>CM022298.1:604508498-604899253 GCA_011799875.1 Thinopyrum elongatum
GTATCGTTGGGGTAGGCCCCAACAATCACACAGGCGAGCATTTGGGTCATGCCAGTGCGGGTTTTAAGTCTCTCCTGACGTTCTCCTTGCTTCTTCATTAACTTGTGATTGAGTCAGTTACCATTTTTCCCGCGATCGTGCAGAACGACGTGGGAGTACCCACGTAGTGACTCACGGCCTCCCTACGTTCAAGGGGAGGTAACTGCCATTTTACTCACCCACTACGCCTACCATTTCCGCCATGTACGCTGCATGCATTGCGCAGTGTTGGTGGTAGATGCGGAGGGCGCGGGAATGAGTGCCATGGCAGAAAGCCAGACGCCGTGGACAGGCACAGGTGCGCGGTCGTTGATTATTGACGTCGTCGATAGTGCAGGGAGGCAGGATTGGTGGAGCGGGGTGGCTCCCTCCCAGGTGGTGAGGAGCCAGCCCCCGACCATGTTTCCCTATAAAAGGGGATGTGGGCGAGGGGCTAACCCACACACATCTCCTCCCTTCTTGTTTGATATCCTTCTTCCACTATGGCGAGGGGAAGAGGACGTGGTCAACCTCCAATGGTGGTGACGAGGGTTTCTTCTCGATAGCGCCTCCCTCCTCCTGCTGGGGACGCAGCAGCAGAGTCCAGCGCGCAAGGTGGTGCCGCTGGACGCGGGCATGGCCGTTGTGGCGCCCGGGGCCGAGGAGGCCGCGGTGGGGCCCTGATAGCCCCTCCTCCAGCTGTCCCTGTCCCGGATGAAGGCCACGTTGGGGACCAGCCATTGGAGTTCATCGTTCAGCTGCGCGGGCCTCTGTGCAGCCATCTTCGGCTTCCAACCCCCTTCGCAAGGGTGATGGAGGAAAAACAGCCGCCCGGACTGAGGCTGCACATGAGGGGCTGCTGTAATGGCAGCATACGGGCGAACGTGGAGTTACCTGCACCTCATGTCATGCTTCTCCGGCGCGGCTGGAAAACCTTCGCTCATGCCCACAGCTTGGCGGAGGGGCACATTCTCCATTTCAAGCTAATGGAGGCTAATCTGCTCTCCATTAAGGTCTTCGGGCATTCGGGTGCTCGCTTAGGGTGCTGCGCGGAAAGCTTGACCGACGATGAAAGCTCCTCCTCGAGCGGCAGTGACGAAGAGGACAGTGTCGGTGAAGATGATGGCTCCGAGCAGGAGCACAGTAGCTCGAGCTCCAGCTGAGCGCAGGCCGCACCGTCACCGTCAGGAGGGCGGTGGCACCATCATCTGCACCTGGGTCTTCTTCCCCCGGCAGAGTGATTTGCCGGGGTGTTGGGTGTGGATACCTCCACCTCCTCCAGCAGTCTTCCAGCTGGGTCCCCGGCAGGCTTCCTCGTGGGCTCCGGCTTCGTCCGCCCTACCGGTGCTCCTCCTGCCGCGTCCTGCTGGCCCTGGTGGCGGTGACCAGGGCATCGCCTAGCCGCTCTCTCCGTCCATCGTCTTCACCCCGCCCCTCTTGATCTTGTTAGACTGCGTCCCGCGGGCCCTGACAGGGTCAGGCTGGGCTTCTGCCCAGGCACTCCTTTTGCTCTCTTTGTCTCCCACGGTAGCCCCTAGGAGGAGAGGGACAAGAAAGGATTACGGGGCACTTATCTTTTTTCAATATAAAATATGTAGGCACTTGCCAATCTTTAATCTAAAATATGTAGTCCTCTACCCATGCTTGTACTCTGTATGATCTGTACTCATTTATAAACGTATCAATGAAAAAGAGAGCTTGCCGGGTATTTTTGTCCATGTGCAAAGCCCATGCTGAGGAATGAATCCTCAATAATTTCGAGTGAACAACGTTCCCCGGCAGCACATCTTGCCGGTTCCTTCCCTTGCTACTACTACGCCTTTATGACAGGGTAGGAGTGAGGATAGGAGCAGGCCCCTCGTTGGCTCTTCTCAACTGTTACTACAACCAACCTTTGGTCAAAGGAACTTCGGTCCAAGAGAAATGGGAGCACAGAGGATAGGAGCGACCAGGTTTCCTCATGCTCAAGTTTTTCATACAGAGGTACATGATGGATAGTGGAGTGCACTTAGCTGCGCCTATCGTTCTTCTTATTATCCCCAGCAGCAATAGTTTGTCAGAGATCGATGTGTTGGCTCACCCTTTACTTTTCCTTTCAGGAAGTTCGCCCGCGGTGGAAGCTGTGAACCAGAGAAGCACAGGGGAGAAACCAACAGTGTATGATATCTTTGTAAAGGATTAATCAGCTCATGTTAAGCATTGTTATAATCCCAACAAAAGTATATGCTCAAACTAGACATGCATGCAAGTTTTTAGGGTGCCAGTGCTTCGTTTTATTATCTTTGCACAGGGTTTGCGTCTGGCTTTGTACAAAGGGTTACATGCACATCGGCAAGGCTTGTACAAAAGGTGGCTACCGGGGCTGAGCCCGGCAACCGCGCCTTACGGGTAGAACTTGCGAAGATGCTCAATATTCCATGAGTTTTGCACTTTAATGCCATCTTCGGTCTCCAAACGGACTGCGCCAGGTCTGGTGACTCGTACTACCCGGTAAGGGCCTTCCCACTTTGGCGTCAACTTGTTGGAACCCTTGGCGGTCTGAACACACCTAAGGACAAGGTCGCCTTCCTCAAGGCTCCGGGCATGAACCCTACGGCTATGGTAGCGGTGCAAGGCTTGCTGGTAGCGTGCAGCACGCACAGTGGCCCGGTGACGATCTTCCTCAAGGAGCACGGCATCGTCATGCCGATGCTGCTCTTGGTCTACTTCATCGTAGGCAAATTCTCAAGGTGACCTGCATGTGAGTTCCGTGGGGAGCACTGCTTCTGCCCCACAAACTAGGGAGAAGGGAGTCTGCCCGGTGGCTCGATTCGGTGTCGTATGGAGGGACCAAAGAACCACCGGCAGCTCGTCGATCCAGCGTCTGCCTCATTTCTTCAACTTGTCAAAAGTTCTTGTCTTGAGCCCATGCAACACTTCAGCGTTCATCCTTTCGGCTTGACCGTTGCTCTGGGGATGAGCAATAGAAGAAAAAGAGACCTTGCTCCCAAGGCTTTGGACGTGTTGCATGAAGGCGCGGCTCGTGAATTGGGTGCCATTGTCAGTAATCACTCTGGCGAGTACTCCGAAACGGCACACCAATCCTTTCATGAACTTGATAGCTGATTGTGCGGTCACCTTCCTCACTGGCTCCACTTCCGGCCAATTTGTAAACTTGCCGATTGCAACGTACAAGAATTCAAAGCCCCCGGTAGCACGGGGGAAGGGGCCCAAGATGTCGAGCCCCCAGACCAAAAACGGCCAGGACAAAGGGATTGTCTGGAGAGCTTGAGCTGGCTGATGGATGTTCTTGGAGTGGAACTGGAAGGTTTCACATTTGGTGACTAGCTCAACCACATCTTGGAGGGTCGTGGGCCAGTAGAAACATTGCCAGAAAGCTTTGCCAACCAAGGCTCTTGATCCAATATGGGAGCCACGCACGCCCTTGTGAATCTCCGCTAGCAGTTCCAGCCCCTCTTCCCGGCAAATGCACTTCAATTTCACACCGTTTGGTCTCCTTCTGTACAAAGTGTCATCGATGAACTGGTACATACCGGACCACCGGGCTACTCTTTCAGCTTCTTCTTGCTCTTCAGGAAGTTCTCCTATTTGAAGGTAATGGACTATGTGTCGCGCCCAAGTTGGAGCTCGAGGCTCGACAACTAGAACCAATGGCACCTCCTCATTCGTGGGAGTGGTTATCTCAACCGCAAGAACTCGTGGTTCCACGGAAGAGTGCGGCTCACCAAGCGAAGTGGAGTCATTCCCGACAGCCTCTCTACCGGAGGCCTCAAGAGGCCCTGCCGGGAGAAACTTGATGGAGTCCAACTTCCTCCTTTTCCTGGCCATCATCAATGGAGATACCGAAGGCTGAGTCAGGTGAAGGACAAAAGTCCCTGGTTCCACAGGGAGCTTTTGTGCTGCACACTTTGATAGATAATCAGCAATGCTATTTTCTGCACGCGGCACATGCTCTGTTTGTAATCCATCAAAGTGTTCCTCCAACTTTCTCACTTCCTCAACGTACGCCTCCATCAATGGACTTTGGTAATCCTTGTTAACCTATCTCACCACAAGTTGCGACTCTCCACGAATGATCAACTTCTTGATCCCCAACTCTACTTCGATTCTGAGCCCGGCAAGGAGCCCCTCATACTCGGCAGTGTTGTTGGTAGCTTTCTCTCGGGGAAAGTGTATTTGGACCACCTATTTGAGGTGCTCTCCAGTGGGCGCAACAAGAAGCACGGCAGCTCCTACGCCTTGTAATGAGAAGGCACCGTCAAAATACATGAGCCACTTTTGGGCGCCTCCTTGCCAGGGATAACTATCTCTGATATCTCTTCATCTGGAGTGGGCGTCCATTCTACAATGAATTCTGCCAGCGCCCTGCTCTGAATGGTTGAGGTACTTTCGTACTTCAGGCCAAAGCTTGATAGCTATAGTGCCCATTTAACTATCCTGCCGGTAGCCTCAGGGTTCCTCAGTATGCGCTGGAGTGGAAAACGAGTGACAACTGTGATATCATGGGCTTGGAATTAGTGACATAGCTTCCTCGAGGCCATGATCAGGCTGAAGATTAGGTTTTGCACTCCAGAGTATCTTGACCTAGCCCCCTGCAATAGGGAGCTGACAAAGTATACTGGCCGCTGCACCACTTTCCCCTTTGCCGCAACTTCAGAATTGATATTGCCAGCTTGCTCTTCCCCACCTTAATCTGTGCCCAATCTTGCCACGACCGGTTTAGTTTCTTTTCCCGAGAGGGCAGTAGTTGCAGTAGCTTCTTCGTCTACTTCCCACTGTGCCACCAATGCTACACTAACCACTTGATTAGTTGCCGCTAGGTATAGCAGCAATGGCTCTTGTGGTTTAGGAGCGACCAGGGTGGGGGCAGAGGAAAGATAGGCTTTCAAGTCCCGCAGCGCTGCTTTTGCCTCCGGGGTCCACTTCCTTGGCCCTGCCTTCTTCAAGATCTTGAAGAACGGCAGGGCACGCTTGGCAGACTTGGAAATGAACCTACTAAGCGTGGCAACACATCCATTTAAACGCCTCACATCCTTGACTATCCTGGGTGCTTGTATCTGCTCGATTGCTTTAATCTTGTCGGGGTTGGCCTCTATCCCTCGGTGAGACACAAAGAAGCCAAGTAGCTTGCCGGAGGGAACGCCGAACATGCATTTCTCAGGGTTTAACTTCAGGTTGATCTATCCCTGTTCTTGACCACTATATCATCCATGTAAGCTTATACATTCCTGTGTAGCTGAGGCTCAAACCCAATTTGCACTACCCTTGCAAAAGTGGATCCAGCGCTCTTTAACTCGAAAGGCATACGTACGAAGTAGTATGTGCCACATGGAGTTATAAACGCAGTCTTCTCTTCGTCTTCCTTGGACATGAATATCTGATGGTATCCAGAGTATGCATCCAAAAAGGAAAGCAGATCACACCCGGAAGTGGAATCCACAATTTGATCGATGCGCGACAAGGGGAAAGGGTCCTTCAGGCATGCCTTGCTTAGATCTGTGAAGTCTATGCAAAGCCTCCATTTCCCATTCGCCTTGCGCACTACCACTGGGTTTGCTAACCATGTTGGATGCAAAACTCCCCTGACCAAACTAGTTGCCTCAAGTTTCTTGATCTCCTCGGCAATAAACTGTTGCCGCTCCAAAGCTTGTTTTCTGACCTTTTGCTTGACGGGCCGAGCATGAGGGCAGACAGCAAGGTGGTGCTCGATTACGTCCCTGGGAACGCTGGGGATGTCAGATGGTTGCCAAGCAAACACATCGAGCGCGCTTTCCTATTTGTCATTAAGGGCAGCGCTGATGGTGAACATACCGTCAGCGCCATCCTGCCTTGCCGGGACCTTCTTTATAGTAGGTGAAGCGATCTTAGGCCTCTTACTAGTGGAACTCTCTAGCAAGTCATCAACAGGTGCAGCACACTCCGGAGAGGCACGCTTCCCGGATTCCTTGCCGGCGTCTCTTCTAGCCTTCTTTTCTTTCTTTGTTTCCTTGGCGGGAGCTGCAGCTTCAGCGGTCTCAGCAGCTACCGCATCTCGGTACATCTTATCCATGCATATGATTGCGTCTTTCTTGTCTGATGGGATAGAGATGACGCCCATCGGCCCTGGCATCTTCATGGTATTGTAAGCATAGTGGGATGCTGCCATGAACTTTGCCAAAGCTGGGCGGCCAAGGATCCCATTGTAAGGCAGAGGAAGATCGACAACGTCAAACACAACCCTCTCAGTCCGATAATTCAGTTCTCCACCAAACGTCACCGGTAGGACGACTCCTGCCGGGGTTGATTCCTTGGAACGTGCCAGTGGCCTTGAGTTCTTCATCTAATATTTGTAACTTGCTGACTACCTTGGGAGAGATCAGATTCAGCCCAGCCGCACCGTCAACTAACATCTTTGTGAATTTGAGGTTGCGGATTGTTGGTGAGACCAACAACGGCAAGCACCCTACTGCAGTAGTACGGTCGAGGTGATCCTCTTCATCAAAGATGATAGGCGTGCGGGACCATTTGAGCGGCGTCTGGGAATCCGCAGCTGGCTCCATGACATTGACCTCTCGTGCCCACTGCTTGAGTTGGCAGTGAGAGGAGTGCAATGATGCACCTCCGTCAATGCACAAGGCTTTAGTTGCCTTCTGGAATTCTTGCTCACTGGTTTCTTCTTCATCTCCTTCATCACTCTCATCATCGCCTTCCTTCTTTTCACGGCCTCTGGCAGGTTTCTGTTTTTGCTGAGGGGTCTTTCCGCGGCAGCCTCCTCTGCCGCCAGGGCCCTTCCCGCCAGCACCTTCTTGGTCTCTCCCTCTGTCACGCTTTTCATACTCTGGCTTCTGCCTCTTAACAAGATGCTCAACTTGATGACATTCTTGGAGATCATGTCCTTTAGTACGGTGGATCTTGCAGTACGACCCATCGGACTTCCCAACTTTCTCTGTTGCCGCAGCCTCCCAGCAATCAGCGCACGCGGCAGCTTCCTTGCCGGGGGCTTCAGTTTTGGCCTTCTTGCTGGTGCTAAGATTGCCAGAACCCTCAATGGCCAATACTGACTTCGCCTTGCGTTTCTTGTTACGCCTCCGGCACTTCTTTTTTGGGCCAGTGGCCTCGTCATCATCGTCTGAATCAACCTCTGCTCCTTCCTCCTCTCTAGGAAGTTGCCTTCCTTCTTCAGCTCGAGCGCATTTGTCCGCCAAGGTGTACAACTCATTGACGGTCTTGGGCAGTCGGACGTTCATCTTAGAACGTATCCATCTGTTCCCCACATTCGAATGGAATGCGGCAATCACAGCTGCCGGGTGTATCTCTGGAATGTTGCAGTGCACTCGACTGAATCTCTGCATATAGTTTCGCAAGCTCTCCCCTTCCTTCTGTGGAAGGACTTGCAAATCACTGGGGCGTCCTGGCTCTTGATGGCCGCCTGTGAAGGTGCCAACAAACTCATTGCACAGGTCAGCCCATGATGAGATGGAGTTCTCCGGCAGGTGCATCAGCCATGACCTCACATTTAACTTGAGCGCCAAAGGGAATTAGTTGGCAAACACTTTCTCATCCCTGCCCCCGGCGGCTTAAATGACAATCGTGCAGATGCTCAAGAACTCTGCTGGGTTCAGCTTTCCATCATATTTTTCTGATAATTCTGGCTTGAAAACGCGGGCAGATGGCGAACGAACTTGCCACAGCTCGCGAGTGAAGGCAGGGCATCCAACCTCGAAAGGTAAGTACCCACCCTCACTGGGCACGGGTTCGTCGATGTCTGGGCCATTACGTCTGTTAGATTGATGGCGGGTCTCCCGGCGCCGCTCTATAGTGACGTGCGCATCTTCCCTCCACCAGTCTTCCAGGACCTGCCGCTGATCTTGACGGGCTCGTGGATCAGACAAGGCCATCAAAGCTTCGTCGGGCTCGTGGTCGCGTTGCTCTTGTTGCTGCCTTTGGGTTTGCTGCCGCGGAAGGTACTGCACCATTAGTGCGCCCCCCTCAACACTGCCAGCAGCTCGAGATGTTGTCGTCGCCTGCGGGCGCCATGATGGCTCCGCCCGCCGTGATCCTCCAGCCTCAGCAAAGCCGATCAAGCTCTGGATGGTGGCCCTCCACTCATCCATCTGATCAGTTGCCAGTGGAAATCTTAGTAGGAGTTGGGCCCGTGCCATGGCCTCCTTAGTTATGCTTGGTATAGCTGACGAGGCAGATCGCGACGTTGCTCGACTCCTGGTAGTGCCAGCAGGGGCATTGCTGCGATCACGCCATCGCAGATTGGTCGCCAAGGTAGTTTGATGATGAGTGGGCTGCGCTCGGGGATCGGTGACCCCGTTCGGTGCTTCGGCTTGCTCGCGTTGTTCTGGGCGAGGTGCGTGTCCAGTGGTTGCGCCCGTAACAGGCGCGGCCAGAGGGTCACGACTCGCACCAGAGCGGGCATCGTCACCGCGGCTGTGTTCACTGGTGCGGCGGGGTGGTGGAGACTGGACGCCCCCTCCATCCGCAGCTTGCGGGCCATGTCCGTCTGGATTTTATTGATGCTATCCTCCCCCGGCACCTCCCGCTCCAGCTTCATCCATGGGGGACACAACAACAGCGCCGCCTGCGCCGGTTGCGCCTCCAGTGGTACCCGTCTCGCCTAACGCCGCCACAGCGCTAGCGGCGCCTATGGCCGCGTGAGAGGGGGCTTTCGAAGTGGAAGGGTGCGCGGTTACGCCAGACTTCTTCTTGGGCACCATGCACGAGGATGATGATGATGATGATGATTGACGATGGAGTTCGACGCACTGTTCACGACTTCAGGTTCGCACAAGCGATCCCCCCACCTAGTGCGCCAAAGATGTCGTGTTGGATCACGATCACCTATGGGGCCATGAGCCCCTTGTGGTTTGGCAAGGGGGAGATCATGTTGCACAAAGAGCAGAAGCCATGGAACAACACGACAATGGTGACACTGGTGGTTTTTACCCAGGTTCGGGCCGCTGGGTAGTGTAAAAGCCTACTCATGCTTTGGTGGATTGAGTTGAAGAACACAACGAGCACATAACAATCAAGCCCAGCAAGGGTGCCTCGGGGAGAGCAGCTACGCGCGTACAAGTGTGTGAGGGTCCGAATCCTTTGTTTGGTCGCCTTGGACATCCTTTTATAGCTTAAGGGGTAACCACAATGGCAAAATAGTCTTTATCTATTGATTAGATAGAAAATAGTGCTATCATACCTAACTCTGGCAGTTAGGACAAAGTGCATTAAATGCACTGCTAGGTGTCATGCTGAGGGCGAAGCCCGGCAGGCCTGCCGAGCCGCTTAATCATCTCTTGCTTATCATCTTGACACGCCTCTGGACGGGTGTCACTTGGATAAATCTTGTCTTCCAATGGGCCACCACGTGCTTAGCAGAGGCCACTTAATCACTTGGGGGCTCGATAGCGCACTGATAAGTGACTTGCGTCACTGTGCGGTGGAGCGGTGGTGTCTTAGCGGGGATCCTGCCCCTGGCGGACCTGGCAAGCTTGCCGGGGAAGTCTTGGACTTGTCCTTGGGGCGGCCTCGACCCGGCCAGGCTCTCCTGTCCGGCAAGGGAGGCTTTCCCAAGGTGATATTCTTCTGTTGTGCTTATTCTTGGTCTTCTTGATCCGCTCTTTGATCTAACTAAGAGCTGCTTCTCTGGCTTGGGTGTTGATGTTGAACAAACAATGCCAGCGCACTTGTGTGTAAGTCCGGGCAACAAATGCAAACGTTTGTTGCACCGACACCCTCTTTTTCATTCGCTTTTGCTCATCAGATCTGTTTTTGTGTGCAATCTTGTTTGCGTATTCATGATGACTCAAGAAAACACTAAATTGTGTGATTTTTCCAATACGAACAACAATGATTTTATTAGCACTCCGATTGCTCCTCCCGCCACTAGTGCGGAATCTTGTGATATTAATGCCGCTTTGTTGAATCTTGTTATGAAAGATCAGTTTTCAGGTACTCCTAATTAGGATGCCGCGTCCCATCTAAACACATTTGTAGAACTTTGCGATATGGAAAATAAAAAAAAGATGTGGACAATGATATTGTGAAGTTGAAATTATTTCCATTTTCTTTGCGAGGTCGTGCAAAAATTTGGTTTTCTTCTTTGCCTCGCAATAGTATCGATTCTAGGGATAACTGTAAAGATGCTTTCATTACTAAGTATTTTCCGCCCGCGAAAATTATTTCCCTTAGAACTCAAATCATGGATTTTAAGCAACTTGAGAATGAACATGTTGCGCAATCTTGGGAAATAATGAAGTTGATGCTAAGAAATTGTCCTACTCATGGTTTAAATCTTTGGATGATCATACAAATTTTTTATGCGGGATTGAACTTTGTTTCTAGAAATCTTTAAGATTCCGCAGTGGGGGTTACTTTTATGGAAATTATTTTGGGTGAAGCTACTAAATTTCTTGATAATAGTATGGCAAATTATTCACAATGGCATACCGAAAGAGCACCTACTAGTAAAAAAAGTTAATTCGGTTGAAGAAATTAGTACTTTGAGTCAAAAAGTTGATGCTCTTATGAAATTGGTTGCTAATAAAAGTGCTCCTATTGATCTTAATGATGTGCCTTTGTCTACTTTGATTGTGCAAAATAGTGATCCCGTAGATGTGAATTTTGTCTCGCGAAACAATTTTAATAACAATGCTTATAGAGGTCATTTTAATCCTAGGCCTTTTCCTGGAAATTCCTCTAATAATTATGGTAATTCCTATGGTAATCCTTCTTACAATAATAATAGGAATACCTCTGATCTTGAGAATAATATTACAGAATTTATCAATGCTCAAAAAGTTTTCAATGCTATGATAGAAGAAAAGTCGAATATGATTGATGATATGTCTAGAAGCATTGATAGAATCTCTCATGATGTAGAAAATCTAAAGTTGAATTTTTTTGTACCCAAGGTTGATGAATCAATTAAGGCTTTATATGTTTCTATGGATGAAAGTAAGAAAAGAACCGCTATGCTTAGAGCTAAACGAGAATTTTTAGAAAGAGCATTTTCTAGTGACTGTTTTCATATAAATGATGAAGATCTTAAAATGATTGGTGTTTCTTCTATTGATTCCTTGTTTAGTAAAGTTAAAATTGATGATAAAGGGACTGGAGAAGAGTTAACTTTAGTTAGAAGGCGTCCCAATAATTCGAAGGGTGAAAATCTTGATGAAAAAATTGATAAAAGTGGGTTTGGAGAGGTCAAAACTTTAACTAGTGATGTGCCCACTCTTTTGGATTACAAGGACTTTAATTATGATAATTGCTCTTTGATTGATTGTATTTCTTTGTTGCAATCCATGATTAACTCACCCCATGCTTATGACCAAAATAAAGCTTTTACTAAACATATCGTAGATGCCATGATGAAAGCTTTGGAAGAAAAGTTCGGATTAGATATTTCAATTCCTAGAAAATTACATGATGAATGAGAACCTACCATCAAAGTCAAGATTAAAAATTATGAGTGTTTTGCTTTATGTGATTTGGGTGCTAGTGTTTTCACAATTCCGAAATCTTTATGTGATGTGCTTGGTCTTACCGATATTGAAGAATGTTCTATTAATTTGCACTTGGCAGATTCTACTTTTAAAAAGCCTTTGGGAAGAATTAATGATGTTCTTATTCTTGCAAATAGGAATTATGTGCCCATAGATTTTATCGTTCTCGATCTTGATTGCAATCCGTCTTGTCCAATTATACTTGGTAGACCGTTTTTACGTACTATTGGTGCCGTGATTGATATGAAAGAAGGCGATATTAAATTCCAATTTCCACTAAGAAAGGGTATGGAACACTTCCCTAGAACAAGAATTAAGCCACCATATGAATCAATCATGAGGTCATCCTATGGATCTAGAACTAAAGATGACAATACTGGAATCTATGCATTATGCCTAGCTAGGGGCATAAAACGATAGCGCTTGTTGGGTGGTAACCCAATAAATAAAATTTATTTTTGCTTTTTCTTTCTGTTCTTGAGTGTTTGCAAAATTATTCCTCTGTTATTATTGTGTTTTTTATGTTTTAATTAGTGTTTGTGCCAAGTAAAGCCTTTGGGATAGCTTTGGTGATAGTTGATTTGATCCTGTTGAAAAACAGAAACTTCTGCGTCCAGTAATATAATTGTCTAAATTCACAGAAGCGACGGAAAATTCTGAATTTTTTACACAAGATTTATATACAAATTTCCTCTATTTTCATTATATTTCAGAAATTTAGAGTTACAGCAGTATGAGAACAATTCGCATCTTTATAGACTATTCCGTTTTTTGACAGATTCTGTTTTCTTTGCATTGTGTGCTTATTTTGATGATCCTATGGATTGTATCGGGGGTATAAGCCATGGTAAATTTAGAATACAGTAGTTATAATGCAATAAAAAAATTGAATGGGTTTTCTACAGTACTTAAAGTAAAGATTGGTTTTCTTATACTAACGGATCTCACGAAGGTTTTGTTAAGTTTTGTGTGATTGAAGTTTTCAAGTTTTGGGTGAGATCACGATGGATGAAGGAATAAGGAGTAAGAAAAGCCTAAGCTTGGGGATGACCCATGGCACCCCAAGTTAATATTCAAGGAGAACCAAGCAACTAAGCTTGGGGATGCCCTGGAAGGCATCCCCTCTTTCTTCTAACAACCATCGGTATTTTACTTGGAGCTATATTTTTATTCGTCACATATCATGAGTTTTGCTTGGAGCGTCTTGTATTATATGAGTCTTTGCTTGTTTTGCTTTTTAGTTTGTCACAAGTGTACTTGCTGGACACACCTATTTGAGAGAGCCAAATTATGCTATGATTTGTTAGAATTCCTCTATATGCTTCACTTAAACTTTTTGAGCTATGGAATTGCTCTAGTGCTTCACTTATATCTTTTTGAGCACGGTGTGTTTTAATATTTTTGAAGAAATTCTCTCATGCTTCACTTATATTATTTTGAGAGACGAAAATTTTTATGCTCATGTTCTTCACTTAGATTTGTTTGAGCTTGTCAAAAGCAATTGCAATATATGAAACTAGTCCCAAAGTGACAAATATTCAAGAGGGATATAATAAAAACTTTCATGAAGATCATTGGTCAAAATAAAATTGATTCTTTGTAATAGTTTTGAGATATGATGATAGTGATATGTGAGTCATGTTGGTGAGTAATTATGCTTTAGTAAGAATATTGGTGTTAAGGTTTGTGATTCCCTATGCAAGCACGAAAGTCAACAGTTATGCAATGAAATTACATCCTACTTGTGGTGCATTATTCGGTGTTTGTTATGCTTAATGCTCGCTTATGTGATTTTTTGTTTGTTGGGTTGTTGCTTCTCAATCTTTTTGCTAGCCTCCACTTCTACTAAGTAGAAATACTACTTGTGCATCCAAAATCTTTAAAACTTAGTTTTTCCATATGAGTACACCATACCTACCTATATGCGGTATTTCCATGCCGTTCTAAGCAAATTTGTATGTGCCATCTCTAATTTTCAAAATAAATTTCCCTTTTGTGTGCCCGTACTGCACATGAAACGGCAGGGGGTGGCCAATATTTTTTATGCTAGATGTGTTATTCTCAAGATGAGTGTTTATTCACTTGTCATTGCACGAGAGTGCGGCGGTAATAGGGATGCCCAGTCCCGAAATGAAAAATAAATTTACTTTACGTTGTCAAATAATAAATGCCTTGGAAAGTGATGGTATGGAAGGCACCCGTGGATACGGCTAGCCATGGATTGTGAAAGAATGGTGGAAAAAGGAATAAACTTTATTTTTTGTTTGGGAACTGCCTATGATATATCTAGCATGGAAAGTGTTGGGAATTACTCGGTCGTTTTCGTTGACGGGAAAAGTATGCCTCTCAAAAAAATTTATCTCTCAATTTAAGCTTTGAGCTCTGGCACCTCTACAAATCCCTACTTCCCTCTGCGAAGGGCCTATATATTTACTTTATGCATTTTTTTTGAGTCTCCATCTTCTCTTATAAAGCACCAACTAAGGGGCACTATGATCGTACTTGAGCTTGGGTATAGCTAATATGCGAGTGTGTTTCATGAATGGATCAATGATTGAGCATGATGGGTTAGGGATAACTTTCTTTAGTGTTGATATTTTGAAAGACATGGTTGCTTGTTGATATGCTTGAGTATTGAAATCTTCATGTCAAAACTAGACTATTGCTTTGAACCATATTAAAGTCCATATGTCCATGCTACAAAAGAAAAGAATATGTGATGAACATGTTAGGCAACATTCGACATCAAAAATTCTGTTTTTATCATTTACCTACTCGAGGACGAGTAGGAATTAAGCTTGGGGATGCTGATACGTCTCCAATGTATCTATAATTTTTGCTTGTTCCATGCTGTTATATTATCATTCTTGGATGTTTTACAATCATTTTATAGCAACCTTATATCATTTTTTGGAACTAACCTATTGACATAGTGCCCAGTGCCAGTTGATGTTTTTTCTTGTTTTTTACTTCGCAGAATATCAGTACCACACGGAGTCCAAACGCAACGAAACTTTTTGGAGAATTTTTATGGACCAGAAGGAACAACTTGGGCCAAAGAAGTACTAGAGGGGTGCCCCGAGGGGGGCACAACCCACCTAGGCACGCCTGGGGGCCCAGGCACGCCCTGGTGGGTTGTGCCCACCTCGATGGCCTCCCACACCGCCTCTTTGCCCTATAAATACCCAAATATTCGAAAAACCCTAGGGGAGTCGACGAAACACAATTTCATCCGCCGCAAGTTCCAGAACCACGAGATCCAATCTAGACACCATCACGGAGGGGTTCATCATCCTCATTGGTGCCTCTCCGATGATGCGTGAGAAGTTCATTGTAGACCTACGGGTTCGTAGGCAGTAGCTAGATAGCTTCTTCTCTCTTTTTGTTTCTCAATACAATGGTCTCTTGGAGATCTATTTGATGTAACTCTTTTTGCGGTGTGTTTGTTGGGATCCGATGAACTTTCAGTTTATGAAAGTTATTTGAGTTCTTTGATCTCTTTTATGCATGATTACTTATAGCCTCGTATTTCTTCTTCAAATCTTTGGTTTAGTTAGGCCAACTAGATCGATTTTTCTTGCCATGGGAAGAGGTGCCTTGTGATGGGTTCGATCGTGCGGTGTTCTTTCCCAGTGACAGAAGGGGCAGCAAGACACGCATGTATCGTTGCAAACAAGATGGGGGCTATTCCTACATGAATAGATCTCGTCTACATCATGTCATCGTTCTTATTGCATTACACCATTTCTCCATGAACTTAATACACTAGATGCACGCTGGATAGCGGTCGATGTGTGGAGTAATAGTAGTAGATGCAGGCAGGAGTCGGTCTACTAATCTTGGACGTGATGCCTATATAATGATCATTGCCTGGATATCATCATAATTATTTGATGTTCTATCAATTGCCCAACAGTAATTTGTTTACCCACCGTATGCTATTTTCTTTAGAGAAGCCACTAGTGAAATCTACGGCCCCCGGGTCTATTCTTTATCATATTTGCTTCGAGATCTATTTTCATTTGCATTTGTTTTCAGATCTATTATACCAAAAACCCAAAAATACCTTGCTGCCCTGTTTTGCTATTTATTTTATTTCGCGTTTTATCGAGATCTATTTATCCAATCTATCATAATTTTTATCCCGTCAATTTGACAATTTCTGGCACCGTTACCCGTAGAGGGATTGACAACCCCTCCTAATCGTCGGGTTGCAAATATTTGTTATTTGTGTGCAGGTACCATTTACATAGTGTTGCTTGGTTCTCCTACTGGATTGATACATTTGTTTCATAACTGAGGGAAATACCTACCGTAGCTGTGCTGCATCATCCCTTCATCTTTGGGGAAACACCGACGTAGTTCAAGCGACATCACGCATAAACTAGGGTTTAAGCTTCTGTCACTCCAGCAACCCATCATCTAATAACTACTCCACAATGCATTCCCTTAGGCCCTAAGATGGTGAAGTGCCATGTAGTCGACATTCAAATGACACCACTAAGGGAATCACAACATACATATCATCAAAATATCGAACACATATCAACTTCACATGATTACTTGCAACATGACTTTTCCCGTGAACTCAAGAATAAAAGTAACTACTCACAAATTATATTCATGTTCGAGATCAGAGGGGTATTAAATAGCATAATGGATCTCAACATATAATCTTCCACCAAATAAACGATATAGTAATCAACTACAAGATGTAATCAACACTACAAGTCACCCACAGGTACCAATCTGAGGTTCCGGTACAAAGATTGAACACAAGAGATGAACTAGGGTTTGAGAGGAGATGGTGTTGTTGAAGATGTTGATGAAGATTGGCCTCCCAAAGATGAGAGGGTTGTTGGTGATGACGACGGCTTCGAATTCCCCATCTGGTAGGGAAGTTCCCCCGGCGGAATCGCTCCGCCGGAGGGCAAAAGTGCTCCTTCCCATGTTCCGCCTCGAGATGGCGGTGCTCCATCCCGAAAGTCCTCTCATTATTTTTTCTAGGTCAAAATGACTTATATACCAGAAGATGGGCACTGAAGGTGGGTTGGGCTGAGCACAACCCACCAGGGCACGCCTGGGGGGCCTGGCGCGCCCTGGTGTCTTGTGCTCATCAGGTGGCCCCCCTCCGATGGTTATTTGCTCCAGTATTTTTTATATATTCCAAAACAATTCTCTGTAAATTTTCAGCTCATTTGGAGATGTGCAGAATAGGTAACTCTGACATAGCTTTTTCAGGTCCAGAATTCCAGCTGTCGGCATTCTCCCTCTTTATGTAAACCTTTCATATTATGAGAGAAAAGGCATTAGAATTACTCCACAAATCATTATTATGCATAGAAAACATTATAAATAACAATAGGAAATCATGATGCAAAATGGACGTATCAACTCCCCAAAGCTTAGACCTCGCTTGTCCTCAAGCGAAAGCCGATATCGAAAAACATGTCCACATGATTGGAGAGAGAGAGAGGTGTCAACAAAAATAAAATACGGACATAGTAGCATCATGCTTATTACAACAGCAACAAACTTTATCATAAAACTTTATCATATAACTTCTCATGAACAAGTAAAAATTCATCACAACATCGAAGTATAAAGCATAAACCTTATTGAAAACTAAAAAACTGTGTTCTCAGTCAACTTTGCAACTACAATTCATCACATTTTCAGGAAGGGTCTCGTATCGGAGCCTCTTGGCAAGTACACATACTCAACCATCTTTTAGTCTTCTATGATTGCTAACACTCAAAGCATACCCATGAACAAAAAGTTTCAACCGGACACATAGAAAGATAGGGGCTTATAGTTTCGCCTCCCAACGTATTCATCTCAAGGGTGATGTCAACAATAAACTCATGCTTAGTCACATCCAACTGGATATATGTGCCTAGATCTTTCCTCACCACATGATGCTTGCAAAAAGAGAAAATAAAAAGGAATAGGGAAGAATAGTTTGACTCTTACATAAAAGTAAATGCAGAAAATTAAAAGATAGGCCCTTCGCAGAGAGAAGCAGAGGTTGTCATGCGCTTATTGGTTTGTTTGGCAAATCCTTTAATGCAAAAGAACGTCATGTTATATTGCCCCTTATGATAGCAACCTATATTATGCAGTCCGTCACTTTTATTACTTTGCCACCACAAGTTCGTACAACGCTCAATTTTCTCTTACACTAAATGATCAAACACATTTAGAAGCAATTTTTATTGCCTTATTGCACAGATGATAACTTACTTGAAGGATCTTACTCAATCCATAGGTAGGTATGGTGGACTCTCAAAACATGAATTTGGGTTTAAGGTTTTTGGATGCACAAGTAGTATCTCCACTTAGTGCGGAATTTTTGGCTAACAAAGATATTGAGCAAGCACCAAATGTTAAAGGATCTATGACAATATAACTTCTATGTGAATATGAACAAACATAACTCATTATGTCTTGTCTTCCATGTCCAACGTCAACAATTTTGGCATATAATAATTAATGGGGGCTCACAATCATAAAAGATGTCCAAGATAGTGTATTTGCATGTGAATCTTCTCTTTCCTTATTAATTCTTTCATGAGTTGCATCATTGACCAATGCTATGTTTGTCAACTTCCAACAAAGTTTACCACTTATACTTTTCCTTATGTGATGTCATTACTCACTATAAGATTAGCATATGATATTTTTCATTTATTTATTTCTTTTATTTGATTGCAACACAAAGGTAAAGAAGCAAAAACTCAAACTAAAATTTATTATACACTCTCACTTGATTACAAAGAAAGATAGATCACAAAACTAAAACTCGAAGATAGATCATGCTAAACTTTATTCAACTAAATCACAAAATAACTAGGGATCGAATTAGGATAGGTAAAGGTAATAAAAGTGATGGTGATACGATACCGGGGCACCTCCCCCAAGCTTGGCACAACCAAGGGGAGTGCCCATACCCGTGTACTCAAGTCTCCTTTGGTGGGGAAGATGATGAAGGTGGTGGTGATGAGGTAGCAAGCTTCAATAGGTACTCCAATCTACGGATGATGCTTCGGAGGGCGATGATGTGCTCTGGTAACAGAATATTTTCACGAGTGAGATACTTATTTTGAACGCGAACCGCCTCAAAGGCTCTAAAGGCTTCAATTTTAGTGGGGGTAAGATGATCATAATAAGGTTGAAGGATATATTCTTCCTCTTCTGCGAGCATAGCTTCCCCTCCTAATTGGGCTTGATCTCCCGTAGCCTCCTTGCCCTTGTTCTCCTTGATGGCTTCCTTTGGTTCCTCTCTTTTCAGTTCTATCTTCATCAACCAAGCATCTTATTCTATGTTGTTGGAGGAGGGAGAAGACATGATGCCTGGCTTGCTAGATCTAACAGAGAAACAACACGAAACAAGAACAGAGGATTTTTCTGTGATGCAGTGGTCAGATCATTCAGGGGTATATATAGAGATTTTTTATCTTGGGAAACAAGTATATGGAAGGAAATTGGAGTAGGGAAGGTTCCCGAGGTGGGCACAACCCTCCTTTGTTGCCTTCCTGGTTATATCTTATTTTCTGAATTTTTGTAATATTCCAAAACTGATAGAAAATATTTTTGCGGATTTTTTGGAGTCCGTTTACTTACCGTATCACGTACCTCCTCTTTTTTAGGGTTCTGGAGTGTTTTGGAAGGTTTCTTTTATGTGTTCCTCCGGTGTCATGGTTTGAATAATATTTCTTTCAACATGAATAGGCGTACCTAAGATATAGTGTTTAATTCTTTATCCATTGACCACCTTCGGGTTAGTACCTTCGGCATTATTAATCTTAATAGATCCAGAGCAATACACCTCTTCGATAATATATGGTCCTTCCCATTTGGAGAGAAGTTTTCCTACAAAGAATCTAAAACAAGAGTTGTACAATAGAACATATTCTCCAACTTTGAATCCCCGCTTTTGGATTCTTTTATCATGCCATCTCTTAACTTTTTCCTTGAATAGTTTGGCATTTTCATAGGCTTGGGTTCTCCATTCATCTAGTGAGCTAATATCAAATAACCTCTTTTCACCGGGAAGTTTGAAATCATAATTAAGTTCTTTGATTGTCCAATATGCTTTATGTTCTAACTCAAGACGCAAATAACAAGCTTGTCCATAAACCATTTTATAAGGAGACATACCCATAGGATTTTTATAAGCTGTTTTGTAGGCCCAAAGTGCATCATCCAATTTCTTAGACCAATTCTTTCGGGACCTATTGACAGTATTTTGTAATATTAACTTTATTTCTCTATTGCTAAGTTCAACTTGACCACTAGATTGAGGATGATAGGGTGATGCAGTTCTTTGGTTAACATCGTATTTAGCAAGCATTTTACGGAAAGCACCATGAATAAAGTGTGAACCACCACCAGTCATTAAATATCTAGGGACTCCAAACCTTGGAAAAATAACTTCTTTAAGCATTTTAATAGAAGTGTTGTGATCAGCACTACTAGTTGGAATAGCTTCTACCCACTTAGTAACATAATCAACAACAACCAAAATATGAGTATACCCATTAGAGGAAGGAAAAGGTCCCATATAATCAAAACCCCAAACATCAAATGGTTCAACAACAAGTGAATAATTCATAGGCATTTCCTGATGCTTATCGATATTACCAATTCTTTGACATTTATCACAAGACAAGACAAACTTACGGGCATCCATGAAAGAGTAGGCCAATAAAAACCAGATTGCAATACCTTGTGAGCAGTTCTATCTCCCGCATGATGTCCTCCATAAGCTTCGGAGTGACATTTCCGTAAGATTTGTTCCTATTCATGCCCAGGCACACAACGTCTAATAATACCATCTACTCCTTTATAAAGATGTGGGTCATCCCAAAAGTAATGTCTTAAATCATAGAAGAATTTTTTCTTTTGTTGGTATGTGAAACTAGGTGGTATATATTTGGCAATAATGTAATTAGCATAGTTAGCATACCAAGGAGTATTATGAGAAACATTTATTGCAGCTAGTTGTTCATCAGGAAAGCTATCATCAATAGGTAGTGAGTCATCAAGAATATTTTCTAACCTAGACAAGTTATCAACTACGGGGTTCTCAGCTCCTTTACTATCAGTAATATGTAAATCAAATTCTTGTAGCAAGAGAACCCACCTAATGAGTCTAGGTTTAGCACCTTTATTTTCCATAAGGTATTTAATAGTAGCATGATCAGTGTGAACAATTACTTTGGAATCAACAATGTAAGATCTAAATTTATCACAAGCGAACACAATTGCTAAAAATTGTTTTTTAGTAGTAGCATAATTTCTTTGAGCACTGTCTAGAGTTTTGCTAGCATAATGGATAACATTTAATTTCTTATCAACTCTTCTCCCAGAACAGCACCGACATCATAATCACTAGCATCACACATAATTTCAAAAGGCAAGTTCCAATCAGGTGGTTGAACAATAGGTGCAGAAGTTAAGGCTTTCTTAAGTGTTTCAAAAGCTTCTACACAATCATCATAAAAAACAAATGGAACATCCTTTTGTAAAAGATTAGTAAGAGGCCTAGAAATGTTAGAGAAGTCTTTAATAAACCTCCTATAGAAACCAACATGACCAAGGAAACTATGAATACCTCTAATATCTTTAGGACATGGCATTTTCTCAATTGCATCAACTTTAGCTTTATCCACCTCAATACCTCGTTCAGAAAGTTTATGCCCCAAGACAATACCTTCATTAACCATAAAGTGGCACTTCTCCCAATTCAAGACAAGATTAGTTTGTTCACATCTCTGCAAAACTCGATCAAGGTTGCTTAAGCAATCATCAAAAGAAGTTCCATAAATGGAAATGTCATCCATGAAAACCTCAACAATCTTTTCACAAAAATCAGAGAATATAGCAGTCATACATCTTGGAAAGGTAGCAGGTGCATTACATAAACCAAAAGGCATATGTCTATAAGCATAAGTTCCAAAAGGACAAGTAAAGGTGGTTTTCTCTTGATCAGGTTGTGACATAGGTATTTGAGAGAAACCAGAATATCCATCAAGAAAACAAAAGTGTGTGTGCTTAGATAATCTTTCTGACATATGATCAATAAAAGGCGGAGGGTAATGATCTTTCCTAGTATCTTTGTTTAATTTTCTAAAATCAGTTACCAATCTATAGCCAGTAACAATTCTTTGTGGAATAAGTTCATTTTTATCATTAGAAACAACTGTAATACCTCCCTTCTTACGGACACAATGAACAGGACTTACCCATCTACTATCAGCTATGGGATAGATTATACCTGCTTCCAGAAGCTTTAATATTTCAGTTCTTACCACTTCTTTCATTTTAGGATTCAATCTTCAAAGTTGATCAACAACGGGTTTAGCATCAAGTTCCATATTGATCTTGTGTTGACATAGAGTGGGACTAATGCCCTTAAGATCATCAAGAGTATATCCAATAGCAGCACGGTGCTTCCTCAAAATTTTCAATAATCTTTCTTCTTCATGTTCTTAAAGGTTAGCACTAATAATATCAGGATATATATTTTTTCTCATCAAGATAAGCATACTTCAAAGTGTGAGGCAATTGTTTTAATTCTAACACAGGATCACCTTAGGTGGCGGAGGACCTCCTAGAATTTCAATAGGCAAAATGTGTTTTAGGATCGGTTGTTGTTCAAAGAATATTTTATCTATTTCATTTCTTTCACACAAGTGCATATCATTTTCATGGTCTAGCAAATATTGTTCTAGTGGATCAGTAGGTGGCACGACAATAGAAGCAAGACCAATTATTTCATCCCTACTAGGTAATTCTTCATTATGAGGTTTTCTACTAAACTTGGAGAAATTAAACTCATGAGACTCATCACCAAAACTGACATCGACATTTTGTTTTTCACAATTTATCTTAGCATTAATGGTGTTCAAGAAGGGTCTACCAAAGATAACGGGACAAAAGTCATCTTGTGGGGAACCAAGAACTAGAAAATCAGTAGGGTATTTTATTTTCCCACATAAGACTTCAACATCTCTAACTATCCCAAGTGGTGTGATAGTGTCTCTATTAGCAAATTTAATAGTAACATCTATGTCTTCCATTTCAGCGGGTGCTATATCATTCATAATTTCTTGGTAAAGAGTAAAAGGAATAGCACTCACACTAGCACCCAAGTCACATAAACCATGATAGCAATGATCTCTAATTTTAACTGAGACAACAGGCATGCCAACTACGGGTCTATGTTTATCTTTTTCATCAGGTTTGGCAATTCTAGTAGCTTCATCACAGAAGTAAATAACATGCCCATCAATATTTTCTACCAAGATATCTTTAACCATAGCAACACTAGGTTCTACTTTAATTTGTTCAGAGGCTTTAGGTGCTTTAATATTACATTTGCGAACCACAGTTGATACCTTAGCATGTTCCTTTATCCTAACAGGGAAAGGTGTTTTTTCAATATAAGTAGTTGGCACAACTATTTCAACATTGTAAATGATAGTCCCATCTTTAGCTAAAACCGATTCTTTAATTTCTTATTTAATAGGGGGATGATATTTAAACCAGTTCTCCTTAGGGAGATCAACATGAGTAGCAAATGATTCATAGAAAGATGCTACTATCTCAGAGTCAAGTCCATATTTAGTGCTAAACTTTTGAAAAGCATCGGTATTCATAAAAGATTTAACACAATCAAACTCGAGCTTCATACCTGACTCTTTACTTTCGTCGATTTCCCAATATTTAGAGTTGCATTTAATTCTTTCTAAAAGATCCCACTTCAAATCAATAGTCTTCTTCATAAAAGAACCAGTACAAGAAGTATCGAGCATGGATCGATCATCATGAGAAGCCGAGCATAAAAATTCTGAATAATAATTTCTTTTGAGAGCTCATGATTGGGGCATGAATATAACATTGACTTAAGCCTCCCCCAAGCTAGAGCAATACTTTCTCCTTCACGAGGCAAAAAATTATATATATAATTCCGATCACGATGAACTAGATGCATATGATATTTTTTTGGTGAAATTCCAATTTCAATCGATTCTAGTTCCAAGATCCAATATCATCGCATAGCCTATACCATTTCTATGCCTTTCCCTTCAAAGATAAATGGAAAACCTTCTTCTTAGCTTCATCTTCGGGTATACCTGCAAGCTTAAATAATCCACAAATTTCATCCACATATATCAAATGCATATCAGGATGTTGAGTTCTGTCTCCTACATAAGGATTAGCTAGCAGTTGTTCTATCATACCCGAAGGAATTTCATAACCAATATTTTCAGTAGGTGTAGTAGGTTGAGGGGCACATAATTGTGCTTCCGATCGAGGTGAAGATACCCCGAACAAACCCCTCAAAGGATTGTTTTCCATAGTAACAAGTGACAATAAATTTCAGCACACTATATAAATTTTTCCTTACCAATTTCCACTTACCAAGAGCGCTTCACTCCCTGGCAACAGCGCCAGAAAAGAGTCTTGATGACCCACAAGTATAGGGGATCAATCATAGTCCTTTTGATAAGTAAGAGTGTCGAGCCCAACGAGGAGCGGAAGGAAATGACAAGTGGTTTTCAGCAAGGTAATTTCTGCACGCACTGAAATTGTCGGTAACAGGTAGTTTGATAGCAAGATAATTTGTAACGAGCAAGTAACGATAACGGTAAATAAAGTGCAGCAAGGTAGCCCAATCCTTTTGTAGCAAAGGACAGGCCAAAACGGTCTCTTATAATAAGCAAAGTGTTCTTGAGGGCACACGGGAATTTCACCATGTCACTTTCATCATGTTGGTTTGATTCGTGTTCGCTACTTTGATAATTTGATATGTGGGCGGACCGGTGCTTAGGTGCTGTTCTTATTTGAACAAACCTCCTACTTATGATTAACCCCCTCCCAAGTATCCGCAACTACGAGAAAAGTATTAAGATAAAATCTAACCATAGCATTAAACATATGGATCCAAATCAGTCCCTTACGATGTAGCGCATAAACTATGGTTTAAGCTTCTATCACTCTAGCAACCCATCATCTAATAACTACTCCACAATGCATTCCCTTAGGCCCAAAGATTGTGAAGTGCCATGTAGTCGACATTCACATGACACCACTAAGGGAATCACAACATACATATCATCAAAATATCAAACACATATAACTTCACATGATTACATACAACATGACTTCTCCCGTGACCTCAAGAACAAAAGTAACTACTCACAAATGATATTCATGTTCAAGATCAGAGGGGTATTATATAGCATAATGGATCTGAACATATAATCTTCCACCAAATAAACGATATAGTAATCAACTACAAGATGTAATCAACACTACTAGTCACCCACAGGTACCAATCTGAGGTTCCCGTACAAAGATTGAACACAAGAGATGAACTAGGGTTTGAGAGGAGATGGTGTTGTTGAAGATGTTGATGAAGATTGGCCTCCCAAAGATGAGAGGGTTGTTGGTGATGATGATGGCTTCGATTTCCCCCTCCGGGAGGGAAGTTCCCCCGGCGAAATCGCTCCGCCAAAGGGCAAAAGTGCTCCTTCCCAAGTTCCGCCTCAAGACGGCTGCGCTCCGTCCCGAATGTCCTCTCATTATTTTTTCTAGGTCAAAATGACTTATATACCAGAAGATGGGCACCGGAAGTTGGCTCGGCTAAGCACATCCCACCAGGGCGCGCCTGGGGTGCCTGGCGCGCCCTGGTGTCTTGTGCTCACCAGGTGGCCCCCCTCCGGTGGTTATTTGCTCCAGTATTTTTTATATATTCCAAAACAATTCTCCGTAAATTTTCAGCTCATTTGGAGATGTGCAGAATAGGTAACTCTGACATAGCTTTTTCAGGTCCAGAATTCCAGCTGCCGGCATTCTCCCTCTTTATATAAACCTTGCATATTATGAGAGAAAAGGCATTAGAATTACTCCATTAAGCATTATTATGCATAGAAAACATTATAAATAACAATAGGAAATCATGATGCAAAATTGACGTATCATGGCGCTGCTTCACCATTTCTTCAACTTGCGACTGACCGCGGCGAAATAGCGCTCCGGGTGCATCTCGCTCTATGTCGTGGAGGATATGGCAGGCGACGACATCGATATGGAGCTCGCCCATGAGGCGGAGGGCTTTAGGCGGCAATGGGTGTATGTGGATGTGGCCCAATTCATCCCCTTATTGCAGATATCGGCGTCCCCAGCGGTGAGGAGCTCTGGATGGGAGCACGAAATGCTCGCTGACCCAAGGCTGGCGAGGGTGTGGAAGAGGTTGGCCGATCTGAGGGCGGCAGGGGTAACGGTAGTCACGGTCGTGAGGGATTTCCCCCGTCGGTGCATTGCCCCTCTACAGTGTCACTCCCACCCGATGTGGACCTTTTCTCGCCCGGGGGACCCAATGCGGCTGAACACGGGCCGGCTGCTACCCGAGGTGGTGAGCGGGGTGCTCTTCATTCTGACCGGTGGGGAAGCGGAAGAGCCCCCCGAGGTGGGCCTCCCCTTGTACTGCTACCGGAGCAAGGCAATGCTGCTGCTGTCATGCCACACTTTGATCAGTGGGGGCCACTTTCGGAGGGCCGCGAGGGCCCGAGACATCCCTTCTTAGTGGTTCCGGACTAGGAGGATCGTAGCGACGACGGGACCCCAACAGCCGTCGTGGGGGGCGCTGGCAGCCCGCGCTGCAAGTCGACTGCCTCCTTGCAAGCGCGATTGGGAGCGCCGACAACACCACGCCTCATGAGGCCGAACCCGCCATGCTCGAGGCGACAGCGGGCGCGAGTGGTTCTCGAGAGGCGTCAACCGCGAGGCAGCGGACCATCGGGGGCAGCATCGAGGGCCGGCCCCATGGCCCTTGCGCAAAGGGGGCAGCATCGAAGCCGAGGCCGATTGTCAGAAGGGTCTTCATGCGGACGGCGGTGATGGGGTCCTCCCGCTGTCGCTGAAGAGGAGGAAATGGGTTGCCAGGGACGAGTAAGTGTCTACCTCCCCTTCCGTCATACCCGTCAGGCCTTGCGCGCCTGAGCTCCTACCCTACATAGTTCCTCCTCGAGCAAGAAGAAGAAGAAGGAGTCCCCTGGCTTGGTGGGAAGCACATCTCCGTCTGTGGCGGCCATGGGGAACGAGGAAACTGTGCACCGCACAGATGCCAGTGCACGGTCCGCACGAGGGGAAGCGCAGGTGACTCCTTTTAAAGCGCCCTCGGGAGGCAGCTCTGTAGCTCTCGAGGTGCCCGTGACCGGAGCAGACGCCACGGCGGCGGGGGATGAGACGCAAGTTGTCGCGCCATGCCCGACGGGGGCCGGAGGTAGCTCCAAGGGCCCGGGCGGCTCGCCGGGGCGTGAGGAGGCGCCTAGCCCGCACTACGTGCTGCCCTAACGAGTCAGGGTGAAGAATGCCCCTGTGGGCCCTACACCCCATGCGAGCAGCGCTGGGTCTTCATAGGCCTCGGTGGTCGAGGCCGGCTAAGGGGCCGACCCAGACTGGGCTCTGGCACTCGTGAGCAGCCGCTCCATGATCAGACATGTGGTCTTGGAGAACGTCGTGAATGCAGTAGGCCAGCTCGAGGCGGAGCTCCAAGGTGTCGAGGCGCGGCTTGCTGAGGAATGGCTTCATGTGGCCCACAGGTGGCATCGGCTTGAGGTTGCCGTCAAGCTGGGCCACTGCCAGAACAAGGCTGCCTGCGAGAGGGGCGAGAAGTCCGCCGCTAAAGCGAGGAAGACCAGCGAGTGTGCCTTCCAGGAAGCCGAAGCTGCGAACCGACGATGTGAGGCGGGGGAGGCCCGCGAGCAGGAACTTCGGAGTCAGGTCACCTCATTGGAACACCAGCTGCAGGCGCGGAGGGACGCCTTGTCCGCCCGCGAAAAGGAACTGGCGATTCACAAGGCGGACCTTGAGGTCCTCGAGCGGGAGCTCGCGCGTACGATGTCTGCGCAGGATCTGGAGCATGAGCAGCTGGAGGTGCTGGGACGCGAGGTGACCGCTGCCGAGGCTTATTACACCCAACGTCTAGAGAAGGCCAACGCCAACATGGCAGTTAAGGAGAAGAAGCTCCAGGAGGACACCGATTCGAGGGTCACGCAGAGCCGCAAAGCGCTCGCTAAAGAATATAGTGATAAGCCAAGGCTGCAGGAAGACCGCTTCAAGACGCGGCATGAGGAGTTCCTACACAAGATCACATGCCTCAAGGAGATGTTGACCGAAGCGAAAAACTGGCAAGGGGTCGCACTGAAGGCCCAAGCCGCCACCGAGGCCGAGCTGGTCAACTTACAGGAGCAAGCGGGGGCGTCGCCGCCATTGTGGAACGAGCAAGGGTTGAGGCGGCCCGAGCTCGGGGGAGACAACTCGAGCATTCCAAGATGTTCTTGTTAGGACCGAGAGTATATCAACCAGAGGAGGGGTGAATGGGAGATTCAAAAATGTCTTTCGAAAGTATTGAAACTTATCCCAATAACAGCAGCGGAATAGAATAGAGAAGGAAATGAACTAAATCAGTCTTCTCCGTCAGAAGCATATTCCTCAATGAAGGATGTAATGACAGTACGAGCACGAGAAATGACAGGTTTAACTACTATGAGAGTAATGCAGCATGCAAACAAATGTAATAGAACAAGACACAACATGGAGCACACAGAGAATAATATTATGGAATGATTTCATAGGAGAGACGAGGAATATGATAATGACGAATGAATACAAGCGATGAGAATGAAACAGGATAAGCACAGATATACACAATGATGACAACAGAATGAAATGATCAAATAAGCTGTCGACACAGAGCACGAATGAAAACTGCTGAAGGAATTGCTGTGACACTGCTACAGCGAGGTGCTATACAAAAGGTTTTTAACCCCTTTCCGCCACGGCATTATGAACCGTCGCCTAGTGAGTGACTGCGATAGGAGGGTCCTTCCCACACGACCTAGAAACCGTCGGGGATAGGCCCTCCTGGCACACATGCTCGGCAAAATGAGGTCGTGTGCGATGGGCGAGCGATCAAATACGATTATACAGGCCCAATCGGTTCCGCTCATAAGTACATCCCACACAGTGAGTCCCAAACAAATGTTTTCATTTGTTATGTACATTCCACACAGTCAATCCAAGGAATATGTTTCCGTTCTTATGTACATCCCACACAGTGGGAAAACGTTTCCGTTCGTATGTACATCCCACACAGTCAATCCAGGGAAAATGTTTCCGTTCGTATATACATCCCACATAGTTTTATGTATAGGCTCGTGTGTGATAGGTGTAACTATCACACATGCTCTGCCTCGGTTAACCGTTTGCTTTTATTCAACTACATCACACATGATTTGATGAATAAAACTGTATGGCATTAAGCTATCCATCACAAGCACTTTTACTGCTAGAACTGTTTGCAAAGTTCCATGACCCATTTAGCAGGTTTATTAGTTTACAATTAATAATTCCAGTATTATGCAAATTCACATTTCATATCGAACAACTGTTTGCCAATTTCATATCAGGCACATAAATATATTTTAACATCACAGTATGATAGCTACCTGTAAATAGCACAATAGAACATATAGCTTGTTCAGCTTCATAAGAATAATATTAGAACAATATATACATTTCCCTAATCGAGATCATCCAGGCTCGTCTTATCCACCTCTGCTTTCAGTTCAGTAAGAACTTGTTTTGCAGTGGCCAACTGGGAAAGTGCCTCCTCCTTCGCCAACACCATCTTAGCAAAGTCTGATTTAAAAAATCTGAGTTCATTCTCCACCTTCCTCTTTTTATCCCGCATCTTCGAATATTCTTCAGCGTTGACAACACTTTCTCTAAGCCTACCTTTGTTCTCCTCCTTACACATGCTCCAGAGCTTTGCTAGGCAGATCTTCAAAGACTGTGGCCACTCTTGATCAACCCACTCGAGGTAAGAACACTTCCGTTCATCCTATAATATTTAAAACTAGATCAGTAACAATTGTAGGGGAAATGGGTTTATAGCAACATAGAAAATCACCAACACTTATTTTGAAAAACTGAAGAAACAGGTTAATTATGACATATCTTCTCAAAAAGATCAGTGTGCAAATGAATTAATTGCTACTGAGACAACAACCAAATTCTGAAACATCAGAAGCTATAATTAACTACAACAACGCTACAAGTTCTTACTCATGTACTATGAATAACAAATTGAACATTTTATGAGGAAGCTAAATATAACTGCAACAGCATAGCGATAGTGTTTGGATGACAGCAAATTGATACTAACAGGTGTGTACATGCACAAATTTAGTAACATAGAACTAATAGCACTAAGGATGTCCACTATGTATGTCAAAACCGGTGTAAAGACAACTGTTGCTACATTTCGCACCGGTGCCCTGCACTGGCGAGCCGATGCAGCGGAAAAAAAATCAGAGACCCGGACTCCGGAGCACCTAGTTGCTCTGATGCCCAGCTCCTTCGTGCCATAAAGATTTAGTATTTTACTGCTTGGCTGCTTGGATGTGTGGACCAAAGTTGGCTGCACAAATTGCTGAAGTGGTGCCAAATAATTTTCTAATGGCACCGCTGATGAGATGGCAACATTTTTAGATGCTAGGTAAAACTGTGACACTGTCTTAGGATGCGTTTGGTTGAAGGTGTGGTATGAATGGGTTGGGACCGTGACAGTGTCTGAATCACATCTAACAAATGATTTGTAACAATGAAAGCGGGGCTAACCTTCTCTGCACATGCCAGAAACTTCCTCCCACTGTCCACAGATTCAAATGCAACTAGCTTCATGCATGGAAATTGATGGTGACAATGAGCAGACAGATCTTCAGCCACCCCGCTCCATTCATTGCAACTGATGGTCCTAGGGAGCTACAAGAGGAAGAAATGACTCAAATCGACCGCCGGGTTAAAATCCTTCATTCCAAGTCATAGCCCGAGAGAGAGAAGAGAGGCATACCTGGGTGGTGAAGGAGTCGTCATTGGAGGAGGAACCACTGGAGAGGTCATTGAAGAAGACCATGGCAACCCCGGCGGTCAGATGCGAGACGGCGAGAGCGAGGAAGCAAGCGATGAAGCGGCTATAGCTTAGGAAGGAAGGAAGGAGGAAACAGGGGAAATGTGACTTGTGGTCCGGGAGAAAAGGTGGTGGGGAGGGGGGGCGGGGGTAGATATTTCGGCGGTAGGCCAAAAATTTCGAAATGTGGAGGGAAACTTTGCGCGCGGTGCCACCGAACACCATTCACTTTGAACGATTGTGTGCATCGCAAACGATTCTTCTGCTTTACGCGCATGGAATGAGTTTGATAATTCAAATTTTGGTGGAAATTTTCCTGGGTACTGTCCTCATCCACGTCATTGCATAATTTAACAACGCTTGCTAATTTGGGCACACAAAAGAGCGTACAGCACACAGACCACACTTACTGAATCGAGCAATTTTAGTAATTAAACAGAGCCAGTTGACCTAAACATTGCTCTAACAAAAGACCAGAATTAAAAACAAAGCCTAAGTATGCATAATTTTAACAAAGCCGCTGCTGCGCCGGCCTATGCATCGCCGGTGTGAGATGAGACGTCGATGACTTGTCCTGGCGACATGCCGCCATTGGTGGACTCCGCGTCCCCCCTGCTGAAGTCGACCGCGTCCTGGTCCTCGTCCTCGGCGCCGCCCTCAAGGTTGTAGTACTCGTAGTAGTGGCTGCGCCAGAGCTCGCGTTGGTACTCCACCGCCGATTCCTCGACGGACATACTCTTCTCTACCTCGACCTCGGCCACACGCAACTCCTCCTCCCGTCGCTCCTCGATCTCCGCCACCTCCTGCATCTCCAGCTCCTGCTCGGCGATCTCATGAGGAAGCAGGTGCTCCATGGCCACCGCCGCCTTTTCGAACATGGGTTGCATGCTGGATTCTGAGGTGGCCTGGAATATCTTGGCGTGTGCATCCTCGATCTTAGCGTGGATGGCCTCGACCCGGGCCAGGGCGACATCGGCGGCACGGACGGCAGCTCGAGCGCTCTCGGCGTTTGCAGCCGCCATCGCAGCAGCAGTTGCAGCCATCTCGGCTGCTGCAGCTACCCTGTCGGCTGCCGCAGATGCCCTCTCGGTGGATGCGGCTGCGCTCAATGCGGATGCGGCGACACTCTCGGCGTAGGCGGCCGTGCTCTCGGCGCAGGCGACGGCGCTCGGGGAGGACGCAGCCACCGTACGGGCCTTCACGAAGTGTTTCCACGGCGTCATCTTTGCAAGAAGGGGTTGCGGGAATGGGGATCGGGATTCGTGGATTCGGGGGTTGCCGGCACTGGAGCAGACGAGCCAGTGAAGCTTAAGGAGGAAGACTTAAATAGACCCACGAATTTTCATCGCAAACGGTTCCTACAAAAAAACTGTGTGTGATGTTGTTGATATTTTTTATTAGGTGTGAAAGACGAATTTGGAGTAAAGTGGCAACAGATGGTGTTTTAGATGTACGAGAAAATTTGTAGTACTAATACAACTGCCATGTCAAATTTTGGAAAATTTCAGGGGTCATTTGACCTTTTAAGACATTTAAGTGATTTTCTAGCCATTTAATGACCGTAATTCAAATTTGAACTACATGTACATGCAACAGCTAACCATAACGGTTTGAAAAGTCATATTTTTTGTACTTTTGTGCGAGCTAATTCCATGTGCAGTAAATTGGAAGGAATTTTCAAAATATTGGTCTCACGGCTATGACACAATTAAGCATGGAGTGCCATGGCATTTAAATTCCAAAAAATTAAAAAAAGATCAGAAACACATGAAACCTTGCTTGATGTAATGTCCTGCCACCAAGATGATGTGGTAAAAAATTTGGCATGTTTGACGAAAGTTTGGACACACACCCCTCACAAACCGAAGCAACTCACTAGAAGGCTCGTGGTTCCGAGAGGGAACAATGCATGTTTGATGACGAACGGGCGATAGCTTCCTCTTGAGGGCTCCAAAATTTTTCTACAGTTAATGTGCACTAATACAACTGTCGTGTCAAAATTTGGAAAATTTCAGGGGTCATTTGACATTTTTAAGACATTTAAGTGATTTTCTAGCCTTTTAATGACCGTAATCCAAATTTGAACTACATCTACAGGCAACGACTAACCATAACGGTTTGAAAAATCATATTTGTGTACTTGTATGCGAGTTAATTCCATGTGTAGTAAATTGGAAGGAATTTTCAAACATATTGGTCTCACGCCCTAGACACATGCATGGAGTGCCATGGCATTTTAATTCCAAAAAATTAAAAAAGATCAGAAACACATGAATCCTTGCTTGATGTAATGCCATGACACCAAGATGATGTGGTAAAAAAATTGGCATGTTTGATGAAAGTTTGGACACACACCCCTCACAAACCGGAGCAACTCACTAGAAGGCTCGTGGTTCTGAGAGGGAATAATGCATGTTTGATGAGGAACGGGAGATAGCTTTCTCTTACGGCCTTAAATTTTTTCCTACATTTAACATGCACTAATACAACTGTCATGTGAAAATTTGGAAAATTCTAGGGGTCATTTGACCTTTTAAAGACATTTAAGTGATTTTCTAGCCATTTAATGACCGTAATTCAAATTTGAACTACATCTACATGCAATAGCTAACCATAATGGTTTAAAAAAATCATATTTGTGTACTTGTGTGCGAGTTAATTCCATGTGCAGTAAATTAGAAGGAATTTTCAAATATATTGGTGTCACGGCATGGACACATGCATGGAGTGCCATGGCATTTTAATTCTAAAATATTAAAAAATGATCAGAAAAACATGAAACCTTGCTTGATGTAATGTCATGCCACCAAGATGATGTGGTAAAAAAATTGGCCTGTTTGACGAAAGTTTGGACACACACCCCTCACAAACCGTAGCAACTCACTAGAAGGCTCGTGGTTCCGAGAGGGAACAATGTATGTTTGATGACGAACACGAGATAGCTTCCTCTTATGGCCTTCAAATTTTTTCTATGTTTAACGTGCACTAATACAACTGTCATGTGAAATTTTTGAAAATTCTAGGGGTCATTTGACCTTTTAAAAACATTTAAGTGATATTCTAGCCATTTAATGACCGTAATTCAAATTTGAACTACATCTACATGCAACGGCTAACCATAACGGTTTGAAAAATCATATTTTTGTGTACTTGTGTGCGAGTTAATTTCATGCGCAGTAAATTGGAAGGAATTTTCAAACATATTGGTGTCACGGTCTGGACACACATGCATGGAGCACCATGCCATTCTAATTCCAAAAAATTAAAAAAATGATCAGAAACACATGAAACCTTGCTTGACGTAATGTCATGCCACCAAGATGATGTGGTAAAATAATTGGCCTGTTTGACGAAAGTTTGGACACACACCCCTCACAAACCGGAGCAACTCACTAGAAGGCTTGTGGTTTCGAGAGGGAACAATGCATATTTGATGACGAACGGGCGATAGCTTCCTCTTATGGGCTTCAAAAAATTTCTACAGTTAACGTGCACTAATACAACTGTCATATCAAAATTTGGAAAATTTCAGGGGTCATTTGACCTTTTTAAGATATTTAAGTGATTTTCTAGCCCTTTAATGACCGTAATCCAAATTTGAACTACATCTACATGCAGCGGCTAACCATAACAGTTTGAAAAAAAATATTTGTGTACATGTGTGCGAGTTAATTCCATGTGCAGTAAATTGGAACAAATTATCAAACATATTGGTGTCACGGCTTGGACACATGCATGGAGTGCCATGGCATTGAAATTCCAAAAAAATAAAAAAATCATCAGACGATGTAAATATTTGGTGTTCAAAAAAGAAAATGTAAAGATCTGGCAAGACAACCGGCCCCCACACGATTGGCATTCCATTTCGTGCCTCGAGGTTTGGAAGGTGAGTGGCACGGGTTATTAATCAGACACGGTTCTGTATTGTAAACCGTCAGCTATTAAGTTCACACACGGATTTTGCTATGAGAATCATGTGTAATTCAAACTACAGTACTCGTAAATTCCGGCGACCGGCATGTGTACTGTTCCCATCGATCTAGATTCCGGTCGCCAATAAATACTACCTTCCTCGCGCCGTCCCGCCTGCATTCTCATCTACATCCTTCCCTCGCTCGCCCTCTCTCTCTCTCTCTCTCTCTCTCTCAAATCTCGGCCATGGCGCCGCCGATCTGCCCATGCGTCGACGAGGAGGCGTCGTCCCCCGAGGACGCTCAGTCGAAGAGCAGCGACAAGGAGGACCCCTACGCGCCGCCGGACGAGGTTGTGCTGGCCCCCCCAACTTTGGAGTGGTTTGGGGGGTAGTACAATCATTGTCTGTGGAAGTCGCGGTCGCCGCTGAGAAAGCCAGGCAAGTGGCGTTCAAGAAGGAGATGGCGGAGGAGGAAACCAGGTACCAGGTGGCCTATGAAGCTCGTGATGCTGCCTGGAAAAAGGAGGCGGTGGAGCTTTGGGGACGGGCGCGTCGTCGTGCGGAGGAGGTGTACGAAGACGGGTACTTTGCGAGGAAGGTCAAAGGTGCTAGGCGCCTCATCGCTGCGTGGAGGTGGGCCGATAAGCTCCAGCGTGCCATCGACGAGGAGCTCCGGTGGGTTCCCAACGAAATGTCAAGATTGTTCGCGCTCGTCTGCCAGCAAGAGGCAGATCGGTACATCAAGCGCTGCGAGGCGGAGGAGGCGGAGTACTTCCTCCGCGCTGGGAAGACGCCACGCACCAGGGAGCTGCTGGCGAGGGGCTGCCGGAATACTGCCCCCCAGGAGGGATTATTAGTTTTAGTATTGTTTGTTTTCAATTTTATGCATTGTACCTAGTAGTTAAGTATCATCACGTATATGTGATGATATTATATATATTCTGTGATGAACTAATGAACAATTAATATATATTATGAATTCCATTTTCTATCTGTTTTTTGTATACTAATTTGTATCTAGTTGTTATCATCCATATATACAGAATGGAAAGCATATATACACACATTGAAACAGAACATATAAGAACGAAAAACAGAGTACACACATTGAAACCGAGCAATAAACAGAGGAATTTTATGATTGCTGTGAATACATAGCGATCCACGTCGAAACGACTCAACAAAATAAAACGCGTCCATGAGACCATGACCAGCAGGCCTTGCCTACGGTAGCTCTTGGCTCTACCTGAACTCGTGCAGGCGTTCGTCCAAGCGGTCGACACGCTCGCGCTACATCTGGAGCGCGATCTCGAGCTCCAAGTTGGCTATTTCATCGAAGATCACCAGCTCCAGGATGCGACGGCCATGTTCCTCTACTGCGCCCAGGTGGACACATGGGCCAAGGAGGTGGTCGAGCCTAGCGACCAGCGCATTGGCATCGAGCGGGCCGAGGACAAGGCGAACGGCGCGACCCATGCGAACGGCGCGGCGGGCGTCCGGTGCAAGTACGGCGTGGCTGACCTCTGGTGCAAGTACATCGCAGAGGGCCTCTGCCCACTCCTGGCGAGGAATGGGGGTACCGACGGGATGTGTACCCAGCTGCGACACCCTATCGACAGCAAGCAAGCGCCGATGGATCCGCTCTTGCTGTGCGGCGCGCTGCACCTCTCGCTCTGCGGCGCCCAACGGTCTCACCGTGCGGCGAGCCGCAGCCTATCGGCGCGGACGCGCCTAGCTTGCTCTGCGGTGCGCCATCGATCATGTTGTGCGGCAAGCTACAACCTCTCGGCGCTGACATGCCTATCTTGATCCGTGACGCTGAAGCGCCATGCGCCAAGGGTCTGCTCAGCCCTGGCGATGACGCACATCACGACGTCGTCCATTGTGTTGCCGGGGAGTGCCTCGGCCTCGACGGGCTGTGGCGCCTTCTCGTTTTCCTCGTCGACGAGGTTGATGGAAGAGGCGGCGCTTTGGTGGGTTGGCATGCTTGGAAAAGGTGGATGTGCTACAGGCTACGCTTGTTGCCTCCGTGCGTCGCACGCCGCCTAGGTTTATGCGCAATATCACTGGGTGGCGGGAAACCGGTGAGGAAATGGCGGGAAACGGTGGTGTGTTCATAAAACGCCATCAATTAATGGAAACTTAGCATAGAAGGAACATCGAGCTTGCACAACAAGTAGATGATGATCAGATGATCGTTTATCCTAGTTAATTATGCATGTAATAGTTTACTTTGGTGTGTGGAAATGTCATGTGTGTAGTAGCCACCTATGTAATTGGATCTTTGCCGCGTATTACACACATCTTGTTTATGTGAAACGTTTCTGTTCTCTTGGCTCAACACAAACAGTTTATCGGAATGAACTGTATGCCCTCCATTACACACACCTTGATCTGGCTGACCGTTTCTTTTATGTTGCCTAATCACAAACAGTTCATCCGAGTGAACTGTATGCCATATATCACACACACCTTCATCTGGCTGCCTGTTTCTTTTGTTCTGCCTCATCACAAACGGTTTATCGGAGTGAACTGTATGCCGTATATCGCACACGCCTTCATCTGGCTGCCCGTTTCGTTTGTTCTGCCTCATCGCAAACAGTTAATTGAACTGAACCGTATGCCCCGCATCGCACACGCAACTAAAATCTGAACCGTGTTTGATGTATCCTTCATCGCAAATGTTTTGCATCTTTTTTGACGGTTTTTTACATCACCGTTTGCGATTAATGCATCGCACACAATTTCGTCAAAGGGTCTCGGATCGTAGTGTCGTGTTAGCAGCATCTGCAGTAGTGTGAAGTAGAATGAACCAGTGGTGCTCAATGGCGACAATTTGATTTGGTAGACCAGTTCACCCTTCTTCCAAAGGGCTACATCTGGTTGGAGGGGTTGTGACTTAACACGGAAGATAAACTCACCCTATTCTCCTTTAACATAGAGCTGATCAGACTCAGGTTGATTCCACTCGTGGTAGATCCTTGTCGGCGATCTCCAAACCTTTGGTCGAGCTTCGCGAACAACAATCACTCTTGGTTGCTGAAGATCAGGCTCAGTGAAGACAACAGCTCTTCAACACTCGAGCTGAAACCTATCCGTCTAGAGAGTGCGCAACTCTCAAGAGTAATAGGTACAAGAACTCACACTCAGAACTACTGTGACGCTAAACCACTGTCTAAGTTTGGGTTTTTGATTTTTCTCTTGGTGGATCTTAAACTCAAATCACTCGGAGAGGGGTTGCTCAAATGAATCTTCTCAGAAATCTCAAGCAGAGCAGCCAACAGACAATGTTGGAGCGGGGTGGCTATTTATAGCCGCAGCCTTCCCTGATGGGAAGTGACCAAATTAGACATCGGGATCAGCCAATGGCCGAACAACACGAGTCCAACGGTCGGATTTGAGCACAACGGTAACATTGCTTGTGGAGCAAGTAATGCTAACTCTTTGGTCTGAGACAAATCTCTCACAGCAAAGAAGATCACAGTCTCTTGCTGGCAAGTATTTGCTCAGAACACAAAGAGATTTCTCTTGCATCTTTCATAGGTTTTGGCTAAGCATCACAGCGGATCTAAGAAACGAGAACCTATACCCCTCTTAATAGTACGGAGGTCCTATGACTCAAAAGAATGAAAGAAGAACAACAAAATGAATACTACGTCTTCACTTTGTCTTCGACTTCAATCGCTGCTGTCAATTACTTCGGAGGACAATATCGAATCAAAAGCTTTGCTTTAGCAGAAAACTTTCGAGGAGTCGATTTCTTCACATCAATCTTCTCGACTATATGACTTCAAAAATATAGCTCGTTCTTCTCTACAATGCAGATATACTTCGGTGAAGTTCCTCGAACTCAGCACCGAAGACAGCATTACCTTCAGTTGTGTATGGACTTTCTCTCTCTGTATGCACTAGCAAACAAATCAGTCCATACCTGTTTCTATCAACAATCTCCAAAACACAAGGTAGGCAGATATTGCACCAACAATCTCCCCCTTTTTGGACAATTGTAGACAAAACAGATCACATTGAAGGATAGATAAAGAATGGAATGAAATGCGAAGAATAATGAAATACGAGAGATAATTACGAAGATAAATTATTCTCCCCCTTAAGATATGCTTCAGAGCATGAAGAACCGGAGGGAGACGAGATTATTCTTCGTATAAGTGACATTGATCTATGATTTAATACTTGACTCCTATCAATGCACTCGACGGTGTCTGAGGTGATTCCTGTCACAAAAGCATCAAGGAGAATTAGATTTAAGATAATCTTTGAAAGATTTGTGACGAAGGATATAGCATGAAGGTTTTCTCAGAACACAATTTGAATCCACATGAGAGGTAGTTTTCACTCTTTTTCTGCAAGGTTAGATAATGAAGGATAACAATTAGTGCATATCCAACCACAACGAATATAATCCATTCAGTACTCGAAGTACTTCTCCCCCTTAGTATCATCTCATGATGATTTTTTGTTCTTCTTCGAGGAGCAAATATTTTTCCCTGTAAGAAAGATAATTATCAAAGATAATCATTCACGGGAAAAACACATTTGAAGGTACCTGCAACCAGATAGTACGAAGCAAATAATATTGCAGGTAGGGGGTTATTAATCGTTACATGACGACCGAGTATTTCAACACAACAAGCGGTGCGATAAGTTCATGAAGCAAATTGTTCGAGGGAAAACCAAAAGCGAATGAAAACACCCTGCAAGAACCCCGATAACTATCACTCGATGTAATTCCCCCCCTTTTGTCAAAAAGTGTCAAAAAGGAATGAGAAAACATATGAGGAACTACTCTGTAGGAGAATCCTCAGAATCAGAATTAAAACCATTCGACGAGTCAGTATCCGGAGAGTGAGGAATGGTCGAGGAAGAAGCAGGAGTGGCAGCCTGAGTGCTGGATGACTTGGAGCGATGAACATCAGACTTGAAGATAAGAGTACTGGCTGTATCTGCAATTTCATCATCATGGCTGACAAACAACAGATCCATTGAAGCAGAACACTGTGGGAGCACTGGAGTTTGTCTTCGGATGCGAGGAACAGCAAGCAAGTCTAGATGGTTATAATCTTTCAGGATGCCCTTTTTGGCTAAATCCTTCCGAGAGTAATGCTTCCTTAACAGGGTCCATGATCGCTTCTTTGCTCCCTTCTCATGAAGAAGAATTTGGTGAGTGTGATTATGTAGCAAATTCAGCTCAGTCATTAATTCCACCTTTTCCTTTCTATCCAGCTTGATGTGGCTTTCCAGTATCTGCTGAGTGTGAATGCAGATCTCATAAAGAGATGGATTTTCCTCACGAGGGATTACAACCCTGGCCTTCTTGATCTTCGGTGCATTTTTAGATGCAGATGCATTGGCAGCAATATTAACAGGTTCCTTCCCTTTTCCAATATTCTTCACAATGCGCAGAGTGTCACGAACTGGTGGCATGAAATCCTTCGGAATATAAGCCCAGAAGAATTTCTCATTGGTGAGCTGCTCGATTGCGAACATGATCCATGGAGCATAAGGCTTTAATGACTGAGGGCTATCAACTACACATGCAAGGTTTCAAATGAAAAGGTCAGGAATATCAAACTTGATTCCCTGAGACATGGCCAGAAGTGCATTTCCCACAATGCCTTTGATGGAATTCGGTCTATTCGTTGGTGTGAGATTGCACAGAATATGAAACAACACTTTGTTATCAAAAGCCAACTTCTTCGGATCAACATCAATGCATTCATCTCCAACCATGGTGGGATCCATCAGGATGTGGAGTTGTACTTCGGACACTTCCCAGAAATGTAGCCGGTGCTCTCTATCCTTCTCAAACTCACATCGAGGAAGATTTAGCAATGCCAGAAAATGATCTGCTGAACACTTAATCCTTGTTCTGCCAATTATCCATTCAAGAGCCCAGGATGAGGTGTTTCTAAGATCTCCTGAGATATATAGTGTGTCAAAGAATTAAAGGACAATCTCTTTGTTCCAGCCATGATTGAAGCGCATGAATCCTTTCAGGAGGGCATGCTCAATATCTTCGATTGCATGGAGGAAACAGGGAATTCCTTCAATCTCAGCGAAGTTCAATATCTTATGATTGAAGATTCTATTCTTGCCAAACAAGATCCGAGCATAATAGACAACTTGTTCTTCGGTCCAGAATCTCGGTGACAGTGAAGTTCTTTCTCCTTTATAAGGGCTGACCCCAAAGAATGCAAGCTTCGAGAAATGAAGTTGTTCATTAAATGCAGGGCCATTGGGGCCGTACTTAGCTGGAAACAACGGAAATGATTCCTGCGAATTTTTCTGATTTTCTTCATCGCTAATTTCCATCGGCTAAACATCATCAGAAGCTGGCACACTTTCATTGATTGGCTTTAATGGAGCAAGAGGCCTTTTAGCTTTCTCTGGAGCTGATGGCACGGGAGCACTGTTTTGTCCTTCAATTTCCTTCGCTGGAACTCCTTCAGCGGCTTTCTCATTCTCAGGCACTAGGGCCTTTTCTTTCGGTGAGCTTACAATAGGAGGAGGCATGACAATTTCTCCGGTTACTTGAGTCACTACATCTTCTCCTTCGGTCTGTTGTGGCAAAACTGGTGGTACAACTTGCTGAGGCAAAACTGGTGGTGCAACTGCTTGAGCTTCTTCTTCGCGAGCCATGGGCTCTCCATCTTTCTTTTCTTCATGTTCTGGCTATGAAGCCAAAGAACCAGGAGCGAGATCAACCTCCATCTGGGTAGGGGCACCAGATGAGGAGACCGGGGTGGTATTTCCTCGGGAGGCAATTTGCTACCCCTCAACTTTATCACCCTCCTTGATGAATCCGGAGGGCTCAGCATGACTTTCCTTCAAAGGCGATGAAACTGCCTCCTCCATCTCAATCTCTTTGTCAACTTTTTCTTCAGGGGCTTGCTGCTCGGGCACGACATTATCTTCTACAGGATTGTCTTCAAAGATATCCATCACATCTGATTCTTGCGCAACTGAGGTAGAAATGATTACTACCGCAAGCACAACTTGTTGCTCGGTTTCTTCCTCAGAACAAGGGGATGGAGGTATCTGTTGCAGTGGGACACTTGAGTAAATAGGTCCATTAGTTGTTATAGATTGGATACGACGATCCTTGATAGCCTTTGACTGGCTCGCTCTAGCGTGTGCTTTCTGACGCTTCTCTTCTCTTTCTCTTCATCGAGCAAGTTCTGCTTGACGCTTAATCTCATCATTTGTACGATCACAAAGCCGAGAAACATCCATTTTCATCTTGGAGTGCCACTCAATCTTGTTGTTCCTCATAATAGTGAGGGCTTTGGTGATCTCAAGAATCCTTTGTTCACGTCTTTTCTCTCTGACTCAGATTTGGCATCCTTCCTCATTTGCTCAAGGAGTTTCTTGTCCTCGACAACCTCATTCAGTTCCTTGGTAATTTCTTTCAGCTCAGTGAAGTGTTTTGCTACCATCTTGGTAACATCTTCAGGTAGACCCAAGATGCTCCAATCAGATGGATTTGCATCATAGGAGGCACCTTCAATGATGTCAAAAATAAGATCAAAGTCATATTCCTCTGTGGAAGCAGGAACAATTGTCTTGGTCTTCTTGGCAGCTGCAACAACCTTTTCATCAGGCAACAACTTTCTCTTCGCCGTAGGGGCAGCAAAACCTGAAGGTTTATCTAATGCCACAGTAGCAAGCCTTGGTGATGATCTCAACGGGGGTGAAACCTTAGCTGGAGAAGGTGTTTGATACGGCTTGTCGAGCAAAGCACATTGATCATACATGGGAATTTCTTCGCCAACATTGTCATTGAAAGAATCATCAGAGGAGGCAGATGTTGCCTTCCTTTACTTTCTGGCAACTGATTTCTTCTTCGAAGCTTGAGGAGAAACAGATTTCCTCCTCTTCTTTTCCTTTCGGGCAGAAGCCCTTTCCTTCTTCTCCTACACATCTTGTTGAGTCAACTCAACATTTCTTCGTTCCAACTGATTTTTCTTCGCCTCCTTGGAGTCACGCTTGGCCTTTGCCTTTGCTGTCTTTTCCACTTCCTCAGGGAAGTCAGCAATTGTCTTTAATGAGTCTGCATGAGCATTGGGGGAGGAGCTGGCCTAACTTATTCATCATTTGGACCTAGGCAGCCATCTGCAATGCAGTCATTCCAGGGTGGAGTGAATGCAAATAGGATCTGTTATTTCCTTTGGACGTTCTCATAGTTGAACCACTTCTTTGCCCAATGACGGCGAATCTTCTGCAGCCTATTATTTCTATCATTGGCAGTTTCAACTCCAGGTGGAGTTTCATAAGTTTCGGGATCAGACATCTCAGCCGCGGTGTTCCTCTCTCTACCGCGACCACCCTTCTTTGGATTTCCATCAGAAAACAGGGTTTTGGAGTCAGTGACTAGCTCATCCTATGGCTGACTATGAGCTGAGGGAATATCATCATCTTCTTCAGCAGATTCTAACTCGGGTTTCTTCTTCGGCACTTTTGGCGGCTTAGCTAACTTTCTTTCAGCCACCTTTGCTTTATCAGCCACACGCGGTAACTTGGGGATTTCCTCCTTGGACCCAGACTATTCTTCTGAACTATGAGCCATGACCACTCCTGAGAGAAGACCAACAAAGCGAGGGAAAACAAGATGACATCATAAACATGCATAGAAGCAGTTTTGACTCAAAACAGAAAATTTTTGGAAGCAGCAAAGGAATCCATGGCATATGCTTTGGAAGATATTGTTGAGAGAATTCCAATATGCCCTAAGACAGAATAACAACTCCTCTAATCTTTCAATGTATACCTTATGAACCCTAGATCCAAATAGACTGGTATGAGGAGCAACTACAAATCATACAAGTTACAACCTAGAGAATCCTAAAGATCTACCGCAAGGAAATAAAACAAAAGAAATGGCGTTGGGACGAACATCCCTAGAACAGAAGAAAGATAGGGCTAGTTCCAGATCTATACACCCTAACTTCACAGTACAGATCATCTACGGTAGCGCGGGAGAGAAGAAGTACCGCACTGGCACGACCAACGACGGCGGAGCTTCACCGGAGTTGCACGGCGAAGCACGATGTCGATGCTGCTTTGAGCTCGGGCTCAGGCGGAGAGCGAGAGAAGAGGAATGAGGTCGAGCAGAGAAAGAACTAAGGAGGAAGACGCCTGGAGAGGGGGATTTATATAGCCCGAGGGCGAAACCGCTCCCTCCGAAATCCACGGCCGAAAAACACAGGAAGTTACACATTCAACGGACGAGATCACGATCGAGAGATCATGGGCACATGTCTGCCGTGTCCTATGAAAATCTCGGTAACTGAACAGAATGCCGAAGGGTTTGAGGAAGCGCAAGCGCCAAAACAGATAATGTTTCGAAGTTGATTTCATTCGCGACCAAGGATGTCGGATTGAAATCTTCTTCAGATCAAGTTGCATGTTTATGACGAAAAAGACTGAGGAAAAACATAAACCGACTTAAAACACAAAGCTAAACGAAGGAAAACACAAAAACAAACACTTTGAGCGAAAACATAGAGAGTTAAGCACCAACAAGTATTTATCTCAGGGCTCGTAATAAACATGAGATATCCCTGAGAGAGTTCCCTGCACGAGAGGATTAGTTCTTCTTCACAACCCACTTTTGTGTGGGAGGTGAGGATCTCATTTGCTTGGACTGAGTAGGGATATTCCTTCGGCGTGGCCTGTGAGACACCTATGCACTTTGATGATAATCATATGAATATGCATTGAAGTTGTCTCCAGATATATGAATGTAATGATTTGAAGATGTACACATGTACTCCTTCTGACGCAGGTTAGGATGATAATCATTCGAGAAAGATACTAAAGTAGACTAAGAATGATATCCTTTCTTCCTCGAGAGTTATCCTGCACAGTCAGGTTAGTAGTGACACACAGATTTTCAACAATGCACTTCTTTACCCAGATTTGCTTCTTGGGTGAACCTGTCCTGCAGTTAGTTCCAACATATCGAGCGAAAACCTTACCATTTGGTTGATTGAAGATATTGTAATTTGAGTCATTAGACTCGTCAGTATCAACAGGAATGGGTGAATGATAACCAGTTAAAGTTTCAGGTTCGAGGGTTTTACTCTTTGCATGAACCCAAGTCGGTGGAGGATACTTCTCGAGAGTCCAATGGGATCCATCCGCATTAAGTTTCTTTTCGAACCCTAATCCTTCCTTCTGAGGGTTTTTGTGCAGTATGGACTTCTTGAGCACATCACATAGGATTTGATGCCCTTTTAGGCTCTTTAGCATTCCAGTCTCAAGTAAGCCCTTTAACCTGCAATTTTCTTCAGAAATAGCAGTAGAATCCTCGAAAGAAGGGTTAGTAGTACCAATTTCAGTGGTAGCAATATTCTCTACGACATCATTCGAAGTTTCAGCATGAGAATCAGCATTGCTATGTTCTAGACATTTTAAGCATGGAGGTACAAAATCATCAGGAAGTCAGACAGATTGCTCGGCGAAGGGAGAAGCTTTCTCTAACACCAACTCGTTATGAGATTCTTTCAGTGACACGAGTTCTTAATTCCTGTTAAGGAGTTCATCTGATAAACTCTCGTAGTCAACTGTAAGCGAATAATATCGATTGGTAAGATCATCAATAGTTGATGAAAAAGCAGCTTGCTCTTCAATCAAATTTTGATTCCTCTCCATGTCTTCAACCAATAATCCTTCGGTTTTCCTGAGATATCTCTCAAGCATTTCAAGTTCATCATGTTGGGATTTAGCAATCTTGACCAGCTTGTCATAGGAGATATATTCCGGTGAATATTCGTTCATGGATCTTAGGTGTTTAGCAGGTACCTAATCCTTTGATGATTTTGCCATGAGACAGAAAGCGATTGGTTCATCATCGCTTGAACCATCATCATCGGTGCCTGATTCATAGGATTTCTTTGATGATTTAATGGAAACATATGCATTGCTTCTCCCGATTCTTTTGTAGAATTCTACATCATCTGATTCAGTGTTAGTTTCTTCCTCTTCGGAGTCCAGAGTCAGATCAGCACATGCTCTATTTAGCCATGACATCCTCTTCATATTTGATTCAATGGTAGCGCTGGCTTTCACGTCAGTGACTGGTCTCGTCGAAGAAGATGAGGAAGATGCAATTTCCTTCCAGAGCTTAGTATGACGATCCACTCACGTAAAACCACTGCAGTGAAGATATTTCCATCTGTTGCTAGGTTTTCCTTCCCAGCTAGGGCAATCAGCGATGAGATGAACGTATAATTTGCACTTGAAGCACTTCATATCTTTTGAGGCAATCTTCTTCTTAATGATTCTGGCGCGTCAACTTCATCATCATTTGTGAGGCAGAGATTTTGCCTTTTGAGATCACTTAGGCTCTATGTGAGCATTTCAAGTTCTCTGGTGATGGTGTGTTGATTCTCAACATCTTCTTCTTCTTCAGAACTGCCATAGTGTGAGATAATTTCTCCTTCACTTTCCGAAGAAGGTTCTTGATTGGCATTTTCCAGTTCCATCTTTTCTTCATGAATTGACAGCAGTGTCATGACCTCAACATAGTGAAGCTCTTCATAGTCTGGTCTTTGTTTGATTTCAGCTACAATGGGATCGAAAGATTCATCAAGAGCACTCAGAAGCTTGTTGACTACATCTCTATTGGTGATATCAGTTACTCCTCGCTGATGTAGTCTTTCGACAATGTTTGTCAATCGATCAGTGAGTTCCATAGCTCTCTCTTTATGAAGGCTTCTGAATCCAGTGAACATAGCACGAAGCATTTGAATGTGAGGATCTGATCTGGCAACAAATTCTTCATGAGCATTATTGATAGCATCCCAAATTTGCTTTGCAGTATTGAGCCTTTGGAACAGAAAGAAAATGTCTTTTGATAGAATGCTACAGATGATATCTTTTGCTTGAGCATCCAACTGCAGATTAGCTTTATCATCGGCGTTGAGATTGTTTGGTTGCTGAATGGTGTAGCCATCTTCCACAATCTGCCACAAATCATAGTTGATAGCTTGAATTCCGATTCTCATTCGTTCCTTCCTGTCAGTGCAACAAACCCTGGTGTATGTTGCCCAGACTGTACACATGCTCAAGGGCAAGGTTACAACATCCAAGACAAGGCCAAGTAGAAGATATAGCCCTTTGAGAAATCAAAGGGTGGATCAAGAAGACCAAGATAAGCCAAATGAGCAAGATATCACTAAGGAAAAACCTCCCTTGCCGGGCAGGCGAGCCTGGCAAGGTCGGGGTCACCTCGAAGACAAGTCTCAAGACTCCCCCGGCAAGCTTGCTAGGGGCGCCAAGGGCGGATCACCCCGCCAAGACACCACCGCTCTGCCTCACAACGACGCAAGTCACCTCCCAGTGCGGTGTCGAGCCCCCAAGTGATCAAGTGGCTGTTCTATGGCACGTGGCAGCTATTTCTGAGGAACTTCACCCCCAAATGACACCTGTCCAGAGGCGTGTCACGCAGGCACGTGAGAAGGTGAAAGAATGGCATGGCAAGGCTTGCCGGGCTCCCCTGCGATGTGAAACTAACTGGTGCATTTAATGCACCCTGTCCTGCCTGCAGAGTTAGGTATGATAGCACTGTGGCTATCTAACCACTGGATAATGATTGTTTTGCCATTGTGGCAACACCTTAACCTATAAAAGGAGGGCCATGGCAACCTTAGAAAGGATTCAGACCCTTGTACACTCATACGCGCGTGGCTGCTCTCGTCCCAAGGCGACCTTGCCGGGCTAGAGCGCTGCGTCTTCACCACGGTCCTTTCATCAATCCACCAAAGCAGGAGTAGGGTTTTCCGTCTCGCGGCGGCCCGAACCTGGGTAAGAACTGCCCGTGTCACTGCTGCTGTGCTGCTCTAGCTCTCCGCTCTTTGTGCAATGTGCTCTTCCCCCTTGCCGAACCACGAGGGGCCAATGGTCCCATAGGTGGCCATGTTATACCATGACATCTTTGGCATGCCAGGTAGGGGGAAGTGCTTGCCCGAACCCGAGGGTGTATGCAGCGCGTCATCTTCATCATCGTTTTCTTCATCAACGGCTTCATCGTCCATGGCGCCCAAGAAAAAGCCCGGTGCAGCAGCTCACCCATCCACCTCGAAGGCTCCTTTGCATGCGGCTGCTGATGCCATGGGAGCTACGGAGGCTCACGGGGACATGGGCGCTGCGGGGGACATGGCCGGCACAGGCGGCGGCGTCACCATTCCCCCTGCAAACGAAACGGGAGCGGGAGGCGCCGGAGAAGCACAACGTCAACAACATCCCAGCGGCCATGCTCCATAGGATGCGAGTGGAGAGATTGTTCCATCTCCACCTCTCTGCCCCATTGAGGGACGCAGCCGCAGCGATGGCGCTCACTCTGTTGTGAACCGCAACCCTCTAGCCGCCCCCGCTGCGGGTGCGGCTACAGGACAAGCGCCACCCCTAGGACAAGCTAGCCGAGACGATGCGTCGAATGGGGCCGCCGATCCCCAAGCGCATCCACCTCGTCGCCACGCCACCCTGGCGACCAGCTCACGGCGACGAGAGCACGGCGCCGTCTCTACCGGCGCCGTCAGAAGCCAGGCGACGTCGCGATCTACGTCATCATCTATGCTGAGCACCGCTTCGGAAGCCATGGCGCGGGCCCAACTCCTGTTGAGATTTCCACCGGCGGCCGATCAGATGGATGCGTGGAGAGCCACCATTCAGAGCTTGATTGGTTTCGCTGACGTGGGAGGATCACAGCGAGGAGGCCCGCCATAGCCTCCACAGGCGGCGACAACAGCCCGAGCCACTGGCCGTACCGAAGGGGCCACCCCCACGGTGCAATCCCCTCTGCGGCAGCCAGCGCAGGGGCCATAGCCAGAGTCACGCGGCCAAGAACCCGACGACGTATCGATGGCTTCATCTGATCCCCGGGCACGTCAAGACCAGCGACAAGTCCCGAAAGATAGGCAGAGGAAGGACGCGCGCGTCACCATCGAACGACGCCGCAAAACCCACCGCCAGTCTGATAGGCGCAATGGCCCCGACGTCGACGAGCCCATGCCCGGTGAAGATGGATACCTGCCTTTTGAGGTTGGGTGCCCCGCCTTCACTCGCGAGCTGCGGCAAGTCCGTTGGCCATCTGCCCGTATGTTCAAGCCAGAGATACCAGAAAAGTACGATGGAAGATTGAACCCGGCAGAGTTCTTGAGCATCTACACCATTGCTGTTCAAGCCGCCGGAGGAAGAGATGAGAAGGTATTCGCCAACTACTTCCCTTTGGCACTCAAGCCGAACATGAGGTCGTGGCTGATGCACTTGCCGGAGAACTCCATCTCGACCTGGGCCGACCTGTGCCATGAATTTGTTGGCGCCTTTACGGGCGGTCATCAAGAACCAGGGCGGCCCAGCGACTTGCAGCTCCTCCCACAGAAGGAAGGAGAGAGTTTGCGAAAATACATGCGGAGGTTCAGCCGGGTGCACAGGAACATTTCAGACATCCACCCGACAGCGGTGATAGCTGCATTCCAGTCCAACGTACGCAACCGCAGGATACGTTCCAAGATGAACGTCCGGTTGCCCAAGACTGTGAATGAGCTATACACTTTGGCGGATAAGATGGCGTCGACGTTGACTCAAAGGACGACAATGACGCCGCCAATCAAAAGAAGAAGAACAAGAAACGCAACCAGAAACGCAAGGATAAAGCAGTGCTAGCTGTTGAAGGCCAAGACCGAGGCTCCCGGCAAGGAAGTTGCCGCGTGCACAGATTGCCGGGAAGCCGTGGCTGTCGAGAAGGCTGGGAAGGCTGACGGGCCGTACTACAAGATCCATCGGACCAAAGGCCACGATCTTCAAGAGTGTCATCAGGTTGAGCAACTCGTCAAGAAATAGAAGGCTGAGTACGAGAAGCGAGACAAAGAGAGAGATCAAGATGGCGATGGCGGAAAGGGCCGAGGGGGCAGAGGAGGTCGCCCCGGCAAGGCCCATCAGTATCAGGGGAGGCCTGCCAGAGGCCGTGAGAAGAAGGAATGCGATGATGAGAGTGATGAAGGAGATGAAGAGGAAACCAGTGAGCAGGAGTTTGCTACTTCTTGAGCTTGCGTTGGTTTTTCCCTTGAAGAGGAAAGGGTGATGGAGCACAGTAGAGGTAAGTATTTCCCTCAGTTAAGAACCAAGGTATCAATCCAGTAGGAGAAGAACGCACAAATCACCAACACCTGCACAAACAATCAAACACTTGCACCCAACGCGATAAAGGGGTTGTCAATCCCTTCACGGTCACTTGCAAAGGTGAGATATGATAGAGATAGATAAACAAAAGATAAAATATTTTTGGGTTTTTGGGTATATAGATCTGAAAATAAAAGATTGTAAAACAGTAGATCGGAAGGTAATATGATGGAAAATAGACCCAGGGGCCATAGGTTTCACTAGAGGCTTCTCTCATGAAGGCAAATAATACGGTGGGTGAACAAATTACTGTCGAGCAATTGATAGAAAAGCGCAAAGTTATGACGATATCCAAGGCAATGATTATGCATATAGGCATCACGTCCGTGTCAAGTAGACCGACTCCTGCCTGCATCTACTACTATTACTCCACACATCGACCGCTATCCAGCATGCATCTAGAGTATTAAGTTCATAAAGAACGGAGTAACGCCTTAAGTAAGATGACATGATGTAGAAGAATTAAATCAAGCAATATGATGAAAACCCCATCTTTTTATCCTCGATGGAAATAATACAATACGTGCCTCGCGACCCCTACTGTCACTGGGTGAGGACACCGCAAGATTGAACCCAAAGCTAAGCACCTCTCCCATTGCAAGAAAAACCAATCTAGTTGGCCAAACCAAACCGATAATTTGAAGAAAAATACAAAGATAGTAAATCATGCATAAAAGAATTCAGAGAAGATTCAAATAATATTCATAGATAAGCTGATCATATATCCACAATTCATCAGATCTCGACGAACACACCGCAAAAGAAGATTACATCGGATAGATCTCCAAGAACATCAAGGAGAACGTTGTATTGAGAATCAAAGAGAGAGAAGAAGCCATCTAGCTACTAGCTATGGACCCGTAGGTCTGAGGTAAACTACTCACGCATCATCGGAAGGGCAATGGAATTGATGTAGAAGCCTTCCGTGATCGAATCCCCCTCCGGTAGGATGCCGGAAAAGGCCCCAAGATGGGATCTCATGGGAACAGAAGGTTGCGGCGGTGGAAAAGTGTTTTTGTTGATGCCTCTGGTGGTTATGGAATTTATGTGAATATATAGGAGGAAGAGCTAGGTCTTGAGAGTCCCGAGGGGCCCACAAGGTAGGGGGGTGCGCCCTCCACCCTTGTCGCCGCCTCGCGGGTCTTCTAACTTGGACTCCAAGTTCCCTGGGTGTCTTTTGGTCCAAGAAAAATCATCGTGAAGTTTTATTCCGTTTGGTATTCCTTTTCTGCGAGGCTCAAAAACAAGGAAAAAACAGAAACTAGCACTCAGCTCTAGGTTAATAGGTTAGTCCCAAAAATAATATAAAATAGCATATTAATGCATATAAAACATCCAAAACAGATAATATAATAGCATGGAACATTAAACAATTATAGATACGTTGGACACGTATCAAGCATCCCCAAGCTTAATTCCTGCTCGTCCTCGAGTAGGTAAATGATAAAAAAAGAATTTTTGATGTAGAATGTTACCTAACATACTTATGAATGTAATTTTCTTTATTGTGGCATGAATGTTCAGATCCATAAGATTCAAAACAAAAGTTTAATATTGACAAAAAAACAATAATACTTCAAGCATAGTAATAAAGCAATCAAGTCTTCTCAAAATAACATGGCCAAAGAAAGCTATCCCTACAAAATCATATAGTCTAGCTATGCTCCATCTTCATCACACAAAGTATTTAAATCATGCACAACCCCGATGACAAGCCAAGCAATTGTTTCATACTTTTGATGTTCTCAAACTTTTTCAACTTTCACGCAATACATGAGCGTGAGCCATGGACATAGCACTATAGGTGGAATAGAATATGGTGGTTGTGGAGAAGACAAAAAAGAAGAAGATAGTCTAACATCAACTAGGCGTATCAACGGGCTATGGAGATGCCCATCAATAGATATCAATGTGAGTGAGTAGGGATTGCCATGCAACGGATGCACTAGAGCTATAAGTTTATGAAAGCTCAAAAAGAAACTAAGTGGGTGTGCATCCAACTTGCTTGCTCACGAAGACCTAGGGCAAATTGAGGAAGCCCATCATTGGAATATACAAGCCAAGTTCTATAATGAAAAATTTCCACTAGTATATGAAAGTGACAACATAGGAGACTCCCTATCGTGAAGATCATGGTGCTACTTTGAAGCACAAGTGTGGAAAAAGGATAGTAACATCACCCCTTCTCTCTTTTCTCTCATTTTTTTGGTGGGCTTCTTTGGCCTCTTTTATTTTTTTCCTCACATGGGACAATGCTCTAATAATGAAGATCATCACACTTTTATTTACTTACAACTCAAGAATTACAACTCGATACTTAGAACAAATTAAATATGACTCTATATGAATGCCTCCAGCAGTGTACCGGGATGTGCAATGACTCAAGAGTGACATGTATAAAAATTATGAACGGTGGCTTTGCCACAAACACTATGTCAACTACATGATCATGCAAAGCAATATGACAATGATGGAACGTGTCATAATAAAACGGAACGGTGGAAAGTTGCATGGCAATATATCTCGGAATGGCTATGGAAATTCCATAATAGGTAGGTATGGTGGCTGTTTTGAGGAAGGTAAAAGGTAGGTGTATGGCACCGGCGAAAGTTGCGCGGAACTAGAGAGGCTAGCAAAGGTGGAAGGGTGAGAGTGCGTATAATCCATGGACTCAACATTAGTCATAAAGAACTCACATACTTATTGCAAAAGTCTATTAGCTATCGAAACAAAGTACTACGTGCATGCTCCTAGGGGGATAGATTGGTAGGAAAAGACCATCGCTCGTCCCCGACCGCCACTCGTAAGGAAGACAATCAATAAATAAATCATGCTCCGACTTCATCACATAACGGTTCACTATACGTGCATGCTACGGGAATCACAAACTTTAAGACAAGTATTTATACAATCCACAATTACTCACTAGCATGACTCTAATATCACCATCTTTATATCTCAAAACAATCATAAGGAATCAAACTTCACATAGTATTCAATGCACTTTGTATGAAAGTTTTTATTATATCCCTCTTGGATGCCTATCATATTAGGACTAAATTTATACCCAAAGCAAATTACCACGCTGTTTAGAAAGACTCTCAAAATAATATAAGTGAAGCATGAGAGTTCAACAATTTCTATAAAATAAAACCACCGCCGTGCTCTAAAAAGATATAAGTGAAGCACTAGAGCAAAATTGCCTAGCTCAAAAGATATAAGTGAAGCACATAGAGTATTCTCATAAATCATGATTCATGCGTGTACCTCTCGAAAGGTGTGTAAAGCAAGGATGATTGTGGCAAACTAAAAAGCAAAGACTCATATCATACAAGACGCTCCAAGCAAAACACATATCATGTGGTGAATAAAAATATAGCCTCAAGTAAATTTACCGATAGACGAAGACGAAAGAGGGGATGCCTTCCGGGGCATCCCCAAGCTTAGGCTCTTGGTTGTCCTTGAATATTACCTTGGGGTGCCTTGGGAATCCCCAAGCTTAGGCTCTTGCCATTCCTTATTCCATAGTCCATCAAATCTTTACCCAAAACTTGAAAACTTCACAACACAAAACTCAACAGAAAACTCGTGAGATCCGTTAGTACAAGAAAATAAAATCACCACTTTTGGTACTGTTGTGAACTCATTCTTTATTTATATTGGTGTAATATCTACTGTATTCCAACTTCTCCAAGGTTCATACCCCCCGATACTACCCATAGATTCATCAAAATAAGCAAACAACACAAAGAAAACAGAATCTTTCAAAAACAGAACAGTCTGCGAAGATCTGAATTGTTATAATACTTATGTAACTCCAAAAATTCTGAAAAATTAGGACAGAAGAGGAAATTCGTATATAAATCCTGTGTAAAAAATTCAGGGTTTTTAAACCCTCCAGTGAATTATTAATATTCTGTCACTAAATGCAAAAGTTTCTGTTTTTCGGCAAGATCAAATCAACTATCACCGTAAGCCATCCCACAGGTGTTACTTGGCACAAACCCTAATTAAAACACCAAAACACATCTAACCAGAGGCTAGATGAAAAATTTATTCAAAAAACAGAAAAGAAAAATATTGGGTTGTCTCCCAACAAGCGCCTTTCTTTAAAGCCTTTTAGCTAGGCGTTGATAATTTTGATGATGCTCACATGAAAGATAGCAATTGAAATACGAAAAGAGCATCATGTAGCATGTAAAAAAACAAGTTTAAGTCTAACATACTTCCTATGCATAGGCATTTTATAAGCAAACAAATTGTCAAGACAAGCAAAAACTAGCATATGCAAGGAAAAAGAAAGAAACAATAGCAATCTCAACATAACGAGAGGTAATTTAGTAACATGAAAGTTTCTACCACAATATTTTCCTCTCTCATAATAATTACATGTGGGATCATACTCAAATTCAACAATATAACAATCACATAAAATATTCTCTTCATGATCCACATGCATGCAAAGTTGACACTCTTCCAAAATAGTGGGATTATCATCAAATAAAGTCATGACTTCTCCAAGCCCACTTTTATCATAAATTTCATGAGATTGATCATTCTCCAAAGTAGTGGGATCATTATTACCTAGAGTTGACACTCTTCCAAACCCACTTTCAATATTATTGCAAACACTATTATCATGAGGCTTAAATAAATTTTCAAGATCATAAGAAGAATCACCCCAATCATGATCATTGCAATAAGTAGTGGACATAGCAAAACTAGCATTCCCAAGCTTAGGGCTTTGCATATTATTAGCACAATTGACATCAATAGAATTTATAGTAAAACCATTGCAATCATGCTTTTTATTCAAGGAGCTATCGTGAATCACTTCATAAATTTCTTCGTCACAATTTTTAGATTCACGAATTTCAAGCAAAAATTCATACAGATAATCTAGTGCACAAAACTCACTAGAAATTGGTTCATCATAATTGGATCTCTTAAAAAGATTAGCAAGTGTATGAGGATCCATAAACTTTTGTTTCTGAATTTCAAAAAACACACAATTATATCAAGCGGACAAGCAAACAAGCCAAGTAATACATAGAGGCAAACGGAAAGAAGGCAAATAAAAAGGCAAATCTTTTTGTAAATAATTTTAGAAATGGGGGAGAGGAAAACGAGAGGCAAATGGCGAATAATGTAATGCAAGAGATGAGAGTTTATGACGGGTACTTGGTATGCTCGACGTAGATCCCTCCAACAACGAAGCCAGAAATTGGCAAGTCGATGGGAGACTAGTCTTGGCTTGGCGTAGATCTCCCCGGCAACGGCGCCCGAAATTCTTCCTGCTACTTCTTGAGCTTGCGTTGGTTTTTCCCTTGAAGAGAAAAGGATGATGCAGCACAGTAGAGGTAAGTATTTCTCTCAGTTAAGAACCAAGGTATCAATCCAGTAGGAGAAGAACGCACAAATCACCAACACCTGCACAAACAATCGAACACTTGCACCCAACGCGATAAAGGGGTTGTCAATCCCTTCATGGTCACTTGCAAAGGTGAGATCTGATAGAGATAGATAAACAAAAGATAAAATATTTTTGGATTTTTGGGTATATTGATCTGAAAATAAAAGATTGCAAAATAGTAGATCAGAAAGTAATATGATGGAAAATAGACCCGGGGGCCATAGGTTTCACTAGAGGCTTCTATCATGAAGGCAAATAATATGGTGGGTGAACAAATTACTGTCGAGCAATTGATAGAAAAGCGCAAAGTTATGACGTTATCCAAGGCAATGATTATGCATATAGGCATCACATCCGTGTCAAGTAGACCGACTCCTGCCTGCATCAACTACTATTACTCCACACATCGACCGCTATCCAGCATGCATCTAGAGTATTAAGTTCATAAAGAACGGAGTAACGCCTTAAGTAAGATGACATGATGTAGAGGGATAAACTCAAGCAATATGATGAAATCCCCATCTTTTTACCCTTGATGGCAACAACACAATACGTGCCTCGCTACCCCTACTTTTTCACTGAGTGAGGACACCGCAAGATTGAACCCAAAACTAAGCACCTCTCCCATTGCAAGAAAAACCAATCTAGTTGGCCAAACCAAACCGATAATTTGAAGAGAAATACAAAGATAGTAAATCATGCATAAAAGAATTCTGAGAAGATTCAAATAGTATTCATAGATAAGCTGATCATATATCCACAATTCATCGGATCTCGACAAACACACCACAAAAGAAGATTACATTGGATAGATCTCCAAGAACATCAAGGAGAATGTTGTATTGAGAATCAAAGAGAGAGAAGAAGCCATCTAGCTACTAGCTATGGACCCGTAGGTCTGAGGTAAACTACTCACGCATCATCGGAAGAGCAATGGAGTTGATGTAGAAGCCCTCCGTGATCGAATCTCCCTCCGACAGGATGCCGGAAAAGGCCCCAAGATGGGATCTCACGGGAACAAAAGGTTGCGGCGGTGGAAAAGTGTTTTCGTGGATACCTCTGGTGGTTCTGGAATATATGTGAATATATAGGAGGAAGAGCTAGGTCAGGAGAGTCCCGAGGGGCCCACAAGGTAGGGGGCGCCCCCCTGGGGCGCGCCCTCCACCCTTGTCCCCGCCTCGCGGCTCTTCTGACTTGGACTCCAAGTCCCCTGGGTGTCTTTTGGTCCAAGAAAAATCATCGTGAATTTTTATTCCGTTTGGTATTCCTTTTCTGCGAGGCTCAAAAACAAGGAAAAAACAGAAACTGGCACTGGGCTCTAGGTTAATAGGTTATTCCCAAAAATAATATAAAATAGCATATTAATGCATATAAAACATCCAAAAAATATAATATAATAGCATGGAATAATCAAAAATTATAGATATGTTAGAGATGTATCAGAGTTCCAGAAGGCCACTAATGCCCTATGCATTGACGGAGGTGCATCCTTGCATTCCTCTCACCGCCAGCTTAAACAGTGGGCGCGTGAGGTCAATGCCGTGGAGCCTGCGGCATATTCTCGGAAGCCACTCAAGTGGTCCCGCACGTCCATCATCTTTGATCAAGAGGATCACCCTGACCGCACCACCGCGGTGGGGTGTTTGCCATTGTTGGTTTCACCAACGATCCGCAACCTCAAGGTCACAAAGATGTTGGTTGATGGCGGTGCCGGGTTGAATCTGATTTCTCCCAAGGTCATCAGCAAGCTCCAGATAGCGGATGAAGAGCTCAAGGTCACTGGTACTTTCCAAGGGATCAACCCCGGCAGGAGTCGTCCTAAGGGGAAGATCACACTGGTCGTAAAGGTCGGGGGGGGGGGGGGGGGAGTTAAACTACCGGACTGAGAAGATCGTGTTCGATGTGGTTGACCCCCCCTGCCATACAATGGAATCCTTGGTCGCCTAGCCCTGGCAAAATTCATGGCGGCATCCCACTATGCCTACAACACGCTGAAGATGCCAGGGCCAATGGGCGTCATTTCCATTCCATCAGACAAGAAGGACACAATTATTTGCGTGGATAAGATGTACCAAGAAGCAGTCGCCGCAGAGGCCGCGGAAGCTACCACTCCCGCCAAGGAAAGCGAGAGAGGGAAGAAAGCTAGCAAGGATGCCAGCAAAGAATCCGGGAAGGGCGCCTCTTCGGAGTGCGATGCGCCTGTTGATGACTTGCCGGAGAGTTCCAATAGCAAGAGGTCAAAAGTTGTTGCATCCGCTGTGAAGAAGGTCCCGGCAGGGCTGGTTGGCGCTGATGGTACATTTACTATCAGCTCCACCCTCGATGACAAATAGGAAAGCGCGCTTGTTGCCTTCCTGCGGGCGAATGTCGATGTGTTTGCTTGGCAACCATCTGACATCCCCGGTGTTCCCAGGGAGGTAATCGAGCACCACCTTGCTGTCTGCCCACATGCCCGGTCCGTCAAACAGAATGTCCGAAAGCAAGCTTTGGAGCGGCAGCAGTTTATTGCCGAAGAGATCAAGAAACTCGAAGCTGCTGGTTTGGTCAGAGGGGTATTGCATCCAACTTGGTAGGGCGAACCCTGTGGTGGTGCGCAAGGCGAATGGGAAGTGGAGGCTTTGCATAGATTTCACAGACCTGAATAAAGCATGCCCGAAGGACCCATTCCCCTTGCCACGCATTGATCAGATTGTGGATTCCACCTCTGGATGCGACCTGCTTTCCTTCTTGGATGCCTACTCTAGGTACCACCAGATTTTCATGTCCAAGGAAGATGAAAAGAAGACCGCGCTTATAACCCCATGTGGCACGTACTGTTTTGTACGGATGCCCTTTGGGTTAAAAAGCACTGGATCTACTTTTGCAAGAGCAGTACAGATTGGCTTTGAGTCCCAGCTGCACAGGAATATTGAAGCCTACATGGACGATATAGTGGTCAAAACCAAGGACAAATCAACTCTCATTCAAGACTTGGAAGAGACCTTTGCAAATCTAGGCAAGATCAACTTGAAGCTGAACCCGGAGAAGTGTGTGTTTGGCGTTCCTTCCGGCAAGCTACTTGGCTTCTTCAGGTCCCATCGGGGGATAAAGGACAACCCCGACAAGATCAAGGCGATCGAGCAGATTCAAGCACCCAAGACAGTTAAAGACGTGAGGCGTTTGACTGGATGTGTTGCCACGCTAAGCAGGTTCATTTCCAAGTCCGCCGAGCACGCCCTGCCATTCTTCAAAATCTTTAAAAAGGCAGGGACCGTGGAGTGGACCCCAGAGGTAGACGCTGTGCTGCAAGATTTGAAGACCTACCTTTGCTCTGTTCCCACCATAGTCGCTCCTAAACCACAAGAACCGTTGCTGTTGTACCTAGCGGCAACCAATCAAGTGGTTAGTGCAGCGCTGGTGGCATAGCGGGAAGTAGATGAAGGAGCAGCCGCAACTACCGTCCCCTCTGGAGAGGAAAGCGAACTCATCCCGGCAAGGTCAGATGCAGATCAGAACAAAGAGGAGCAGGGCAGCGGAGACAATTCCAGGATCGCAGCAAGGAAGAAGGTGGTGCAGCGGCCAGTGTACTTTGTCAGCTCCCTACTGCAGGGGCTAGATCAAGGTACTCGGGCATGCAAAAGTTGATCTTTGGCCTCATCATGGCCTCAAGAAAACTGCGACACTACTTCCAAGCCCACGAGATCACGGTTGTTACACGCTTCCCCTTGCAGCGCATACTGAGGAACCCTGAAGCCACTGGCAGAGTAGTGGAGTGGGCCTTGGATTTATCAAGCTTTGGTTTGAAGTTTGAGAGCACATCAACTATTCAGAGCAGAGCATTGGCGGAGTTTATTGCAGAATGGACACCAACTCCAGATGAAGAAACGCCGGAGACAATTATCCCCGGCAGGGAAGCGCCCCAGGATTGGATCATGTGTAACACCCCCAGTGGTTAGCCACAGTAATTCCATTTTGATTATACCATGACATCATGATTATCAGTGCCTAAACATCAGTTGCATCATATTGCATTTCAACTCCTAAGTCAACTTCAAATTTAAACTAAAGTGGAAAATAAAAGTTGTTCAAACTGGAAAACTAAAATGTGCCTCATGTTGCAAATATTCCCATAGCATTTATAAAAATGATTGCAACATTAGTTGGAATTGTAATAGGACTCGAGCAACAAGGAACAACAGCAACATAACACTATTTAATCCTTTTTCAATTTAAATAAAATCCAAACAAAAGGATATGGACCCCAAACCAATTTCTAGCAGTGACAGATAATGCACTGTAAATAATGGAGCAAGTCTCATATTTTACAAAAGTCTTTTATACTAAAAATAAAAGACAAAACAGAAAAAGGAATAAAGAAAAACAGAAAAAGAAAAAAAAAGGAAAAGAGAACCCCCCCCCCCCCCCCGACTGGGCCTCGGCCCAGCAAGCCACCGGGCCGCCAGGCCGGCCCAGCCGGCGCCTACATAGCCGGCTACCCCCCCCACCCCGGTAACCTAGCCAACCAACCCCCCCACTTCCCCCCCCCCGATCCCCTTCCTCCCTCACGCCGCGCGCTTGGCGCGGCCCCTCACCGCGCCGACCGCGTCGCCCACGCCGCTCGACGCCGCGCCCCGCCGCCGACGCCTCGCCTCACCTGTCGAGCACGCTGCCGGACCCTGCGCCGCTCTGTGAGCGCTCCCCCTCTTTCCCCGGTCGCCGCGACCCGCACCGCGCCCGAGCGCACTCACCGCCCGGCCTCACCCCGCTCGCGCTCGCCTCCCGCGACGCCTCGCCTGCTCGCGCACCCGACTGCGCTCTGCCTCGCCTTTCCGCGCCTCGCGCCCCGCGCCGCATCGGGCCGCGCCCTTCACGCCTACGCGCCCCCAACGCGCGCCACGGCCCTCCTCCGACGCGCCCGGCCACGCCTCTTTGCCTGTGCGTCCGAAGACCGTGCGCCTGCGCCCGCTTGGCCGTGCTGCACCCGCCGGCGCTCGGCCATCCCGCCGCGCCCCGGCTCCGCCCGCGCGTCCACACCGCCCCCCCCCCCCACCCCACGCGCGTGCGCCAGCACCTGGCCTCGCCGGCGCTGGCCGCGCCCGACACGGCCGGCCTGGCCAAGCCCGCGCCCGCCACGGCCGCCGGCGCACCGGCCTCGGTCGCCGCCTGCCCCGCTCGACCTCGCGTGCGCCTGGCCTTTGGGCCTGGACACGTCCGGCCCCCTGGCAGTGTTGCCCGGACATTGTCCGGCCTGCCAGTGGGCCCTGTGCCCTGTTAGCTGTTAAAAAAAATGTAAAATAATAATAATAATTAAATTAATGATTAATTAGTTAATTATTTAATTAGGTAATTAATTAAAGCTAGTTAACTAGGGTTAGTTAACCTAATCTGTTGATTAGGGTTTAATCTGATTAATTAGTTTAGAGACAATGACAGGTGGGACCCACTGGTCCTGACATCATGCTGACGTCAGCAAACACTGTTCTGGATAATGTTAATTTAAATAATTAAATAAATTCAGAAAATTAATTAAAACTTTAGAAAATCATATCTTTTAAACCGTAACTCTGATGAAAATACTTTGTACATGAAAGTTGCTCAGGACGACGACATGAATCTGAATACGCGGTCGGTTCGTCCGCCACACGTCTCTAACTATCCGAACATACAACCGTTCCTCTCCGGTCATCTGTTTGACAAATGTCCGGAACCGGGAAAACATTCCCGGATGGATCCCTCCTTCCTCAGTGACGTGCAACCATATGTTAGGACACACCCGGCACTGCGTAATATCATGTCGTACTTTGTGTTGCTCAAGTTTGCTCTATATTTATACTGTTTCCTCCCCCTCTTCTCTCTCGATAGCCCCCGACCCCGATGTCGTCCCCGAGACCGACGCAGCTCCGGATCCCGAAGACACCATAGACGACCTTGCCCTTGCCGCCGAGCAACCAGGCAAGCCCCTCCTTTTGATCATCCCGATATCGCCCATTCTAATTTCCCATGCTTGCATTAGAATTGCTGCTGCTGCTGCTGCTTTACCTATTCTGATGCATAGCCTGTTCATTGTAACCTGCTGTTGATAATTACCTACATATCCTAAACTGTTTAGTCTAGGCTGGGTAGAGACCTATCAGTGACCCCACTTATCCCGACTGCCGCGCTGGATCGTCAGAAGACCCGATCAATGGGATTGAAGACCAGGACCCGACACCGCACATCACCCCCCTTAGTTGTAACGACACTGCAGCGTTACTATCGAGTGCCGAGGGTGAAACCTCTTGTAGCACTTCTGATGTTAACTCTGTAGAGTAGCTATTCGGTCGTGGTCATCGAGGGTGATTCCTCCTTCACCGCTTCCGATAACGACGCTATCGTACAACACCTCAAGTGTGGACCCAGTGAGGGTGATTCCTCCTAGTTCACCTTGACGGATACATCGAGTGGGAATTCAATGAGGGTGATACCTCGGATTCCCTGATGTTATGGACACACGGATACTTGGACTTTACAATGTTACTTGGAAAGGCGGGTCGACCCTGAGGGGTACCCGCGTGTGATGTGAAGGCGGGTTGCCAGTGTGGTGCCCGAGTGGTGAATACGAGGCGCGGCCGGGCATTCTTAACCCTTGCCGCAAGTCCTCGAGACGGGGCGACGGGGTCACATCTTTCGTGAGTCTCTGCTCGTTACCGCAAGCCCTAGTCCTAACGATTTGGATATTTGATCCGAGCAGGCCTCTGGCCTGATAGCACTAACCATCACGTGGGCATAGTATGGGCGTTCTGCATCGTAGCATCAGCCGAAAGCTCTGTCAGACGTCTAGTTCAGCCTTGCGGCCGAGACGGACCGGCGCCCCCCTGGTGCCTGGCTTCCCCCTGCACGCAACGACTCGGAGTGCACAGGGCGATGGCCCAAGACCTCTGAGCGCTTAGGATGTAGACCGACGGGGACCTCTCTGCTGAGCTGTAGGTAGGGTTGCGATGTGTCGTTTGGCCGAGGCCGGGCATGACCCAGGAAAGTGTGTCCGGCCGAAGTTAATCGAGCGTGTTGGGTAAGTTGGTGCACCCCTGCAGGGAAGAACACTTCTATCGATAGCCGGTCCTACGGTAAAGGACACTCGGAGTTGTATCCTGATTGATACAATTTAGAACTGGATACCTGTGATGAGACCTGTATATATGGCTCTGGGATTGCTTCTCGCAGGGAGTCGAGAAGGGATCTCAGGACGAGGTTGATGAATGTATGGCTCTGGGATTGCTTTCTCGCAGGGAGTCGAGAAAGGATCTCTGGGTGAGGTTGAGACTTAATGATACTACTACATTATATTGTACTGTTCTACTCTCTTCTATTGCTGCAAGACCGCTGAAGATGCTAGTCTTCGATAGGACTAGGCCTTCTCTCTATTCTGGCATTTCTGCAGCCCAGTCCACATATACAGCCTCCCCTTGAAAATGTTGCATATGTAGTGTAGATCCTTGCTTGCTGAGTACTTCTGAGTACTCACGGTTGTTTTGTTTTCCCTTTTCTCCCCATATCAGTTTGACGTGACCAGAGGACGGAGCCCCCTGAGACAGATGCCCCGACGATCGTTACTACTACTACCCAGAGGATGGATACTACTACGAGTTGACTGACGACCAGGAGTAGGATCGGAGGGTCCCAGGCAGGAGGCCTTCGCCTTTCGATCGTAGTGTTTTATTTTGCCCCGCCTTTCTAAAGGCCTTTCTGTTTCTCTTTTATATCTGTACTCAGATATCTAATGCTTCCGCTGACGCTTGTATGCCATCGAGCTATGTATTCGAGCCCTCGAGGCCCTGGCTTGTAATATAAAGCTTGTATGACTTTATTTATGTTTTAGAGTTGTGTTGTGATATCTTCCCGTGAGTCCTTAGGCTTGATCGTGTGCATTTGCGTGTATGATTAGCGCGCGATCGGGCCGGGGGCGTCACATCATGTACTTTGATGGTGCCTTCTCCCTACAGGGTGCGGGAGCTGGCGTGCTTCTCATCGCACCCACTAGGGAGCACCTCAAGTATGTGGTTCAAATGCATTTCTCCCGGGAGAAGGCTACCAACAACACTGCCGAATATTAAGGACTCCTTGTCGGGCTCAGGATCGCAATAGAACTGGGAATCAAGAAGTTGATCATTCGTGGAGACTCACAACTTGTTGTGAGGCAAGGAAACAAGGATTACCAAAGCCCATTGATGGAGTCATACGTGGAGGAAGTGAGAAAGATGGAGGAGCGCTTTGACGGATTACAAACAGAGCACGTACCCCGTGCAGAAAATAGCATTGCTGATCATCTGTCAAAGTGCGCTGCGCAAAAGCTTCCCGTGGAACCAGGGACTTTTGTTCTCCACGTGACTCAGCCCTCCGTATCCCCGACAACAATGGCCAGAAAGACGAGGAAACAGGACTCCGGCAAGCCTCTCCCGGCAGAGCTTCCTGAAGCCCCCGGTAGAGAGGTTGGCATGAACAACTCCACTTCGCCTGGCGAGCAGCACCCTCCCGCCGAACTTCCGATTCTCGCGGTTGAGGCGTGCGCTCCCGCGAATGAGGAGGTGTCGCTGGTCCTTGTTGTTGAGCCTCAGGCTCCAACTTGGGCACGGCACATAGTCCGTTACCTCCAAATAGGAGAACTTCCCGAAGAGCAAGAAGAAGCTGAAAGAGTAGCCCGGAGGGCCAGTATGTATCAGTTCATCGATGACGTACTATACAGAAGGAGGCCCAGCGGTGTGAAATTAAAAGTGCGTTTGCCGGGAAGAAGGGAAGGAGCTGCTGGCGGAGATACACAAAGGCATGTGCGGCTCCCATATTGGATCAAGGGCCCTGGTCGGAAAGGCTTTCCGACAGGGTTTCTACTGGCCCACGGCCCTCCAAGATGCAATCGAGCTAGTCACCAGATGTGAAGCCTGCCAGTTCCACTCCAAGAATAACCATCAACCTGCTCAAGCTCTCCAGACGATCCCTTTGTCATGGCCCTTCTCGGTCTGGGGGCTCGACATCTTGGGCCCCTTCCCTCGTGCTACAGGGGGCTTTGAGTTCTTGTACGTCGCCATCGACAAGTTCACAAAGTGGCCGGAAGTGGAGCCCGTGAGGAAGGTGACCGCACAGTCAGCTATCAAGTTCTTGAAAGGATTGGTGTGCCGTTTCGGAGTACCCGCCAGAGTCATCACTGACAATGGCACCCAATTCACAAGCCGCGCCTTCATGCAATACGTTCATGCCCTCGGAAGTAAGGTCTCATTTGCCTCTGTTGCTCATCCCAGAAGCAACGGACAAGCTAAGAGGGCGAACGCTGAAGTGCTGCGAGGACTCAAGACAAGAACATTTGATAGGCTGCAGAAGTGTGGCAGACGATGGATCGACGAGCTGCCGGTGGTTCTTTGGTCCCTCAGAATGACACCAAATCAAGCTACTGGCCAGACTCCCTTCTCCCTAGTCTATGGGGCAGAATCAGTGATCCCCACGGAACTCATATACGGGTCACCTCAAGTGCTTGCCTACGATGAAGTAGCGCAAGAACAGCACCGGCGTGACGACGCTGTGCTACTTGAGGAGAATCGTCTCCGGGCTGCTATGCGTGCTGCATGCTACCAGCAAGCCCTGCGTCGCTATCACAGCTGTAGGGTTCATGCCCGGAGCTTTGACGAAGGCGACCTTGTCCTTAGGCGTGTTCAGTCCGCCAAGGTTGCAAACAAATTGACGCCGAAATCGGAAGGCCCTTACCGGGTAATATGAGTCACCAGACCCGGCGCAGTCCGTCTGGAGACCGGAGATGACATTCAGTTGCAAAACTCATGGAAGATTGAGCATCTTCGTAAGTTCTACCCGTAAGGCGCGGTTGTCTGGCCCTGTCCGGCAGCCACCCTTTTGTACAAGCCTTGCCGATGTTGCATGTAACCCTTTGTATAAAGCCAGGCGCAGACCATGAGCAGCAGATAAATAAACGAAGCGCTGGGGGCCCCTAAAACTTGAAAGATGCCATGGAGATGATTTCAAGAAAAAGAAAAGGCTGGCATGGTGCAGCCATTCCCGCTTCTTGTACATACCATGTCGCACTTTGTCTATCACCGCTGGCTGCTGGTTCTGTTTCTTCCTAATGCGCCTACATGATCATCATGTAGAGAGAATCTTTCTTCTAGTGCCCAATTGTGTCACACAACTCTAAAAGCGTGTAGAGAAAGGAAATAAGAATATTTAAGAACAAATAAGTGCATTGTAGGTCCACTCCTATATATAATGGTATATCGTTCGGTTGTAATGAAAAGATTTAATGTTAAGAAATTGTATGTAAGAAGCTCCCGTAAGCCATACCATTTATCTTTGAAACCCCACTCTCAATCATATATGCAAAATAAATTAGCTAAAAATATAATATGCAACTATTTTTTTGGGAGTAATAGCCAACTAAAAATTAATTATTAGTATATTCTTTTCGTCTGTTACGGTCAGCAAACAACATTATTCAATATACTTATAAACATTTGTGTTAGGAAATATTATATTAAATAAATTATGGTTGATAACTTTTTGAAGGTGATTTCCTCAGATCTGATAAACACGTCGGTAAATATATTTTAGAATAAAAAAAGAAAACTTTTGATGTTTTTAGAATCTTTTGGCTTAAACCTTCAGATGAATCCTAACCTTGATTGTATAAACAAAGGGATTTAAATGCTAGAAGGCCTTGGTGGTTTGTATAAAAACCAAAAAACAAAGGAAAGCGCAATGTCAGCCAACCCAAAAGAATCAGAAAGTGTAAACCCATGCATCCTTTGTAAGTATAAAAATCTCTTCACATTTGTACAAACCACTTTATCTGGCTGCATAATGGAAAATTAGTTAGAGCCCATTATGATTTAAGAACATGTCAAAAGCACAGGGGCGAGCTTGGAATGGATGATGGCTAGTTATGTGATATGTACGCCTAGGACTTAACAGACATGTACTATCAAAATTGCTATGCCTTTCCAACAATGAAAGCCTGAGAAAAGCTAACATTGATCAATAAATGGAAGTTTGCACTATCATTTGTGGACCCTCCACGTGTCTATCAGCCAAAGTACACATTGGTTCTCTTTCACATTGAAGAGCAGCTACAGAAAAACTGATCGTAGCATATATCATAGGACAACGAAACGGATCTGATTTAACAGCAAGTAGGAGAGGTGCATATGCCTTAGCTTACTGTGATACGTGAGACTGATACAACAACAGAGCTGAATTAAGGCGGGCAGACCATCGTCAATGCTGCGGCCGATGTGCAAGATCTGCATGACGTGGAGAGGTGACATTAGAGTCAGGCATGATATGATTGCTCCTCCACCTAGCACCTTCGTGGTGCGACTTTTTGAAGCGAAGTCACGATGCAACTTAACCTACCATATCAAATATCCAATCCAGATCAAACAACCCTGATTAAACAAAGCACAGACATCATCCAGACTTCACTTGATCGATTCACCATGCATGGTACAGGTGCCAACACGTTGTACCTAGTGTCTCCGCCAGGCACACCAAGCGCACCGGTGCACTTCCCTTGGTCGCTTCGGGGCCGCCGGCTGCTTGTACACACGCGTCGGCATCGTGTCTACGCTGCTCTGTGTATCAGTCAGTGGGCTGTTCCAGATCAAATAGTCCTGATGAAACAAAGCAAAGAAACCATCCAGACTTCACTTGATCGCCACGAGTGGTATAGATGCCAGAACGCTGGTAGCCACCTAGTGCCTCCGCCAGGCACGCGGAGCGCACCGGCGCACTTCACTCGGGGGCTTCGAGGCCGCCAATTGCTTGTACATGCATGCCGACATCACGTCTACGCAGCTCTCTGTATCCGTTCGTGGGCTGTTTCGAGGGGAAAAGAAGAAGCCTGCCAGATCACGATGGAGGCGGCCAGGTCAGGACGCAACACAGGAGGATCAAGGCAACACAAGTGCTCCTAGCCCCCTGATCTCTCCATGGCGGCTAGGTGCTGCTCCTTCTCATCCGTCAGGGCGCCGGGCTAGATATCTTCACTAACTTGGCCCGCCGTGAAGGCTGCATTGAACTGGGTTAGCCCCTCCTGATTGTTGATGAGGCAAGGATTAAGGAAGCCTTGCCTTTTTTTGTTTAGGGCAAAGCCAACTTGACGTCAGCCAAGCTCCTCGCCGCTCCATACACAATCTTCCATCTCCTTCATATCAGGAGACCATCCGCCACCGCCCAGCTGCAAAGAGGACTACTGTGAAAGAGGCCTGGGGTGGAAGGCAAATCCTTTAGAGAAACAGCCAGTCGGATCGGCATGGGCTCATGGAAGATTGGAGAATCAGGGCGTACAGGAGGGGAAGAGGACGCAGGGAGCCAAGGGGACAGGGATCCGGAGGACTGCAAGTCGTATAATTCTAGGACTCATAGTGACTTCTTTAATCTAAACCATAGATAATATCCTGCGTATAATTCTAGGACTCATGGAGACTTTTTATTAATCTAAACCATATATTTAATATCCTACGGTTAAATTTACATGCTTTCTAATAATTAACGTGGTAACTCGGTTGGTGCCTCCAATTAGTAAATATAAGATTATCCCAGTGAGGAAAGGATGATGGAGACTATGATTACCCCACAAGTCGGGATGAGACTCTGGACGAAAATAAAAAAGAAAAAAAAGAGGCCACAAAGAGCCCAAAAAAAGGGGGGAGAAAAAGAAAAAAAAAGAAAAAGAAGAAATGAGAGAAAAAAAGAGAAGGGGCAATGTTACCATCCTTTTTCACACTTCTGCTTCAAAGCAGCACCATGTTTTTCATATAGAGAGTCTCCTATGTTGTCATTTTCATATACTACTGGGAGTTTTCCATTATAGAACTTGGCTTGTATATTTCGATGACGGGCTTCCTCAAATGCCCAAGGTCTTCATGAGCAAGCAAGTTGGATGAACACCCACTTAGTTTTTAGTTTGAGCTTTCATATACTTATAATTCTTAGTGCATCCGTTGCATGGCAATCCCTACTCCTCGCATTGACATCAATTGATGGGCATCTCCATGGCCTGTTGATTAGCCTCATCGATGTGAGACTTTCTCTTTTTTGTCTTCTCCATATTAATCTCTACCACCATATTCTATTCCACCCATAGTGCTATATTCATGGCTTGCACTCATGTATTGCGTAGGGGTTAAAAAATCTGAAGCGCGTTAAAAAGTATGAACCAATTGCTCGGCTTGTCATCGGGGTTGTGCATGATAAATACTTTCTGTTAAGAAGATGAAGCATGACAAGGCTATATGATTTTGTAGGGATAATGTTCTTTAGCATTGATATTTTGAAAGACATGATTGTTTGTTGGATGCCTGAGTATTGATGTCTTTATATCAAATTATAGAGTATTGCTTTGAATCACTCGTATCTTAATATTCATGCCATGACTAGATTATATGATCAAGATTATGCTAGGTAGCATTCCACATAAAAAATTATCTTTTTTTATCATTTACCTACTTGAGCACGAGTAGGAATTACACTTGGGACGCTGATACGTCTCCATCGTATCTATAATTTTTTATTGTTTCATGCGAATATTCTGCAACTTTTACATACTTTTGGCAACAATTTATATGATTTTCTTGGACTAACATATTGATCCAGTGCCCAGTGCCAGTTCCTGTTTGTTGCATGTTTTTTGTTTCGCAGAAAATCCATATCAAACTAATTCCAAACACGATAAAATTTTATGGAGAATTATTTTGGAATATATGTATTTTTTGGGAAGCGGAATCAACGCGAGATGATGCCCGAGGGGCCCACAAGCTCAATGGGAGTGCCCCTACCCAGGGCGCGCCTGGAAAGCTTGTGCCCCCCCCCCCCCCTAGGTAGGTTGGAGGTGTCCTTCAGCCGCAAGGAAGATTATACTTGGATAAAAATCGTGTTAATATTTCAGCCCAATCGGAGTTACAGATGTCCGGATATTTAACAAACGGTGAACGGCCAGAAAACGGGGACGCGAAACAGAAGCGAAACAGAGAGATAGATCCAATCTCGGAGGGGCTCCCGCCCCTCCGCCGCCATGAAGGCCAAGGACTAGAGGGAAAACCCTCCTCCCATCTAGAGGGGAGGTCAAGGAAGAAGAGGAAGGAGGGGGTCTCTCTCTCGGTGGCGCCAGAGTGTCGCCGGGGCAAGGATCGTGACGGCGATCTACATCACCAACCTTGCACTGTCAACACCTACTTTCTCCCCCTCTATGCAGCGGTGTAACACCTCTTCTCCCCGGTGTAATCTCTACTTAAACATGGTGCTCAACACTATATATTATTATCCAATGATATGTGGCTATCCTATGCTGTGTGAATAGATTCGTTTTGTCCTATGGGTTGATTGATGATCGTGATTGGTTTGAGTTGTATGTTTTATTTTGGTGATGTCCTATGGTGCCCTCCATGTCGCGCAAGCGTGAGGGATTCCCATTGTAGGGTGTTGTAATACGTTCATGATTCGTTTATGGTGGGTGGCTAGAGTGACAGAATTTTACACCCGAGTAAGGGGGTTGTTGCGTATGGGAGTAAAGAGGACTTGATACTTAATGCTATGGTTGGGTTTTACCTTAATGATCTTTACTAGTTGCGGATGCTGGCTAGAGTTCCATTCATAAGTGCATATGATACAAGTAGAGAATGTATGTTAGCTCATGCCTCTCTCTCATATAATATTGCAATAATGATTACCGATCTAGTTATCGATTGCCTAGGGACAAATAACTTTTTTGTGACAAAAAGCTCTCTACTAAAACTAACTTAATTGTTTCTTTGCCCCTAGCTTTTATTTACGTGTTCTTTATTATCTTGCAAACCTATCCCTTTACACCTATAAAGTACTTCTAATTTCATACTTGTTCTAGGTATAGCGAACATTAAGTGTGCGTAGAGTTGTATCGGTGGTCGATAGAACTTGAAAGGAATATAAATCCTACGTTTAGCTCCTAGTTGGGTTCAACACACTTATATATCAAAAAAGCCACAGTTGATCCCCTATACTTGTGGGTTATCAGCTGCTCGTGGGCAACAGGGTCGATGGCGGCGGCAGCCACGGCTCTGGTCGGGCGGCGGTGGTTGCTGCGGCTCACAGGCTCCGTCTGGGCGACGCAACCTGCCCGGCGCTCGGCACGCTCGTGGCGAGCGCCAGCCATGGAGCTTGGTGAAGCAGGAGGCGGAGCAAAGTGGAAGAACGGCGGCACACCCCTATCTGGCACGCCAAATGTTGGAATCGGGGCTCCAGGGACCCAAAGGTTCGAACTCTAGGGTGCGCTTGTTCCCCCCACCCTCCTCTTTGCTGCTGCGAACCATGGCGAGGCTACGGCGAGGGCGAGCTAGCGGGAGCAGGCCGACGACGCAGTGGTTACCCAAGTTCGGGCCACCTTGCGGTGTAAAACCCTACTCCTGCTTGGTTTTGATTGGACTCGTGCGTGAGAGAGAGAATACAAGGGCGGTGGCTCAAGTGGTCGACCTCCTCTACGGCGGTACCCTGCCCTCCTTTTATCTCTGCATTGGTCCTCTTCCTCGAAAACATTGGCAGGAAGGGTTGCCACACAACGACAATTTTAAAGGGGGACAAGGGCGCAGTCTATCCTGACAAAAGGTGGTCTTCGCCTGTAAAGCCACTATTCATGACATGCCGGTGGGCTCGGTGATGACCTCCGCCCTGCGCGCCCATCGTCTTGGTCTTCTTGCACCGAATGGGTAACCTTTGAGGATTGCTTTGGGAACCAGCATGCCGGCCTTGCTCCCTTGGCACAAAAGAGGAAAGCCTCCTTATCAGTGCCTGCTAGCATAGCTTCTAGCATCGTTCGTCGCCGTGCGTGTCACCCACGTGAAGACTCAGGGCCGAGCGACTGGGCTAAGCGGCCCCTGATGAGCCACAAGTATAGGGGATCAATAGTAGTCCTTTTGAGAAGTAAGAGTGTCGAACCCAACGAGGAGCATAAGGAAATGACAAGTGGTTTTCAGCAAGGTAATTTCTGCAAGCACTGAAATTGTAGGTAACAAATAGTTTGATAGCAAGATAATTTGTAACGAGCAAGTAATGGTAACAGTAACTAAAGTGCAGCAAGGTAGCCCAATCCTTTTGTGGCAAAGGACAAGCCGGAACGGTCTCTTATAATAAGCAAAACGTTCTTGAGAACACACGGGAGTTTCATCTAGTCACTTTCATCATGTTGGTTTGATTCGCGTTCGCTACTTTGATAATATGGTATGTGGGTGGACCGGTGCTTGGGTGTTGTTCTTACTTGAACAAGCCTCCCACTTATGATTAACCCCCTCGCAAGCATCCGCAACTACGAAAGAAGAATTAAGATAAAATCTAACCATAGCATTAAACATATGGATCCAAATCAGCCCCTTATGAAATAGTGCATAAACTAGGGTTTAAGCTTCTGTCACTCTAGCAACCCATCATCTAATAACTACTCCACAATGTATTCCCTTAGGCCCAAAGATGGTGAAGTGTCATGTAGTCGACGTTCACATAACACAACTAAGGGAATCACAACATACATACCATCAAAATATCGACCGAATATCAAATTCACATGATTACTTGCAACATGACTTCTCCCGTGGCCTCAAGAACAAGGACAACTACTCACAAATAATATTCATGCTCAAGATCAGAGGGATATTAAATAACATAATGGATCTGAACATATGATCTTACACCAAATAAACCATCTAGCATCAACTACAAGATGTAATCAACACTACTAGTCACCCATAGGTACCAATCTAAGGTTTTGATACAAAGATTGAACACGAGAGATGAACTAGGGTTTGAGATGAGATGGTGCTGTTGAATATGTTGATGGAGATTGGCCTCCCAAAGATGAGAGGGTTGATAGTGATGACGATGGCTTCGATTTCCCCCTCCTGGAGGGAAGTTCCCCCGGCAGAATCGCTCCACCGGAGGGCAAAAGTGCTCCTGCCCAAGTTCCGCCTCGAGATGGCGGCGCTCCATCCCGAAAGTCCTCTCTTTATTTTTTCTAGGTCAAAAGACCTTATATACCAGAAGTTGGGCACCAGAGGTGGCCCTGGGTGCCCACTACCCACCAGGGCGCGCATGAGGGCCTGGCACGCCCTGGTACCTTGTGGCCACCTGGCAGCCCCCCTCTCATAGTTCTTTTCTCCAATATTTATTATATATTCCAAAATAATTCTCCGTAAAATTTCAACTCATTTGGAGATGTGCAGAATAGGTATCTTTGACGTAGCTTTTTCAGTTCCAGAATTCCAGCTGTCGGCATTCTCCCTCTTTGTGTAAACCTTGCATATTATGAGAGAAAAGGCATTAGAATTACTCCATAAAGTTTTACAATGAATAAAAACACTATAAATAACAGTAGGAAAACATTATGCAAAATGGACGTATCAGCCCCTGACTTGTTCGCCTCCGAGAGGGGGCCTCGGGAGGCCGCCTCGCGAGAGAGCCTCGTGAGGCTCCTGGTGGCGCCTTCCGGTTCGCTTGGGACGCCTGCTGACGGGAGCCTTGCGAGGAGTCTTGCTTGTGAAGCTTGCTGGTGGGCCATCCGCTGGGCCCTCGACATGCGCCGCGTCCTGGGCCGAAGCCAGACGTGCCTGGTTACCCCCGGTCCCATGGGCCCAACAGTAGCCTAATATAATAATGGATGATGACATCATGAAAATGAACTTAGCCTCATGTGTCCTTCTTAGTCGTTGATCTCCAGTCTCCACCTACTGAGAGTAATCTCGTGAGTCCATTCAAGCGTTGCCTTCCCATGATTGCTTTTGTGGTGCCTTCAGTTTCAAGGAGCCTAGATCTTCTGAGCTCTGTGGCACCCCGGCTCAGAGAAACCAGAACACCCCGTATTCCAGCCCAGAGATCAAGTCTTCTGGAATATGGCACTGCTTGACATAGAATAAATCATCTCTTATTACAAAGGATAAGGGATACAAGGGTCTGATGATACAAAGGATCACATCAGCACGGCGACACTACGCCTGCTAAGGTAGCTCTATGCTAGCAGTAGAACAACTCGTAGCAGCGGAACAACGACGACCGTGGTGAACTCCACTCTGCAGGGACTCTGGCTGGGACACGATCTAGCTCGCATGATCAGTAACCTCGACAAGCAATCAATCACGGCATCACCTGCAATCTGGCATGACACGCCAGGTCAGTACATTGAATGTACTTGCAAGCTCACAACAACCAAAAGCATCAAGGTAAGAAAATAACATAGCATTAACAGGTTAAGTTATTAACAACTACTATGAGGTGAAAGCAACTATTAAGCATGATATGAAACTACTAGAATACTAATGAACCAATATCTCGGATCTCAGGAACCATCTCACTCTTGGCGATCCGGCCAACCAATATATCACCTCGTGATCAATACCTCCACGTGATCACCGCGTGACCACATCACAAACTGAATGATCATCCTCAAGATCTTCCCAACATCATCATCGGCATCCTGCCAAACTATTACTGCTCACATAATCAACATATAAGTCATCTAAAATTCATTCCGTCATGTGAGTGTTGATCAAACGGTGTGACCTAGTATGAACTATGCCCATGACCGAGGACGCGACTATCGATAGATTAAACACACTCTGCAGAGGTTAGCACACTGTACCCACATCACAGAACCCATGGCCTCGTGCTCCCATTCGGGTGGACCAACGGCATTCCGAAAAACCAGTCTACTACAATGACACTCTCCTGGCCACTCCGAACAACTCCCCTTTGGCATCAGTCCTGGGTGGCCCCGATGTCACCTCGTGACACCCAACGGCCACCATCGTGGCAAAACAAAAACGGTCCCAAACGGGGACAAAAGGGCCCTACAACTACGGGCACACAAGGTTATCGCCGCCTACCGGGCCAGGGTAGCACGCGCACATAACCTTCCCTAGTTGGAGGAACCTAAGATCCACATGATAACATCATATCCAAAGTAATACTCCAAAACATAATATCAAATACCATCATGAAAATAATCATAATAGCCACTAATAATCCAATGGCAACATGTCATCCTCATCATCTGCAAAATATTAGTCCTAGAAATCCAAGCATCATCATGGCAATAACAAGATCAAACATCACCCCAAGAAATGCCATGAATAAATCATACATTACTAATACAACATTTTAAGCAAGTTTAATTAAATAAACCATGGTATTGCATCGCAATCATGCAAATGGAGGGTGTGGCTTGCCTGGTAGGGATGGAATCACCGGGAAGAAGTGCGAGAAGCTCGCAGAACGAATCGCCGAAAAACTTTCTCTCTCGGAGGGGGCTGAATAAGGGCAGGGGAAAATGGTCATTTTCAGAATGTTTCCACATGGTGAAAATGATCCCATCGGAACGGGTTCGACGAGACAAAGAAGTGGGCTTTGGAATCACCTCATTCGGAGCTACAGTTGAAAAGATATGGACGGAGGAGTGTCAGGGACCAATCTGTAAAAATATATCCACAAACAGGCCCCTGAGTGGAAAAACAGAAAACGCATTAGGTGAAATACGCTTTCCAGTAAGTGAAAATGTATTCCCAGCCACAGCCGCACTGGAATACGCCTTCGGGGAAACGAAAACCTAAACCATAGCTGTACGCTTCCACTTACTCCCGCAGGCCCGTGGCTGGGTCAACTCCTTGAGGCCAACATGTGGGGCCGCGGGGCCCACTGGCCAGTTGGCGGGGGCGACGCCGTCTTCTAGCTCTGCCCGCGCTCGGCTCAGAATAGGGGCTCACCCTGACGGCGACCGCCGGCGGTGTAGGCCACCTCTCGGGGCATACGGCACACCGGCATGATTAGGGGATCGAGCCACCTCCATTGGTCCCGTCCACGGCTGGTGGTGAGGACCGAGACGATGACGGGCTCGACGCCGGCGGACGGTGGCGTCGGATGAAGATGGGCTCGAGGCGATGCACCACCGAAGGAGGAGGAGAGGTGCTGGGGTGGCTCCGAGGTGGTGGAAGAAAGAGGGGAAGAGCTCGGACTCGCCGAAATTTAGGAGGAGGGCCGCGGCGGCCATGGCAGCGATGGCAATCGAGGAGGAGCTCCGGGACTCAGTGGAGTGGATGGGCAGGACGGGAGGAGGATGGCGAGTGTGATCGCGAAGAGAAACATTGCCGGGACGACTTAAATAGCCGAGGGGTGGGGGTGCCGCGCTGGCTGCCGCCGCGGACGCGTGGGCACGCAAGCGAGCTCGGCGGTAGGCGACGGGAGCGGAACAGGGGAGGTTCACGGGGCAGAGGGCGATGCCAGGAGCACGGGGAGGAAGAAACGAACGTGGACAGAGGCTGTCGGGCACTGTGCACCCCGTGGGCGCACGGCGGCTAGCTCCGGCGAGGAGGCTTATGGAGGGGCAGGGGACATGAGAGCGACAAGAGAGGAAGTAGGAGTCAGGTCGGCAACCATGGATGCGCGGGCACCGCCCGAGCGACGCGACTCGACGCGGTCAGTGGCGCAGAGCGCGGCCACAACAGCCAGAGCGCGTGCACAAGTGTGCCACCTGCGTAGTCACCACGCGACATGGCATGGAGAGGACAAGAGAGGCAGGGAAACTGTGTCTAGTGTGTTGTCTCTCCATCGTGGGGACTGTGGGAGGTGAAAGATCAGCAGAAGGAGCCATGGATAGATGGGATTCATTGAGAGAAGTTTATTGTAGCAAACTTGTCCACATTGTTGTGATCAACTGGGAAGAGCTAGGATGAAAAATTGATGTCTGGGATGTTTAGGTTAAGAAGGACTATGATCCTGTGCAATTAGAGAAGAAATGGACCACAAAACAACCTTGTTGCTTTGTAACAGCAGATTAGGTCCAGAAAAGGGATTTAGAAGGGGCACTCACATGGAGTAGCCACTTGATCTGAAATTTGGTAGATCATGATCATATGGACATAAGAATGTGCTGTAAAAATTTCATACCATTTGGACTTGCCAAAATGGTACTTCCTTCACAGACATCCTTTCTGTCCAGAATATTGGGATAATATTGGAGATAAAATGGCTTAAGGAAATGATCCCAAATTTGGTGGAGAGAGGTTATATAGGTAGGATCACGATCTGGTAATTTATCATAATTAATGAAGCAATATAAAATATACTTTCTTCACAACCTGAAAATATTGCCAGAAACAAACATTTGATGGTGTGCTCACATAGTTGATGGGATGAGGCTGAAAATTGGTGGAGATTCATAATATGAGCACATTAAGGAGCTTGCAAAATTTCAACTCATTTGGATACTCCTAGCTGGTACTTCCTTCAACAAGGCTTCTATCTGACAGAAACTTTGAAAAATTGCTGAGGAAGATTCACTAGGAAAATGAAGTTGAATTTTGGCATGGAGCAATGATTTGGAGGTAAAAGCATGCCCAAAATTTTTTGGAGCAAACAAGGAAAGATAGGTGGCACTTCCTTCACAGAAGACCACTCTGGACAGAAATGAAGAATAAATATTGAGGAATTATTTTTGGGCTAGAAAAGAAAAGTTTGGACATATTTGGGGCATATATGATCCAAACAATTTATGAGAATTATTTGGGAATTTTGTGGAAGACAGAAATATAGGTTATTCCTTTAATAGGAAAAGGAATATTCCTGAGAAAAAGGAATTTGAGGTTGAGCTAGAATGGAAGTGACATGATCTTGAGAGAGATTTGTGAATGATGAGTCACTTGAGAGGAGAAGAAATGAAGGTCTCCCAGGTTTCAAGTTCACAGAACCACTCCAAAAAGAAAATCAGAGCAAAAACCAAATAAATTAAAAAGAAAAAGAAAGGGCCAAAAATCAGGGTGTTACAAGCTCCTTGCTCGGGTTGTTGACAACCACTATAAGAAAAAGACACATCAGTGACATTATGGTACGAACCAAAATATTTTCTGTCATGGAAGTAACACTTCCATAATGGTAATTGTGACAAAAACATGTATCATCATGGATGTGGTGGGCACCTACTTCTATGAAAAAATTGATAGAAAATGGGCTTTTCATCCTGGGCTGGCTGGAGGCGCACCTGCATGACATTCTTTGGGCCGTCCATGACCTAAAAAGTCATGGTAGAAGTGAGGGCAAGAATTTTTTTGTGGGTTTCTCGGTATACGATGGGTCATCTGGCCCGAGCGATGCAGGGGTGGTCTGCTCATTTTTTTTTACGCATGTGTGCGTACAAGACCTTCGCTTACAAAACCCGAGTGAGCCCTTCGCTTACTAACCTCGAGCGATCCTTTTGCCTACTGAACCCGAGTGAGCCCTTCACTTACTGAACCAGAGCAATCCCGTCACATTAATGAACCCGAGCGAGCCCTTCGCTTACTGGACCCAAGCGATCCCTTTGCTTACTAATCCCGAGCGATCTCTTCACACTAGTGAACCCGAGCAATCCCTTCACTCTAGTGAATCCGAGCGATCCTTCGCAATACTGAACCCGGTCGAACCATTGCACTACTGAACCCTAGCAATCGATGCGAGATTCAAGTCGTTGCGATGGTGCGCGGTAGTGTAGGAGGCCCCAATCGATCGTGCGCGCGATACGTAGAGTCGAGGCCAGCCAATTGTTGCATCGAGCCCCTTGCGTGATATGTAGAGTTGACGTAACCGGTTGGCTTTTGATGAAAAGTCCCAGTTGTCGCCGCACGCATGTACGCTCCACCCCAACTAGTGGGAGTTGGATGAACATGAACCCATGGAGGACAGGCCGTAGGCGGTTTGCACTAGATGAATAGGACCCCAAGGAGGCCGTGTCGCGGTACGCCACCCCCAGCAGGTTGGGGTGGATGAACATGACCCCGTGGAAGCCATAGGTAGTTGGTGCTGGATGAACAGGACCCCATTCCGTAGTATGCCACACCTCTCCAGATGAACAGGACCTCGTTTCAGCGGCGGTTGGCTCCTGATGACCACGACACCATTCCGGACGATTAGACCTAGCTGGTTGGCTCCTGATGAACAAGATGCCTTTGCTGCATACCTGAAAGGATCGAGATGGACCTAGAGGAGGGGGTGAATAGGTACAATAACAAATTTTAATTGTTACTTAGCAATTTTTAGGCAATATTGCAGAATATGAAGGTGAGCCTAACAATTGCAAAGGTGTGACTAGAGAAAATCAAGGTGAACAAATACAACAAGTAATTAGATAGAAACGCACAATACACTACTGCATGATGCTGCTAACACGGCACTACAATCAGAGACCCTTCAATGAAACTGTGTGCGATGCATTAATCGAAAACGGTGATGTAAAAAAACCGTAAAAAAGATACAAAACATTTGCGATGGCGGAGACATCAAACATTATTCAGATTATAGTTGCGTGTGCAATGCGTGGCATACGGTTAATCCATAAGAACTGTTTGCGATGAGCTAGAACAACATAAATGGGCAGCCATATGGAGGTGTGCGCGATATACGGCATATAGTTCACTCGGATGAACTGTTTGCGATGATCGAGATGAACACAAACGATTCGGCGTAACAAGATGTGTGTGATACCTGGCAAACAGGTCGGTAATCAGAATTGTGTGCGATCATTATAGACAGCGCATACGATTTTTCTTTGTGAATTGTGTGCCCGATAGGGCACTCAATTCAATAAAGTAACATGTGGGCGATAATGTAAAAGATCTATGTCGAATACATATTGCTAACCGTTTGCAACGAGATTGACAGGGGAAACAGAGATAACGAATTAATATGAGCGCTTAATTTAGTCCTTCATCTTCTTATTGTTGTTGGATGGCCGCGTGACATCGTCTTGGCGAGGACGGTTCTTGCCGCTGACTGTTGGCTTTTCATCGCCGCTGCTGTCATCATCATCGTTGCTGTCGTTGTCGTCCTCCTCCTCGTTCGACCATTCCTCCTCATCATCGTCGTCGTCCTCTTCTTTGTCCTCCAACGGCTCCTCGTCCGTCTCGTTGTCATCTGGCGACTCGGGAGGCGGCGTCCCTTCCATGATCCGGATAAAATCGAGGTCTGGGCTCGACGCCGGACACATGGAAGACGAGCGGGATGATTCCGAAGTTGACCTATCATCGGGCGCCAGACTGCTGGCGGAACTATCGTCCTTGCAGTCGCTCGACATGGCTGTGGTACATATACAAACCGCGAGAAAGCGAGATTGCAGAGTGTGTGCAAGTGTGTAGCGCGGCCGGCCGGGACGAGGAAGATGGTGTACACTTAAGTGGGGTATGCAGAGAAGAGGAATGTCAATTGAAGCGGGGGATTGATGTGTATTATATAACTGCCTGGGCAGCCGGTTAGAATACTGATATAATCAACCATAATTATTTGTACCCAGTCGCTCCAAATTCCCGGGGTTGCACAATTCTCAATATGATAATTGCGCACACGCATTGGAGCGTCCCTCCTTTTCGGTTTATTGGGATCATCTCATTTTCTTGGTTTTACCATATTATAAGTCTTATTTTCACTTCTTTCCACCACATGTTCACATTCCAAGGTGCATTAAATTGATGCATGCAAGGATTAAAAGAAACCAACCAATGAATGTAACCATTCTTACTCATTTAGAGGTCATCCATGCATATATTGTAATTAATGCAGATTAAAGTTTGACTAATTTTCTAAACTACGGGATACATTTCTCCACTCATCATCTACCTTGGTTCATGAGATTTCAAATTTAAGCCCTATAAACCGGAAAGGAGGGAGTATGAAACAAGCATTTTTCATACTCCGTCCGTACCGGCGACCAAGGTGGGGGGGAAACCTGAGAACTTGATGTTTATTTGCTAATCAATACCATTTCATGCACAGAATTTACCATTGCAAGTGATGCTAAGTAGTCTGAAGTCATTGAATGCATACAAGCCCCACGACTCCTATTGGCAAATTTCTTTTTTCAGGGCAAAAAATAGGGAACGAGTTTTGGGATTATTTGGTTTTCATAATTTGACTTATGCACAGGTACGAACGGAGTAGGACAATTGGCAATCAATGCATTGAGCTCTTCTTATTGATGAAGCCAGTAATAATCAAACAAAACCCCTAATTGTCATTGCAAACATCGCATAGAATATGGCTAATGTGACAACCACAACTACACATGCTAGTTCCTTCTTTTCTCTTGCTTTCATCTGTTGCATGTGATTGATTCTTTCCTGCTTCATCGTACTAATTGTACACTCTAGATCAGTCAGTTTCTTCTTCAGCTTTACGTTATATTCTGCGAGCTTGGTGATAACACTCCAAGCCCTGCCATGCCATTCTTCATCCAGTGTAACATCCCAAAATTCTAAATTTTGGAATGTTATATTAAATAAATAGTTTTGATTGATTGTTTGATTGTGGTGTGGTTGCTTGTGTGAAATTGAGTGAAGTTTGGAAACTTTTTGAAAGTTGAATGAGAGGGAATAAAATGACTTTCCCAAAACTTTCACCTTGCATTTATGATCTCCATGAATTCATATTCATTTCATCACAAAACCCTAGAGTGAAGATGATATCACTTCTTCCATTTAAATAAATGAAAAGGGTTTTGAAAAGATTTGAATTCCATTTGGAAATATTCCAAATTCGAAAACTTTATGCAACTCAATGATTTTCATGAGAGGAGATAAAATGACTTCTTCAAATTATATGAAATATGAGTTGGAAGTTTAAAACAATCAAATTTAAAGTCCCTTTGAAATTATTTTCAATTTGGAGTTATTTGGTTTTTATTCAAATTATTTTTATCCAAAAATAAAATATATGGAAATTAGGGTAAAATGATTCCCTTCAATATAAAATTAGAGGGAAATAAATTTGAAATCATTTTGGTATTTTTAAAATGATTTTTATTAGGTTTTATTGCAGCAGTAGCACTGTTTGCTTTATTTAAATTTTTGTGAAATTTATTTGCCGCTGAAAATATGTTCATCTTTTAGGAAATCTTTTTCTGAAAATTTTGATATATAATATGCCTATGGAAATTTTTCTTATTTTCCGTTTACCTTTTTTTGTTTTTATTCTAAAAAAAAAAACTGTACGAGCGACCGACTGCTATCCTTCGCCAGCGTGCGCAACATAGCTAGCAGGTCCGACTATATTATTTTTCCAGTTGTCCTTTAATTTATTTATTTTCTGTTAAAAAAAAAAACTCCGCGCACGCACACATGCGAGCACACGCGCAGGCCGGCCGAAGGCCCATGCGGCGTCGTTTCTTTTCTTTGTTTTTCCTATATCTTTCGTCTGCCTTTTGTTTACGTTTAGTCCCACATTGCCTAGCTTTTGACCTCTAAGCCTCCTTTCCATCTATAAATATAGACCCATAGAGCCTCCAAAAATCATCCGATTCGGGTTAAATCAATATATTTTGGTTTGACTAGATTCACTAAATAAAAATATTTTTCTTCTCTCCGGCGGGACTTCTGAAAGTTGTCTTCTCTCTCAGAAGTCATCTTTTCTCTACCTTATAAAGGTATCTTTTTTCGTATTTTTTTATATACTCCCGTAGCTTATTATTTCTAGACTAGTACGGTAGAATAATTAGATTTATAAATTAGTCCTTGTATTTACATTTTAGGACTAGAATTCTTTTAGCCATAACTCTTTTTCTTCCGTAAAACAGCTTGGCCCTGATTTTTCAAATAGCCATAACTTTTTACTCGTTCATCCAAATTAGACGAAACCAACGTCTACATTTTCGTCTTGACTCCACCTATCTAGTGAATCTATCCAATACACTTTTTGCAACTTTCAAATTTCGAAATTTGTTCTGATTCATATTCAAACTTGTTTTGGCTATAACTTGAGTTTCGTAACTCCGATTTAATTGATTCTTTTTGCTAATTGAAGCTCTTGACCTAAACTTTCTGATAAGACCAAATCCACCCAATTTTGGTACTGTTAGAAATTGTTTTCTGTTGCAAGAGTTAATTGCTAGTTTTCGAAGTTTTTCGAGATCTTTTCTTCGATTCTTTTGCATGAGTGCTTATGTATGCAATTGCTTGCTCACGTTAGATTGAACGGAGTGTGACGAGTAGAACTATCAGGAATTATGAGTGCGAAGGATCTTCATCAACAGTACAAGGCAAGTAACACATTGATCATACTTCTTCGTTACCCAGTTTTTATGCATTAGTTTCGACCCTCAAATATTGCATGATTAGGATGTGATTAACTGGTGGGTACTGAGAAGTAGATGATGAGGTAGAACCTATTGCCCTTTTATTATAAAACCCTTGGGAGTTACTTCTACGCTATGCTTATGTTGCCATGCTATGCTCGTAGACGTGGATTGGGTTTGAGTGTATCCATGACAGATGTGAGATTTTTAATTAATGGTTCAACTTAAGGTGGCAACTTTAATACACATCTGGGTGGATTGCTTGTTTGGGCACCTGGGGATATACCAGTGTTGTCCTAGGAGATCCCGGGGATATACCGTGTGATCCTCCTACGGTCCGCCACCCAGGCTCAAAGGGATCATAAGATTATTCATGCTAGAAACTTCCGTGTGCAGCCACAAGCTATTATGGGCTCTAGCATAGTTGAGTATGTTACATGACCTCTTTCAGTGGTAGGCTAGCAGATGTAGGGGAAAGTAGGTGTAACTGTCTACCCAGAGTAAAGAGTAAATGTTTCTGAAAGACTGTGTCTCGGTCATCCGTTTCTCAAACACCATGTAGTGCGAGAAATCCAACGGAGGAGATCGAGTCTTGTGGGGAAAAGTGCACAAACCTCTGCAGAGTGTAAAAACTAATAATGATTAGCCGTGTCCCCGGTTATGGACATCTTGAGTATCTGGTTCTTGGGTTTTCATATTGAATCCCATCACTCTAAATTAATTTGTTGGGATTAATGATTACTTTTAATTGGGATTGAGAGGGGGTTTTACCTTCTCAATGTTTCAACCACCATGATAGTTAAATAAAATAAATTCCTTTGTTGTAGGAAAAAAATTAGCTTTTCGCAAAATCATGTTAAACCTAGAGACTCCACCAGCCAAATATGCATATAGTGATAGCTATTATTCATCATTATCCTATGGTGTGAATTTGCCAGTACATTCAATGTACTGACCTACATGGCTGCAACGTCTCATGTTGCAGGAATTCTTACGACGAGTAAGTGATACGTTAGGGTTACGATTTCTACACTCAACTTTGCCGTTGGTGTTGATGGGAATCCACAACCTTGTTGTTACTTCCGCTATTTGGATTGAGGTAATAGTATTTACGTTACTTTATACATGTGATTTACCTCTGTTATAAATCCTCGAGTACTGTGTGTGTCAGCATACCGATCCAGGGATGACACTTAAGCACAGAGACTTTGATCCATTCGGGTCGGGTCGCTACAAGATGGTATCAGAGCACATGTTGACTGTAGTACGTGACCCCTAGAAACTGGCAAGCCCATTGGAAAGATTTTCTCTAAACTTTATTTTCAAAAGAGATCCCTTAAGTCTCATCTTTTCTAAAGCTTTACCAAGTATTTCCTCTCACCTCAAGTAGTTAGACTATACCCCTTTTCCCTTTTGACCACGCGAAGATTCGACTGATGAGACCACTCCAAGAAGTACAAGATATCAGACAACTAAGACCACTTCGGAATGAAGAGGATTTTACCGTGCATTATAATAATGGAAACTACAACAGTTGAAGACTCCGAAGACTAGGAGAATTTGAAGTTTCTGAAGAATTTCCAGATTGGTATGACCTAGGAAGGCTACCCTTATGGAATTTGTCAGACTATTGAAGCTGTCAATACCCGAGATCAAGGTGTGTCGGAGAAAGACCGGAACATGGAGCGTTAAAACTCAAAGTTTTTGTCAAGAAAACCCTAAGGCAGGAGATATCAACTATGGAATGATAGCTCATGGCAATGACAAGGGCAGAACCACTGCTATCCATGATGTTATCGCCCGCTTATGCTATTGTCGCCGTGCTGAGTTAAGCATGCATTTCGTCGGAAGGATTGGATGACAAAAGGGCTAATGGAGCATCTATCAGCAAAAGATGAAGTTTAACCTTAGCTGGTGTATCGACAGGATCTGGAGTATTACATCGAGAATTTTAAGATGGACCTTCAGGAAGCCGTATTTGACAAGGAAGCATTTCGTGAAGAACTCAGGACCCAGAAGCTGAAAGTAGCCAAGCTGGAGGAGCAAAACCTCGAGATACCAGAGATTCGTCAGGAACTGAAGGACAGTAGGACCATGGTTCATTGCCAAGGATGTTGAAACCCAGAAGTTTGGAACGCAACTCCAGAATATTAAAGGACGTCACGAGAGACTTCGCGTCAACAAAGATGATCTGGCAAAAGAACTTGAGAAGGTAAAGCACGATCGGAAGAAGCCCATCGGATACATGAACAAGACTTGAAGAGTTTGGCGACTTTGAAGATTTATTGACCTTTAGAAGACCAAACCCCTGTTATACCTACGTTAGATGCGACGATTGTGAGCTGTCATTTGTTTGATGTTTTCCGACAGCCACAAAGTAAAATCTGCCTCTTCAAAACTATTGTTTGTATTGTGTGTATCCCTCTCTATCTCTCTTATCCCACCCCAAACCCTTGGAACCAATAGAGGATGAGTGGAGAAGAGCTCATATTTTCTGGACCGATAAGTTAATTGGAGACGGACCGATGGATTCAGAACATGGAAGATCACATGAAGAATAACGCTATAGCCAGAAAGGATATGACCCAGCATGCTCTTCAGTGCTTTGAAAGAGGTGCTGCTACTTGGTGGAGGATGTACCAAACCATCAATGGATGGCAAAGAGTAACCACTTGGAAAGAATTTAAGATGACTCTGCTAAAGTCTCGGCTTGTGTCCCAGAAGTTGAAGCCTTATGGAAATGATATGAAGAAACCTTGTGCATGCAAGTTCTGTGGAGAAATAGGACACAACCATAAAGAACACAAGGATGAATGCCCTCATTGTGAAGGAAATCACCCAACTGAAGAATGCCCAACTAGGCAGATTACTTGTTTCTTGTGTGAAGGGACTACCCACTACCCTGCTCAGTGTCACATTTACCCCATGGTACAAAGAACCATCCAGCAGAAGAAAGAAGCAATGAAAGGAGCCCTCATGGAAATTTTAGAAGAACCTGTGATGAAGGAAGAGGTGGAGGACACACCCGAAGAAGACCTAATTAAACCCTGCACCAAGTCATGTTATTCATGTGGAGAAGAAGGACACATCTCCCAGAATTGTCTGAAGGGGGATCTAGTAGCATTCCCGACAGAGGAAGTAGAGTATGATCCACAGGAAATAGAAGTCCTGATTGGCACGGAAAATTCCAGGAAGAGAAATAGATTGGATTCCAAGAACAACCAAATTTCTACAAAGAAGGACCTGAGTCATATCATATGTTTTAGGTGCAAAGATTCAGGACACTACTTTAGCGAATGCCCAAAAAGGAAGCCGAGGACCCAAGGAGGCTATGTAATCACTAGGAAACCACGAGACTTGTCAGAAGTAATATGTTTCTGCTGTAATGAAGCATGTCACTTTGCCAGAGATTGTCCCAATGAGAAGGAGACTTGTGCTAAATAGTTGTGTCGAAAAAGAAATATAGTAGTAGTAGTGGGAACAATTCTTTTTGAGGTATTGAGTTGAGGCTTGTAATGGAAATGCAGGAGATTGTAAAAATTTGAGAATCAATAAAGTTAGCATTATTGTTGGTACTGATTTGGATTTTATGAGTTGTTACTCTATGAAGAAAGATTTTGACCATTTTCGAGGATATGAGAAATATGGTCTACGGATGAATTTGTGCAGTTCAAGGGTGGTAGTACCCTGTGAGGACACTTGACCTCTGGAAAAGATTATGATATTCCACGGAGTGGACTTCGGACAAAATAAGTACGAGTTTTATCTCGATATGTGGGATACCCCAAGAATATGATGGGATGAAGTACTATTGGATATAAAGGAGGTAGAAGGTTGGCAATATGGAGCAATTGTAACTCCCTGATGAGTCTGTGTAATCCCTTCTTAGTTTGGTACCGATAGAAGGAAGGGAGACAGTACAATGGGATGGATTTAAGAATGCTAGGAAGCTGGATGTTGGAATAATGATCAGTTGCCCCGATGATGAGTTCAAGGTTTACAAGTGATGAGATGGGCCATAACCCACAGGCCCTAGGACCTACCAAGAAGCAAGCACACTCTTGCTGAAGGAAAAACCCTGGAAGAAGATACGACTTTATCAACAGACGATCTTATAGGAGTTAACGCAAAACCTGAGAGAGGTGAAGAAACAATAGATGTTCGTTTGGCTTGCAGAATCAATGGATTTATCTGAACTTAGTTCGTCGACAAGAGAAATTCTGCAATGCTTGTGAGGATGACCGAGTGATAGAATGCGAGATTCGCTAAACCATATACAAGGTAATGATTTGGGTGCGGGATGGATTGATCACCATACCGACTTACTCTTATTATTCGCCTTGCTATATGGGATGGTAAATCTGAGTGACTTACCCATAGTAGAGCGACGACGATCAAAACCTTGTTTAAACCATAGAGTGGTGTGACAATTTTTCCCCTTGTACAAGGCAGTTGTTGCCAACCGTAGGCCATACGGTGAGAATGAAGCCCAGACCCGTTTTCTGCAGGGACCCAGTCAAATTGTTTGATGACCACCATGAGATATCGATAGTTGTTTAGTATTGGCGCCAAACATGTCAGCTAAGAAGACACTGTCTCGGAAGAACCTTAATTACCATGATGCAAGGACACAAGAATTGAAAAAAAAAGGTTATGCCACTACCGGAAGAGCGCAGAGAAGGAATTATCCTGAAGATCTGAGAAGATCGACACTGTCAACAATAAAGATGGAGTACATGAGTTTTGATGGAACCATAACCATGCTTCTAAGGGTGGTAGCACCCCAGACCTTCATGACAATCGATGGATTTTGAGGAGACCCCCGACCCTAACCTATTTCTTGCTAGCCTCTCCGAATCTCGAGGACGAGATTCATTTTAAGGGTGGTAGGTTTGTAACATCCCAAAATTCTAAATTTTGGAATGTTATATTAAATAAATAGTTTTGATTGATTGTTTGATTGTGGTGTGGTTGCTTGTGTGAAATTGAGTGAAGTTTGGAAACTTTTTGAAAGTTGAATGAGAGGGAATAAAATGACTTTCCCAAAACTTTCACCTTGCATTTATGATCTCCATGAATTCATATTCATTTCATCACAAAACCCTAGAGTGAAGATGATATCACTTCTTCCATTTAAATAAATGAAAAGGGTTTTGAAAAGATTTGAATTCCATTTGGAAATATTCCAAATTCGAAAACTTTATGCAACTCAATGATTTTCATGAGAGGAGATAAAATGACTTCTTCAAATTATATGAAATATGAGTTGGAAGTTTAAAACAATCAAATTTAAAGTCCCTTTGAAATTATTTTCAATTTGGAGTTATTTGGTTTTTATTCAAATTATTTTATCCAAAAATAAAATATATGGAAATTAGGGTAAAATGATTCCCTTCAATATAAAATTAGAGGGAAATAAATTTGAAATCATTTTGGTATTTTTAAAATGATTTTTATTAGGTTTTATTGCAGCAGTAGCACTGTTTGCGTTATTTAAATTTTTGTGAAATTTATTTGCCGCTGAAAATATGTTCATCTTTTAGGAAATCTTTTTCTGAAAATTTTGATATATAATATGCCTATGGAAATTTTTCTTATTTTCCGTTTACCTTTTTTTGTTTTTATTCTAAAAAAAAAAAAAAACGCACGCACACATGCGCGCACACGCGCAGGCCGGCCGAAGGCCCATGCGGCGTCTTTTCTTTTCTTTCGTCTGCCTTTTGTTTACGTTTAGTCCCACATTGCCTAGCTTTTGACCTCTAAGCCTCCTTTCCACCTATAAATATAGACCCATAGAGCCTCCAAAAATCATCCGATTCGGGTTAAATCAATATATTTTGGTTTGACTAGATTCACTAAATAAAAATATTTTTCTTCTCTCCGGCGGAACTTCTGAAAGTTGTCTTCTCTCTCGGAAGTCATCTTTTCTCTACCTTATAAAGGTATCTTTCTTCGTATTTTTTTATATACTCCCGTAGCTTATTATTTCTAGACTAGTACGGTAGAATAATTAGATTTATAAATTAGTCCTTGTATTTACATTTTAGGACTAGAATTCTTTTAGCCATAACTCTTTTTCTTCCGTAAAACAGCTTGGCCCTGATTTTTCAAATAGCCATAACTTTTTACTCGTTCATCCAAATTAGACGAAACCAACGCCAATATTTTTGTCTTGATTCCACCTTTCTAGTGAATCTATCAAATAAACTTTTTGCAACTTTCAAATTTCGAAATTTGTTCAGATTCATATTCAAACTTGTTTTGGCTATAACTTGAGTTTCGTAACTCCGATTTAATTGATTCTTTTTGCTAATTGAAGTTCTTGACCTAAACTTTCTGATAAGACCAAATCCACCCAATTTTGGTACTGTTAGAAATTGTTTTCTGTTGCAAGAGTTAATTGCTAGTTTTCGAAGTTTTTCGAGATCTTTTCTTCGATTCTTTTGCATGAGTGCTTATGTATGCAATTGCTTGCTCACGTTAGATTGAACGGAGTGTGACGAGTAGAACTATCAGGAATTATGAGTGCGAAGGATCTTCATCAACAGTACAAGGCAAGTTCACACTTTGATCATACTCTTCTATACCCAGTTTTTATGCATTAGTTTTATCCTCAAACACTACATGACTAGGATGTGATTAACTTGTGGGTATTGGGAAGTAGATGATGAGGTAGAACCTATTGCCCTTTTATTATAAAACCCTTGGGAGTTACTTCCACGCTATGCTTATGTTGCCATGCTATGCTCGTAGACGTGGATTGGGTTTTGAGTGTATTCATGACAGATGTGAGATTTTTAATTAATGGTTCAACTTAAGGTGGCAACTTTAATACACATCTGGGTGGATTACTTGTTTGGGCACCTGGGGATATACCAGTGTTGTCCTAGGAGATCCCGGGGATATACCGTGTGATCCTCCTACGGTCCGCCACCCAGGCTCAAAGGGATCATAAGATTATTCATGCTAGAAACTTCCGTGTGCAGCCACAAGCTATTATGGGCTCTAGCATAGTTGAGTATGTTACATGACCTCTTTCAGTGGTAGGCTAGCAGATGTAGGGGAAAGTAGGTGTAACTGTCTACCCAGAGTAAAGAGTAAATGTTTCTGAAAGACTGTGTCTCGGTCATCCGTTTCTCAAACACCATGTAGTGCGAGAAATCCAACGGAGGAGATCGAGTCTTGTGGGGAAAAGTGCACAAACCTCTGCAGAGTGTAAAAACTAATCATGATTAGCCGTGTCCCCGGTTATGGACATCTTGAGTATCTGGTTCTTGGATTTTCATATTGAATCCCATCACTCTAAATTAATTTGTTGGGATTAATGATTACTTTTAATTGGGATTGAGAGGGGGTTTTACCTTCTCAATGTTTCAACCACCATGATAGTTAAATAAAATAAATTCCTTTGTTGTAGGAAAAAAATTAGCTTTTCGCAAAATCATGTTAAACCTAGAGCCTCCACCAGCCAAATATGCATATAGTGATAGCTATTATTCATCATTATCCTATGGTGTGAATTTGCCAGTACATTCAATATACTGACCTACATGGCTGCAACGTCTCATGTTGCAGGAATTCTTACGACGAGTAAGTGATACGTTAGGGTTACGATTTCTACACTCAACTTTGCCGTTGGTGTTGATGGGAATCCACAACCTTGTTGTTACTTCCGCTATTTGGATTGAGGTAATAGTATTTACGTTACTTTATACATGTGATTTACCTCTGTTATAAATCCTCGAGTACTGTGTGTGTCAGCATACCGATCCAGGGATGACACTTAAGCACAGAGACTTTGATCCATTCGGGTCGGGTCGCTACATCCAGCCAGTTAACAAAGGCACAAGCCTCATATCCCTGCCAATGTTAAATAGTATTTTGGATGAGTGGTGGCATTAACTCAACTAAAATGATGAACTTAGAACTAACCTCTAAGGGGCAACTGAGAAACCGTCTACCAATGTCGAATCCCTCTGTGCATACACGTCGAGCGGGAGTGTGTCCATGCACACAACTCAACTTTTGGTACTTCTCGGTGGCGCAAAACTCGGAGTCGAACTCATGTTGCGGGAGCCTGGAGTCATACTCCGGATCCGGCGGCTGATAGCTTTCCTGGGGGGCATTCAGGACGGATTGAGCAGGGAGCTACTTTGGACATGCTAAAAAAGATCGGGATAGATAGGAACCTGACAGGATGATTCAGATCCGTAGTACACCTGTCTTCTGATGACCTTAGGCAAGTGCTCGACGGTGACCGCCGTCGTGGCGGCGCTGCCGAGAGCAGCGATACGAGCAGGAGTAGTCGCACCGAAAGCATCAACACCACTCGTCCGCATTCCCCCAATGTCAGCGCCACACGAGGGAACTTTGGGGCTAGGGATTTGGAGGTTATCTTGGGATTTGGGGGAAATGGGGGAAACTGTGGGGATATGCTAACGGTCGGGAGCTACTTATCGCACTATGTTGTATACGACACACGGATTATACATGTCGTTTGTGTTAGGTATTACAACTTAACAAATGATTTTCGCACCAAACCGTATGAGAAGACAACGTGCGTGAGATATGGTTGCCATGACATAACCGTATGTGATGTATTACCCTGTACATATGGGGATGCAATAATTGAGTTACAGTAATACTTAGCGTAAACAGTCACTCTGCGGATACCCGTCAAAAAATAAAAACAGCCGCTCTACAGATAGAGATGGCGGCGGCGGCCGAGGCAGCGGCTACCAGATAAGAGGTCAATCCTCGGCCGGTCGGCGATGGCGGCGTCATAGGAGGTCAATCCTTGGTCTGTGGCGGGAGATAGGAGGAGCTCAACCATCGAGGTCGGCGGCGACATGATTGGAGCACATCCATCGCGGTCGATGGCGGGATAGTGGAGCTCGAACTTCAGGTGGTTACCCCACTAAGCTTTGCTCCTCGACCCTGCAGTCTTGGCGTGCCGCTGCATCACGCTTCTCTGTCTGTTGGGTGGAGATCGCCGCGCGGCTAATTAATTAAGATATTCTTTTCGTTGAGTGCCTTACTTAAGGTATTCAATTCATAAGGGTAGTACTGTAGTACTCTGCGTGTAAATTGACTAGCCATTAGTTTTTGTCATCGCACGGCTGGATAACAATATGGAGCGCCCTCAGGAATTGTGAAAATAAAATCTTGTGATTTATGCACGCATCTTTGGGCATCAGTTAATCTGTGTATTAATGTTGTTGTTTTGTTTTTAATTATCCCTCGTGTGGTGCAGATGGAACGATCTGAATGGATGAAGGATCGGAGAAGCTCAGATTCTATCAGTGGCGTGACAGAGTTCATCAATTTGGCTGAAAGTACAAAGAAGAGAATTGGTAATGAGGATTACATCCTATGTCCATGCAGTCGTTGTGCCAATACAGAGTCACATGAAGTTAAAGTTGTCGAGTTCCACTTACTCACTCGGGGATTCATGGATGGATATACACGTTGGACCAGACAAGGTGAAGAGCCAGTCATGGATGAATATACCCAGGGCTGCGAGATGCCAAACCCCGATCAGAGTCACATGGATGTTGAATCTAACATCGGGGTTGAGGCATCAACCTACCAATGGAACACCAGAAAGCCAAAAACCCCACTAGAAAACCAAGATGGCGACGCAGACGATGATGATGACCTTGATATGCCAGATTTTGCTGCTATGATTGAAGATTTCCAGTGCCCAAATAAAGATATGGTTAAGTACAAGGATCTTCCATCCATTGATGCGGACTCCAAGAAAGATTTGTATCCAGGTTGCAAAAAGAAATATTCCAAGTTGAGTCATGTTCTATCTTCTTAACACAAAGTATTTATCATGCACAACCCCGATGACAAGCCAAGCAATTGGTCCATACTTTTTAATGTGCTTCACTTTTTTCAACTCTCAGGCAATACATGAGTGTGAGCCATGGATATAGCACTATGGGTGGAATAGAATATGATGTCGGAGGTTGTGTGGAGAAGACAAAAAAGGAGAAAGTCTCACATTGATGAGGCTAGTCAACGGGCTATGGAGATGCCCATCAATTGACATCAATGCAAGGAGTAGGGATTGCCATGCAATGGATGCACTAGAGATATAAGTGTATGAAAGTTCTAAATAAAACTAAGTGGGTGTGCATCCAACTTGCTTGGTCATGAAGACCTAGGGCATTTGAGGAAGCCCATCATTGGAATATACAAGCCAAGTTCTATAATGAAAATTTCCCACTAGTAATATATGGAAGTGACAAAATAGGAGAGTCTCTATCATGAAGAACATGGTGCTACTTTGAAGCACAAGGGTGGAAAAGGATAGTAACATTGTCCCTTCTCTCTTTTTCACTCATTTTTTCTTTTTTTCTTTTTTTTTGTTGGGCGCTTCGGCCTCTCTTTTTCTTGGGCTCTTTTTGGCCTCTCTTTTTTCGTCCAGATTATCATCCCGACTTGTGGGGGAATCATAGTCTCCATCATCCTTTCCTCACATGGGACAATGCTCTAATAATGATGATCATCACACTTTTATTTACTTACAACTCAAGAATTACAACTCGATACTAGAACAAAAATATGACTCTATATGAATGCTTCCGGCGGAATATCGGGATGTGCAATGATCTAGTGTGACATGTATAAAAAATATGATCGGTGGCCAAGCCACAAATACTATGTCAACTATATGATCATGCAAAGCAATATGACAATGATGATGTGTCATAATAAAACGGAACGGTGGAAGTTGCATGGCAATATATCTTGGAATGGCTATGGAAATGCCATAATAGGTAGGTATGGTGGCTGTTTTGAGGAATATATAAGGAGGCTTATGTGTGAAAGAGTGTATCATATCACGGGGTTTGGATGCACCGGCGAAGTTTGCACCACAACTCAAGGTGAGAAAGGGCAATGCACGGTACCGAAGAGGCTAGCAAAATGCGGAAAGGTGAGAGTGCGTACAATCCAAGGACTCAACATTAGTCATAAAGAACTCACATACTTATTAGAAAAGTTCATTAGCCCTCGAAGCAAAGTGCTACTACGCATGCTCCTAGGGGGATAGATTGGTAGGAAAAGACCATCGCTCGTCCCCGACCGCCACTCATAAGGAAGACAATCAATAATAAATCGTGCTCCAATTTCATCGCATAACGAGAGACCATACGTGCATGCTTCGGGAATCACAAACCTTAAGACAAATATTCTTACTAAACCACAATTATTCACTAGCATGACTCTAATATCACCATCTTTATATCTCAAAACAAATGCAAGGAATCAAACTTCTCATATATTCAATGATCTTCATGAAAGTTTTTATTATATCCCTCTTGAATACCCATCATATTAGGACTAAATTCATAACCTAAGCCAATTACCATACTATTTATAAGACTCTCAAAATAATATAATTGAAGCATGAGAGTTCATAAATTTCTTCAAAATATAACCACCGCCGTGCTCTAAAAGATATAAGTGAAGCACTAGAGCAACTACCTAGCTAAAAATATAACTGAAGCACATAGAGTATTCTAATAAATTCACAATTAATGTGTGTCCCTCTCAAAAGGTGTGTCCAGCAAGGATGATTGTGGCAAACTAAAAAGCAAATAAAGCAAAGACTCATATAATACAAGACGCTCCAAGCAAAACACATATCATGTGGTGAATAAAAATATAGCCTCAAGTAATTTACCGATAGATTGTAGACAAAAGAGGGGATGCCATCCGGGGCATCCCCAAGCTTAGACGCTTGGTTGTCCTTGAATATTAACTTGGGGTGCCTTGGGCATCCCCAAACTTAGGCTCTTGCCACTCCTTATTCCTTAGTCCATCGAAACTTTACCCAAAACTTGAAAACTTCACAACACAAAACTCAATAGAAAACTCATGAGATCCATTAGTATAATAAAACAAATCTCCACTTTTAGGTACTATTGTAAACTCATTCCAATTTAATATTTGCATTATATTTTCTGTATTCTAAGTTCACCATGGTTCATACCCCCCGATACTACCCATAGATTCATCAAAACAAGCGAACAACAAAATGAAAACAGAACAGTCTGTAGAAACCCGAATTAAGCTCATACTTCTGTAACTCCAAAATTTCTGAAACATAAGGACGAAGTAGGCAATCTGTATATCAATGTTTTGTAAAAAAGTCAGAGTTTTTCCACGTTCCAGAAAATTTTAACAATTCTGCTACTGGACGCAAAAGTTTCTATTTGTTTTCAAAATCAAATCAACGATTTCCAAATCATCCCAAAGGTCTTACTTGGAACAAAAACTAATTAAAATACTAAAACATAGTCATAAAAGAAGTATAATTGCATATTCTCATGAAAAACAGGAAATATAAATATTGGGTTGTCTCCCAACAAGCGCTTTTCTTTAAAGCCTTTTAGCCAGGCGTCGATAATTTTAATGATGCTCACATGAAAGAAAAAAAATTAAAGCACAAAGAGAGCATCATATAGCATGTGAAAACCAAGTTTAAGTCAAACATACTTCCTATGCATAGGCATTTTATAGGGAAAGGATTTATCAAGACAAGCAAAAACTAGCATATGCAAGAAAGAAGAAAGAAACAATAGCAATCTCAACATAATGAGAGGGAATTTAGTGACATGAAAATTTCTACAACCATATTTTCCTCTCTCATAATAATTACATGTAGGATCATAATTAAATTCAAAAATATAGCCATCATATAAAATTTTCTCTTCATGATCCACATGCATAAAAGTTTTATAATCTTCCAAGATAGTGGGATTAACATCAACTAAAGTCATGACCTCTTCAAACCCACTTTTATCAAAAAAATCATAAGATTGAACACTCTCCAAATATGTGGGTTTATTTTTAGCTAAAGTTGACACTCTTCCAAACCCACTTACAATATTATCGCAAACATATTCATCATGAGGCTTAAATAAAGTTTCAAGATCATAAGAAGCATTATCACCCCAATCATGATCATTGCAATAAGTAGTGGACATAGCAAAAATTAGCATCCCCAAGCTTGGGGTTTTGCATATTATTAGCACAACTGACATTAATAGAATTTATAATTACATCATTGCAATCATGCTTTTCATTCAAGGAGCCATCATGAATCACTTTATAAATTTCTTCTTTTAGCACTTCAACACAATTTTTAGATTCACGAATTTCAAGCAAAACTTCATAAAGATAATCTAGTGCACCCAACTTACTAGCGATTGGTTCATCATAGTTGGATCTTTTAAAAAGATTGGCAAGTGGATGAGGATCCATAAACTTTTTTGCTTCTCATTGGGAATAAATACGCAATTATGCTAAGCGAACAAGCAAACAACCCAAGTAAGACATAAAGGCAAACGGAAGAAAGGTAAATAAAAAGGGCAAATATTTTTGTATTTTTCTAAAAACATTTTAGAAATGGGGTATAGGAAAACGAGAGGAAAATGGCGAATAATGTAAATGCAAGAGATGAGAGTTTATGATGGGTACTTGGTAGGCTTGATGTAGATCCTCCCCGGCAACGGCGCCAGAAAATCTTCCTGCTACTTCTTGAGCTTGCGTTGGTTTTCATCGGATCTCAACAAACGCACCGCAAAAGAAGATTACATCGAATAGAGCTCCAAGAACATCGATGAGAACATCGAGGAGAATATTGACTCTAGTGGCCCCCACTTGTCAGGTACCCTCCTTCAAAAATAGTCCCTGTAATTTCACAAAGATACCCCCCTTCAAAAATGAAAAAAAGCAATCAGCCCCTGCCCCGTCGGCTGCCTCCTCGCCTGTCCTCCATGGAAGGGGCAGCGGCGCCTGTGCTCGTACAGGGCCACTCCACGGAGTAGAGCAGCAGGCTGGACTTGCCGGCAGGGAGCAGGGACGGCGGACGGGTCGAAGTGCGCACCGGCGGCACACCGTTGACCAGGTCATCACAGCGCATGAACGTGAAGCCCTCCGCGGATGCTGCTCCCACCCGTGCGCGGCCGGTGCTCGCGCCCGTCGAGGTCGGCGCCTCCGCTGCTTGCGCCCGGCGTCGCTGTTGCTCCCGCCCGTCGCGCCCGCCACCACCGCTGCTCCCGCCCACAAGCAAGTGTCCGGCTCCCGCGGCAGCTTGGCCGCAGCCGGCCCTCCAGCGGCGGCTGCTGCTCCGACGCCCGCGCACGATGCTTCTCCGGTGGGGAAGCAGGCCCTCCGGTACCCATGGCACGTCCGGAGAGGAGAGACGAGGAGGGAAGGGCTTGATTGCTTTTTAGATTTTTGAAGAAGAGTGTCCGTGTAAAATCCTTTATCTAACAAGTAGGACCCACTAGGGTCAATACCGTCATTGACTGCGCCACATCAGCACTGGGGGGAGAGAAACCAGCCTGGGGGGTTTTCGGTCCGGTTTGGGTTTGTTGAGGGGGGTAAGGGAACAGAAATAAAGATCAGGGGGTAAAGTGAACAACCCACTTTATTCAGGGGAGTAAAATTGACTTTTTTCTTTCTGTAAAGGCAAAAACAAGGAAAAAACAGCAAGTGCCACTGGGCACTAGGTTAATATGTTAGTCCAAAAAAATGATATAAAATAGCATAAAAATGCATATAAAACATCCAAGGTTGATAGTATAATAGCATGGAACAATAAAAAATTATAGATACGTTGGAGACGTATCAACCGTCGGGATGATGAAGATGGTCGCCGGTGATGATTTCCCCCTGCGGCAGGGTGCCGGAATAGGGTCCCGATTGAATTTTTGTGGATATGGAGGCTTGCGGTGGCGGAACTTCTCATCTAGGGTTCTTTTGGGGGGTTTGGGTATTTATAGGAATTTTTGGCGTTGGTCTCACATCAAGGGGGCCCACGAGGGAGCGACAAGCCTGCCCGACGCGCCCTGGGAGGGAGGGCGCGCCCCACAAGCTTGCCGCTTCCTCGTGAGGCTTTTGGTCCTTCCTCTAAGCTTCAGGGGTCTCTTTTGGTCCACAAAAAATCACCGTAAATTTTCAGCCCATTCCGACAACTTCTATTTCTCCACAAAAAATAACACCATGGTAGTTGTGCTGAAAACAGCGTGAGTCCGGGTTAGTTCCATTCAAATCATACCAAAACCATATAAAATTGTTGTAAACATGGCATGAATCTATACCTACTAATAAAGCAAGGTGCGTTTCCTCAATTTTTTCATCCGTTCACCACTGAATTTTTTTTCTATCCGAGGTGGTACTAAATTCTTATGCGTTTGTCTGCAAGAAAAAGAATTTTCGTACGTGGGCCGCGCGCTGTGGCCCTGCGAAGCCAGCCCACTTATTTTTCTGCCGAGGCAGCTAGGAAAATACTATTTTCCGCACTGGGCGACAAAAAGTCAGAGTTTCGCACAGGACAACCAATAATGGGATGGCCCATTTTTCTTTTTTTCTGTGTTTTACTTCTAATTTTATTCTCCTTTCCCTATCTCTTTTTCCCCTTCCAATGTTTTTAGAATTGATTTTGTAAATTAAAAATACTCAAAAAATCTTCAGAATTAATTATTTTTTGTAAAATTTTCATAATTCCAAAATTTTGTTACTATTTTGGAAAATATTCGGAACTTGCAAAACGTTGCCTATTTTTTTTTAAATATAGTTTTTCAAAATTGTTCATGATTTCTAAAAAGAAAATGGCATTTCAGAAAGTGCTCCAAATTTGAAAAATGTTCATGTTTTAATGAATTTTTCAAAATTAAAAGTAATGTTAGTGTATAAAAGATACACATTTTCTAAAAATCTTATGAATTTTCAACACATGTTTTCGTTTTAAAAAATGTTCACAAATTCAAATAATGTTCATGTTTTTATAAAAAAATGTTGGCGTTTTCAGAAAATGTTTGTGAATTTTAAAAGGTGTTCCCTTTCATATTTTGTTCATGTTTTTTTGGAAGTGTACATAATTTTTAAAAAACTGTTCAGGATTTAAAAAATTGTTCATGTTTCCTACAAGATTCAAAAACTTCATACCTTAAAATCCCCTCGATTGAAAGGAAGAGTAGATTGAATAACTCATGGGCCTTCTCTGCCGTACGATGACGTAATAAAACTCTTAAATGTCCTTGATCAATGAATGGAAAAATAGCGGATTGATTCCTTCACACGCGGCGAAACCGAGAAACTAAATATTCCTTTTTCATGTGCACACAGGGTTTTGCTTGCACATATAATTCTAACTGACTATAAATGCATACTATTTTATCTCCCGTTGCAACGCACGGGCATATGTGGTAGTACTTCATAAATTATAGATATGTTGGAGACGTATCAGCATCCCCAAGCTTAATTCCTACTCGTTCTCGAGTAGCTAAATTTTAAAAGAAATAATTTATGAAGTGTGAATGCTAGCATAGTGCATAAGTTTGATTAATCATAATTTCAATCACTTTTCCTACCATCATAACAGCAACTCTTTCTCATAAAACTTATCATGATAAAGTAGCAATCAATTCACATGTTAGGGTTCAAACAATGCATTCTCTTGAAACTTAACAACCTATGTTCTTAGTCACCAAACAATTGCAATTCAACTTTTCTTCAACAAAGTCTAAGTAAGAGCTCCACATACTCAATTACGATATAGTCTTCTATGATTGCTAATACTCAAAGCATATTTTTATAACAAATAGCATCCATCGAACATAGAGAAAGATAGGGGCTTAATGTTTCGCCTCCCAACTCATTTATCATACAGATAATTGTCAACAATAGTAATTCATGATAAAATATATTTGAATGGCCATATATGTTTGGATCTTTCTCCACCACATGATGCTTGCCAACTAAAGAATAGGTTGGAATAATAAATTGACTCAACAAAAATAAAATTAACAGAAAAAGTAAAAGATAAGCCCTTCGCAGAGGGAAGCATGGATTTGCAGAGGTACCAGAGCTCGAAGCTTAAAACAGAGATGAATATAATCTTGAGAGGCATGCCTTTCCTGTCAACGTCACGACCGAGAGTTCTCAATATCTTCCATGCTAAACACATTATAAGCGGTTCCCAAGCGAAAAGGTAAAGTTTACTCCCCCTCAACCATTCAAACACAAGCCATGGCTAGCCGAATCCTCGGGTGCCTTCCATACAATCAACTTTCCGGGGGAGTTTGTTTCATTATTTTTCATATTGATCATGGGACTGGGCATCCCAATTACCAGCCTCACTCGTGCAATGACAAGTGAATAAAAACCCATCGTGAGAATAATCCGCTTAGCATGGAAGATACTGACCACCCCCTGCCGCTTCATGAGCGGTACAGGCACACAAAATAGACGCTTATTTGAATGTTTAGAGGTGGCACATGTAAATTTACTTGGAATGGCAGAGTAATACCGTATATAGGTTGGTATGGTGGACACTCATGGAAGAAACTTGGCTCAAGGATTTTGGATGCAAAAGCAGTAATCCCGCTTAGTACATAAATTTTGGCTAGCAAAAGATTCTAAACAACAAGCACCACATGTTGAAGGATCCATAACAATATCACTTATATGCAAATATACCCAAACATAACTCATTACATTGTCTTCCTTGTCCAACTTCAACTAATTTGCTCAAGTGAAAATAATTAATGGGTATTCACAATCATAAAAGATGTCCAAGATAATATATTTGTATGTGAAAGTTATCTTCCATATACTATCTTTCATGAATTGCTTGTATGACTAATATTGTGATTGTAAAGCTTCAATAGATTTTATTTTCTAAAACCAATGTGAAACTACTACTCGGCATGATACAAGCATATGAAGCACATATAATTTCAACTTTATGATATTCAATTCATTCAACAATTTACTCTTAGGATATAAGGGAAGATCAAATGAGTAGTTAAATAATTAAATAGCTATGTGAGGACTCTCTCTCATTCAAGATTTCAGATCCAAGGATTTTATTAAAACAGCAAGCAAAATAAAAATAAAAGGACACACCAAGGATAGCACATATCATGTGAAGAAGCAACAGCTTAGGCTCAACCAAAACTGTTGTTAAAGAAGAAAGGTGGGATGCCTACCGGGGCATCCCCAAGCTTAGATGCTTGAGACTTCTTGGAATATTAAATTGGTATGCCTTGGGCATCCCCAAGCTTGAGCTCTTGTGTCTCCTTAATTCCTCTCATGTCACGGTTTTCCTAATTCTTAAAAACTTCATCCACACAAAACTCAACAAGAACTCGTGAGATAAGTTAGTATAAATCCATGCAAAACCTTATCATTCTCTACTCTAACAAATCACTTAATTATTATTAAACATTTCATACTAAATGCAACTGCATATTTAATACTCCTATCCTCAAATAGAATCATTAAACAAGCAAACATATGCAAATAATGCAATCATAACAACAATTTATCTAAACAAGACAGTCTGTAAAGGATGAAGAAGGATCCATACTTATTTAACTCAAAAAATTCTAAAACTGTAGAACATTTATCATATCATATTGTGTCAAAATTTGAAGATTTTATCACATTCTAAATTTTGTGGAGAATTCACACAATAGCGTGCAACTTTCTGTTTTGAAACAACAACTCGTATACTTGCAAACTGAGCAAGGTAAAGGCTATCCTTGAGAGTTTTATTGAAATAAAAGATACAAAACTTTATTATAAATAACAGCAAGAAAATCCATCTAAAAGAAAATGACGCTCCAAGTAAAACACATATCATGTGACGAATAAAAATGCAGTCCCAAGTGAGGTTACCGATAATGTTGAAGACGAAAGAGGGGATGCCTTCCGGGGCATCCCTAAGCTTAGTTGCTTGGATCTTCCTTGAATATTACCTTGGGGATGCCCATCTTAGGGTCTTGCCACTCCTTATTCTCCTCATATTGATATCTCACCCAATACTTGAGAACTTCAATCACACAAAACTTAACGGAACTTCGTGAGATGCGTTAGTATAGCAAAACAAATCATTCACTTTGGTACTGTAAAGACAAGATTCATATTTTTTCACACATAATTCCTACTTTAATCTATCATTTCCACAATTTTCATTGACCAATATAAGCCATAGAGACTATAAAACAAGCAAACTATGCATTGAAAATAGAATCTGTCAAAAACAGAACAATCTGTAATGATCTGAATAATGACTATACTTCTGTAACTTTCATAATTTTGAAAAATTAGGAAAATGTGAGAAATTTGAATATGAATCATGTGTAAAAATTTCAGAATTTTTCCACGTTCCTGTGAATTTAGAGAATTCCAGTACTTGGCACAAAAGTTTCTGTTTTTTGCAGAGAATCAAGTCAACTATCATTCACACTGTCCCAAAGGCTTTACTTGGCACATTATCGAAGCAAAAGCTATAAAACATGATTACTACAGTATCTTAATCATGTGAACACATAGAAAACAGTAGGTACAAGTATTGGGTTGTCTCCCAACAAGAGCTTTTCTTTAATGCCTTTTTAGCTAGGCATGATGATTTCAATGATTCTCAACTAAAAGTAAAGAATTGAGACATAATTGGAGCATCTTGAAACATATGACAAGCACATTTAAGTATAACCCACTTCCTATGCATATGGGATTTTGTGAGCAAAAAATTTATGGGAACAATAATATACTAGCATAGGAAGGCAAAACAAGCATGACTTCAACACTTTCAACACATAGAGAGGAAACTTGATATTATTGCAATACCTACAAGCATATATTCCTCTCTCATAGTAATTTTCAGTAGCATCATGAATGAATTCAACAATATAACTATCACATAAAGCGTTATTTTCATGATCCACATGCACAGAATTTTTATTACTCTCCACATAAGCGAATTTCTTCTCATTCATAATAATGGGAGTATCATATGAAACTTGAATACTATAAACTGTTTCCACATTAAAAGAGTAATGTTCAGTGAGTGGGTATTCATAATTATGACAAGTTTTATAAATATAATCATCACTACTTTTTATAACATAAGTATCAACACAATAATCATCATAAGTAGCAACTTTGTTCTCATCATAATCATTTGAAACCTCTTCCAAGATAGTGGAATCATTACTAAATAAAGTCATGACCTCTCCAAATTCATGTTTATCATTATAATAGGATTCAACACCCTCCAAAATAGTGGGATAATTATTTTCTAAAGTCGACACTCTTCCAAACCCACTTTCATAAATATTGCAATCATCATAAATAGGAGGCATGCAATCATAACAAATTTGATCATTAAAAGTAGGGGGCCTAGAAATATCATCTTCATTGAGAATAGCATCCCCAAGCTTGGAACAAACATTACATGCAGCAAATAAATTCTCAAACATGTCATTCTCATCAAACATAGCATCCCAAAGCTTGTGGTTTTGCATATCATTAGCATAATCATTCTTATCATCAATAGTATGAATAGCACAATTATTATAGCAATTACTTTCATCATAATTTTCCAAATTGGTGCCAGAAAGATTCCCAAGATTATAAGAAGTATCATTATCTTCCCAATCATAATCATCACAACAAGTACAAGGCATAACAAAATGATCATCGAGTGTATCATCATCCGCAATTATTTTCGATTCATTCTCATGAGGCCCAATGATAATAGGAGCAACATTATTTGGGAGGGATACCTTTTTATCTCTACACTTTCCTTTTTTTTCTTCACCACATCATGTGTTGGTTTAATCAATTTTTCTGAGCTTCTTATTGATGAGATTGGTTGAATAGGAAGCTCCTTCTCGTCACCTGTTTCATCATGAGAGACAATAGGAGGGAAAGTGGAAATATTTATCCTTTCATTAGTATTCCTTTTATATTCTATTTATTTTCCCGTCTTTCTATAGTTGGCAATATAAGCATTTTCATTGCAATTTACAATACAAAACATATAGATTTCTTTCAGAGTAGTTTCAGCAGGGTCAGTGAATATGAATGCTTCAAACCAACTATTTTTATGTGAGAATTCTTCACACCCCAAAGATAAACAAAGTTCATTATAAAGTTCAAGGGTGATCAAGTCATTACAATATTTGGACACGATTCGATCATGAAAAACATGCATTGGAAATTAAGGTGACCAACTTTATTGCAAAGTTCACATGTAATGGGATAAATAGAACATAATTTTGTAGCAAATTCATCTATCACTTTAAGCCACCAATTGGTTTTATCATGTTTATGCTTCTTACAAAATCTATCATCCCTATAAGGCATGTCTTCACAAAGTTTATGCACTCCCGAAAAATTGTCATGCTTATAAGAAACATTTTTGTCATGACTAGTGTAATCATCATTAGTATTTTGGATGTTCATAGAATTCATACTAACAACATTGCAATCATGCTCATCATTCAAAGATTTTATGCCAAACATTTTATTAAATTCTTCTTCTATCAATTGAGCACAATTTTCCGATCCATCATTTTCAAGAAAGACATTATAAAGACGAATAATATGAGGCAACCTCAATTCCATTTTTTTTGTAGTTTTCTTTAATAAACCAAACTAGTGATAAAACAAGAAAGTAAAATATTCAATTGCAAGATCTAAAGATATACCTTCAAGCACTCACCTCCCTGGCAACGGCGCCAGAAAAGAGCTTGATGTCTACTACACAACTTATTCTTGTACCCTCATATTGGGCCTCGAAGCGTAGAGTTTTGTAGGACGGTAGCAATTTTCCCTCAAGTGGACGACCTAAGGTTTATCAATCCGTGGGAGGCGTAGGATGAAGATGTTATCTCTCAAACAACCCTGCAACCAAATACAAGAAATTTCTTGTGTCCCCAAAACACCCAATACAATGGCAAATTGTATACGTGCACGAAGAGAAGAGGTGCATGCACCAACGCACGTACTCCGTCTCTTTCCCGACCACACCCGCGCAGGTACACGGTGGAGCTCATTTATGTACGAAAAGGCAGCCCACGTGATAATTTGACGCGTTTAGTGGTTGTCCACTTGATGGAGGGTCGTGTTCCATGCGTGAACGAAACAAAGTGCGACTTGATGCGTTGGCGCATTATTTTTAAATAAAGTTTTATTCCTCAATGGCATGTAGTACAGGATATAAAATTATTGTTATCAAGAAAAAAAAACTGCTCCACTATACTATATAATATAGGCAGGAGCCTCAATGCATTGCTTGTTGGGGTTGGTCTCTTCACACTCTCTCACACAAGAAGTTGGTGGCCACTCTCTCTCTCTCTCTGTCACCGCTGATCACTGATCTGGCCGGATCCCGTCCTCCAGCGAAAAGGGAAGATGTGCAACATTGCTCTGGTCGCCGGCGTCGAGGTAAGAAACCCACTGTCGATGCGTCCTGATCTGCGGTACTCGTCGTTCGCTTTGACCAAGCTATGGCACTGTAGGGCCTTCGCACCTTGCTCGCTGCCGCAGCACATCCCGCCCGCCACCGCCCTCCTAGTTACATCCCGATGACCGTTAGGTATAGCTTCCTCTGGAACCGGCCTTGCTCCACTGCCCAACTTCCCACGTCACTGCATGCCACTACTGGAATCCACTTCTTTGCCGTCTGCTAATTCTTTGTCGTCCACTTGCTGACGGCAAATAAGGTCTTTGCCGTCAGCCACAAGAAAACGGACGGCAAAGATGTGGCTGATGGCAAACAAAGTCTTTGCCATCAGCCTGTTCTTTGCCGTCCGCTGGCTGACGGCAAAGAATCTTTGCCGTCCGCTAGCAGACGGCAAAGAGGTGGGTGGGTCTAGTGCGGACGGCAAAGAAACTTTGCCGACCGTTGGCTGACGGCAAAGAGGCGGGTACGTTAACGCCGTCCCGCCCCCCCCCTCTTCTTTCCACTCTCTCATTCCTCCCCACCCACACCCGCGCCACCGCCGCCGACCCCGTCTGCCGTAGCCGGCCGCCCCGCACCCCTCCCTTGCGCCCCCCGACCTCCACCGCACCCCCGCCGCCCCTTCCACGTCGCCCCCCCCCCGCCCCCCCCCCCCTCCCCTCCGTCGCCATCCCCCACCACCACACTGGCCCGCCCCAACGCCACCGCCCGCCGACCTCATCCGCGTAGCCACCGCCCCGCACCCCTCCCCGACCTCTACCTCGCGGCCCCGCCACCTCTTCCACGTCGGGCAGCCGCGCCGCGGCCGTCCCCGCCCCGTCGCCGTCCCCGCCCCGTCCCGCCGCGGCCGTCCGGCCTCCCCCTCCACCGGGTCGCCGCCTCCTCCAGCGGCCGCCGCAGCCGTCCGGCCGCCCCCTCCACCAGGTGAGCTCCTCCCCTTTTTTTGTTTAATTAGTTTCTTTTTGTTTCTTTTAGTTTAGTTTCTGTTTTAGTTATAGTTTTAGTTTTAGTTTAGTTTATTTTAGATTAGTTTTAGTTTTAGTTTAGTTTAGTTTAGTTTATTTTAGATTAGTTTTAGTTTTAGTTTAGTTTATTTTAGATTAGTTTTAGTTTTAGTTTAGAAGAAGAAGTAGAAGGAGGAGGGAGGAACAGGAGGAGGGAGAAGAAGAAATAAGAAAAGAAGAAGAAGAAGAAGAAGAAGAAGAAGAAGAAGAAGAAGAAGAAGAAAAGAAGAAGAAATGAAAAAAGAACCCCGACCCGACCCCCGACACCCCGACACATCGGCACGACACCCCGACCCCAACCCCGACCCCCTGACACCACCCCGACCCCGACCACCGACCAACCGACACCCTGACACCACACCCGACCCACACCCCGACCCCGACCCCGACCCGACACCCTGACACCCTGACCGACACGACACCCGGCAAACACCCCGCCCCGACACCCGACAACCACACCCGACCCCGACCCCGACCACCGACACCCCGACACCTGACACCCAGACCACCGACCCACACCCCGACCCCGACCCTGACACCCCGACCCCGACATGACACCCCGACCCCGACACCACACACCTGACACCCACACCCGACCCCATATATATTTGTGTTGATCGGGTGTATTTTTTTATGTTCATGATTATGATACACTTAAATATATACTATATTATGTTCATGTCAGGTATCCAAAATTTTTATGTTGTACTAATTTCGTTTACTTTTTGTCATTGCAGGTGTTGACAGGATGGTGGGCAAGGGTCCAGAGCGCCCCGAGCCTCCTGCGAGCGCTACTGGGAGGGGTGGTTGCATTATTGCAGCGCAGCCCCTCCGGAGAGCGGTGCAGGATGGTATGCAGACAGCTGCGGCGGGCGCTTCTTCTACGGCTGGGAGAGGTCGGGGGAGGACGAAGAAGGCTGGTAGAGGTGGACGTTGGAGTGGGAGAGGTAGGAAGGCTGCTACGCCTTCCTTGCCGCCACCCTCAGCTGATTCACCCGACCACAGGAGTGCTCCGTCTTACGTGGACCCTCGGACTCCAGTCCATGAGCCTTCGGTCACTGATCCTTCGCCCCACCAGACTCGGGTTGCCGACCCTTCGCCCCACGTGAGTCCGGTCCTAGAGTCTTAGTCCCAGAAGACTCCGGTCACGGGGTCTTCGTCCCAAAAGACTCCGGTCACGGGGTCTTCGTCCCAGAAGACTCCGATCACGGGGTCTTCGTCCCAGAAGACTCCGGTCATGGGGTCTTCGTCCCAGGTCCTGGAGTCTTCGTCCCAGAAGACTCCGATCCCGGAGTCTTCTTCCCACGAGACTCCGGAGGCTAGTGGCTCGGAGGATGGTAGCGAGGACACCTTTTCAGAAGATAGCTACAGCGACGACGAGCTGGTTGAGAAGGGCAAGAAGGTCTACAAGCGTGGCTGTACAAAGCTCCCGCCCGTGCCGACGACCCCCGACCAGAGGTGGTTGATTGCGCCTAAAGGGTTGAAGTAAGCGCATTTACTATTTTTTAACCTTTTGCCTTCATGTTCCTTCAAATTAATACCTAATGCGTTGGCCTTGTCATACTACAGGGGCTGGGTACGCCCCCGTGGTTCCCGTAGGCCCAACCAGGTCCTTGGTGTGCTTTGCCGGCAGCACTTCCCTGGGTGGGTCACGTTGCCCGGTGAGGGTCAGGTTCCACAACTAGCACTGACCTGGGAGCTGTACTCGGTTGCCCCGGCCCCGCCGAAGGAGAGGGTCGACGGTGTCTTGTGCGAGACGGTGGCCGACATTGTGTTCCGTTGGTTTTGGGTAATTTCTCCTTTACGGAATTAAAAATCAACAGTACCTAGTGATTGTACTAATCAGTGTTGTCTTGTTTGATTGCAGACCTTCTACAGGGTTTCAGAGGGAGAGCAGGAGGCCGCGTGTATGGTTGTCGAAAACGAGTGCAAGCGCCTACTTCAGAACTTAAGGCACGAGGCTCGGGTGCAGGCCGTTCGAGACTACTACGCCTCGAAGGGTATTAGGAGGGGCAAGCAGAAGTGTCGCGGCAAGTTTCTGAGTAAGGAGAAGTACATGCAGGTAATTACCTATTCTTAAGGCCTTGAACTTAGTTTTCTTGATTTGATTCGTAGGCGTAGCGCTGAAATTTCTCTTGACTCACTTAGGTGCCCCCGAGATGGTGTGTGGATAAGATGGACTGTTGGGAGGCGTTGGTAGATGCGTGGTGCTCTGCCCAATGGAAAGTCGAACACCAAAGGGCCAAGGATAAGCGTGACCAAATGGAAGGTGTGCCACACCATCAAGGGAGCTCCAACCTGTTTGAGTACGGGGATAACTGGGTATGTGGTTTGCTACATGATTCATGCAATTCATTCTTCATGCTAGATAGTTCATTTATGACATATTTAGCTCTAAAATGACATAATAACCTTAGATAGCTCTATAAAATGACTTAATATGCTTTAGTCAGTTAAAAAATAGCATAACTACCTTCGATAGCTCAATAACGACCTAAACTAATCTTAGCTAGTTCATTCATGACATAATTAGCTCTAAAATGGCATAATAACCTTAGATAGCTCTATAGAATGCCTAAATATGCTATAGTTAGCTCTAAAATGACATAATAACCTTGGATAGCTCAATAATGACATAATTAGCATACTTTGGTCAAAAATGGCATAATAATCTTGGTTACCTCGAAAATGACCTAAACTTAGCTTATTTTCCTTGAAAATGACATAATAACCTTTCTTAGCTCCAAAATGACCTATTTACATAGCAATATCATTCTTCATGTTAGCTTGAGCCCTTAACTAATATTTTGTTCCTCTCTCTCTCAGGCGCACCACCACAAGAAGCCTGTGCCAGGTCTGTTCGACCTCTATGGCATGGCCCATATGGCCCCGTACAAGAAGGCCAAGCCATTCACGGAGTCTGACCTAGATGATCCAGAGAACTTCACCAACAAGACCTCCCACCACGAGCTTGTGAAGTACAGACACGAGGGGAAGGCGAGGAAAGGGGAGGACTTTAACCCGAGCCAGGATCCTTTTGATACAGAGCTGGTGATGATATCTGGTGGCGGGAGGTCCCATGGCTCTCTAGCCATTGGTGATGGACTGATACGTTGTCCTAAGACTCTCCCGCAGATCAAGAAGCGCCTGAGTAGCTCTGATCCTGAGATAACGCCTCGTGCACGGCCCGCGGAGATCGCCATGGCGGTTAGTTATACGGACTCTCTCACCTTTCCTCCATTACATTGTGTGTGCGTCCGTCGATGATTACAATGCTAATGAGGAGTGGTGTGTTGCAGGCTATTATTGAGAAAGAGAGATTGAAGACGAAGGAGCTTTTAGAGGAGGCAAAAAGGGAGGCACAAAGGGAGGCGGCGGAGAGGGAGAGGGAGATGGAGGAGAAGACGGCTAAGCTGTTGGAGGAGGAGAGGAACCGGAACGACAGCGCTAACCGGGCCCTATACGAGCTCATCGTGGTACGTTTCTCGTGCATATTAGCCCAATCATGCACATAATGTTCGCATTACTATCTAATATGACAGACTTGTGACAACCAAATGTGCAGAGCTTGTGCGAGAAAAATGGTCAGGCCCCTCCGCCGATGCCCCAGATTGCTACGGCGACCACGGTGAGTTTGATTTGAATGGTCGTTGCTTACTACTATTCACATTTCAGTTTGCGAACTTGCTAACGAGACATTATGGGAAATGATCTTTGGTGCAGCATGGCTCCCGACAAGCATCGACCACTCCTTCTGCCAATGCCGGAACCCCGACCGGTCCTTCACCTCCGTCTGGCACTGGCGCAGCCCCGACCATTCCTACATCTCCGTGATAACGGTATTTTTCTTCTTAATTAGCGTGTTTAGTCCATTTATGACATAATTTATCCTTTTTAGTCCACAAATGACATAATAAGATGAAGAAAATCTAGGAAGAGGAAGAAAAGAAGGAATAGGAAGAAAAGAAGAAGAAGAAAAAGAAGAAGAGAAGAAGAAGAAGAAGAAGAAGAAGAACTTCTTCTTCTTCTTCTTCTTGTCTTCTTCTTCTTCTTCTTCTTCTTCTTCTTCTTCTTCTTCTTCTTCTTCTTCTTCTTCTAGTTTTCTTCTTCTTCTCCAAAATGAAGTTAGCTCTAAGTTATATAAAAAATGGCATAATATGCTTAGTTCACTCAAAAATGGCACAATTAGCTAGGTTAGCTCCATTTTACCTAAGTATGCTTACTTCTTCTTCTTCTTCATTTTCTTCTTCTTCTTCTGATTCTAGTCTTCTTCTTCTAACTTTCTTGTTTCCATTTTGCAGATTTAATTCACTATATGGAAGCTTGCATGGATGCATGGAGTGCTTGTTTCCCTTTTCTTTTTTTCGTTTGTATCGATGAAAAATGTGGAACTTGTTATATGGATGCATGGAACAATGTGTTGGATGAACATTGTGATATGTAATATGTATATATGGATGGAACTATGTTTCTTATGTATATATGTATGTTGTCATGGATGGAGATAGATATGTATATGTATATCTGTGTGTTGGATACATCATATATGTATATCTGTGTGTGCCTGTGAAAAATATATATATATGTATATCTGTGTTTGAAACCCTGTCAAATTAAATGGATTCAAATAAAAACAGGGGATACATAGCCTCTTTGCCGTCTGCTAGCGGATGGCAAAGAGCTTTGCCGTCCGCTAGCAGACGGCAAAGAGGACACGTGGCAGCTACCTGTGAAACCTGGGAACACTGGCTGCCTATTTGGTCACTGTGTCGTCTGCCAGCGGACGGCAAAGATTCAAACCACTTTGCTGTCTGCCAGCGAACGGCATAGCTGGCCACGTGGCAGCTTCCCAGTACTGCCTAGCTGAGCTGTTTGCCGTCTGTCAGCGGACGGCAAAGAGCTTTGACTCTTTGCCGTCCACTGGCAGACGGCAAAGAGCGCCGTTAACCCCCTAACGGCTCTCACGCCACCGCACTGCCGTCCGTTGTCTTTGCCGTCTGCTGGCCTCGGATGGCGGACGGCACAATCCTTTGCCGTCCGTTTCCAGGAAGTGGATGGCAAAGAAGGCCTTTGCTGGCACGTGTTCAGCCGGAAAGTTTGCCGTCTGCTGGCGGACGGCAAATATGTTTGCCGTCCGTGATCCATGCCTTTGCCGTCCGCCATGGCGGACGGCAAAGAAGCTGATTCCAGTAGTGTGCGGAAAATCCTGCATGTGTATCTTCTCTAGTTCTTTGCCTAAAACGTAGCTCGGCCGGCGTACTTTCCATTTTGCAATGTTGTCCTCACATCGTTTGAGAGAAACCACTGTGCTGCTATCTTTCCCTTAAGACAAGGAATATGCTTCTTTTTGTCAGTGTATGTGTCATCAACTGTTATTGGCCAGTAATTGTTTCATTTCTACCTATTTTTGCAAACAGGGATATCCATTTCACCTCGTTGCTATTGTGACCTTTTGGTGAACTACACAAATCACTTTTTCTTAAGAGTATTTTGTGCAGTTCCACTAAAATGTCACACGGACAACATTTCTATGTTTTAATGGGACTGGACAAAGGGAGATTGGATGTGCTATCTGATGTCTACTACACAACTTATTCTGGTAGACTCGTGTTGGGCCTCCAAGCGCAGAGTTTTGTAGGACAGTAGCAATTTTCCCTCAAGTCGATGACTTAAGTTTTATCAATCCGTGGGAGGCGTAGGATGAAGATGGTATCTCTCAAACAACCCTACAACCAAATACAAGAAACCTCTTGTGTCCCCAACACACCCAATACAATGGCAAATTGTATAGGTGCACTAGTTCGGCGAAGAGATGTTGATACAAGTGTAGTATGAATAGTAGATATAGGTTTTTGTAATCGGAACAATGAAAAACAGCAAAGTAGCAAGTAACAAAAGTGAGCACAAATGGTATCGCAATGCTTAGAAACAAGGCCTAGGGTTCATACTTTCACTAGTGCAATCTCTCAATGGTGCTAACATAATTGAATCATATAACAATCCCTCAATGTGCGATAAAGAATCACTCCAAACTTCTTATCTAGCGGAGAACATAAGATGAAATTGTTGTAGGGTACGAAACCACCTCAAAGTTATCCTTTCCGATCAATCTATTAAGCTATTCCTATAAATGTCACAAATAGCCCTAGAGTCCGTACTAAAATAACACCATATGATACATATCAGCCAACTCTAATGTCACCTAGATACTCCAATGTTACCATAATTATCTGTGAGTCAATTATATGATACGCATCAAACAACTTCAGATTCATAATATTCAATCCAACACAAAGAACTTCAAAGAGTGCCCCAAGATTTCAACCAGAGATAGTAGGACGAAAACGTGCATCAACCCCTATGCATAGATTACCCCAATGTCACCTCGGGAATCCGCGAGTTGAGTGCCAGAACATACGTCAAGTGAATCAATAAAATACCCCATTGTCACCAGGGGTATTCATATGCAAGACATACATCAAGTGTTCTAAAATCCAACAAGTATTCATTCCGATAATAGTGAAACCTCAAAGATAAAAACTCAATTCATCACAACAAGATAGAGAGGGAAAAACACCATATGACCCGACTATATTAGCAAAGCTCACGGTACATCAAGATCGTGCCAAATCAAGAACACGAGAGAGAGAGAGAGAGAGAGAGAGATCAAACACACATAGCTACTAGTACATACCCTCAGCCCCGAGGGTGAACTACTCCCTCCTCGTCATGGAGACCACCGGGATGATGAAGATGGCCTCTGGTGATGATTTCCCGCTCCAGCAGGGTGCCGGAATAGGGTCCCGATTGAGTTTTAGTGGATACAGAGGCTTGCGACAGCGGAACTTCTCATCTAGGGTTATTTCTGGGGGTTTGGGTATTTATAGGAATTTTTGGCATTGGTCTCACGTCAAGGGGTCCCACGAGGGAGCGATAAGCATGCCTGGCATGCCCTGGGGGGGAGGGCGCGCCCCCCAGGCTTGTCGCTTCCTCGTGAGGCTTATGGTCCTTCCTCAAAGCTTCGAGAGTCTCTTTTCGTCCACAAAAAATCACCGTAAATTTTCAGCCTAGTCTGAGAACTTTTATTTCTGCATAGAAAACAACACCATGGTAGTTCTGCTGAAAACAGCGTGAGTCCGGGTTAGTTCCATTCAAATCATACCAAAACCATATAAAATTGTTGTAAACATGGCATGAATACTTCATAAATTATAGACACGTTGGAGACGTATCACTATCCTCCTCATCCAACTCTGAGCCTAATCTTCTCCAACAAGTAGTTAGTTTTATGAGAGATTGCAAAGTTTATCGGCTTCTATTTGTGTGTGTATGTTTCATCAACCAGTGCCACTATTATTGTAATTACACTTATTCAATATCTTTGCAAACAGGGATGCTCAACTCAATTTTAGTGGAACTGCACAAACTGATCGGATGGTCCATGTCGTCCATACACTTCTTCTTGGCTAACATGTCATGTTCAGTTCGACGAAGCTGCATGAAACTAGCTACCAGCCAATGAACACCGTGGCTAGGAAATGCAACCATCCCTACACACAGCATTGATCAATTTTTTATTTTTCTTTATAAGTACACCTTCTCACAACTTTGTCTTCTGTTGTGATGTAAATATTGGCACTGATATATGAATTATGGACATGCATTAGCATCCATGTTAGTTTCCTTTGTATTTGATGGAATGTTGTAATGAGACAACCTTGGAGGCAAGACGACACATGAAACCAAAGTTGAAAGCTTCATAGCATTGCGGTACAATTTCGTCACGCTGGAAATTATGTGTACATTTAAACAAATCCTGAAAGCTTGATAGCAATGCCAGAAACCATTCAACTTCCTTTCGCCGACATGTGGGACATCCAATAACCGGGTCCACGTGCCATGCACTAATATTAAGTGCACATCCGCATGGAAGATTCACCTCTGTTGTTGCGCTGCAGTAATAATGACTAATGAGCATTCAAATCACAGAGCCCCGCCTTTGCCACAGTAAGTTGCTCGGATGAAGCAACTATCATTTCACTCTTCGTTGAATCCGCACGTACTCAAATATTCCCACAGTAAGTTGCTCGGACGAAGCAACCATCATTTCACCTTTCCCAAAGTAAGTACCTCCTTTTTATTCTAGAAACCACCACACGCGAATATTGGACGGTAGCAGCACATCATCAAGTGTATGGCTTTATGGGGCTCAATTCAAAAATCAAAACCAACCAATGAACTACTAGACGGTGAGTGTTTACTAGTGTCATGTAGTATTAATTGCAATGCATGCATGCGTGAGGAGTACACTGACCAAGAACATTTACATTCATTGGTTAATTTTCTCTTAATCCATGCACACAACAATTTAATGCACTTTGAAATCTAAACATCTGAATGTGACCAATAAAATTGAGACTGACAAAATGGTATAGTAATACAAAAATTTGGAGATCAAGCTCTATAAACCAGATGTGAGTGATACAGTATACTGTAGTACGACGGTTGACGAGATTAGTAGAAAGTGAAGCACCTTTTTAGCGGGGATTTGCATCACTCTATGAAGGTGCAAAACCAAGTGCACGCCTTTGACGTTTGGTCCGCCAGTCAAAGCGCTTCCTCTTGGTATATCACTAGAGTATTTTTTTTAGAAAGCTCTTGGCATATCACTAACATGTGGGAGCGAGAGTGAGCAAACTAACCTCAATAGACGGCAAAATCACCAGCCTGCCGCACTTTGAGAGAGATGAGGAGCGAGAAGCGAGACGGGCTGGTGGATTACTAGAGCTAGGTGTCGCACGGAGGCCGAGAAATATGGTGATAGCATGAGGTGGGCCATGTATGATGTAACTACATTGGGTTGCCGTGTTTCGACTCCTTCAATCTAAATGTGGAGAAGATTGGGTTTTTTTATATCACTGAATAATATAAAATATTAAGAGTGCAAACGCTCCACTGCACGGTTCCTGGCTCCTTCTCGGTCGTCAGAAATCATTCTTCTTCCTTTTACCGACACCGGGACATCCAGCATCTAGGTCCACGTGTCATGCAAGAAAATGGAGGTAAGTAGTAAGTGAGACTCACCAACGGCCCTTTTTGGAGACTACTACTACTTTGATGTGTCTCGTCAACTCACAGAACAAGGAGATGCCTGCTTACTACGCCCTTCTCCTCGCCCACGCGCGCACAGTGGCTTGTGGTACGAGGAGAAGCTTTTGCGACGAGCAGCAGTTCATTGAGTGTCAGATTGCCAGAAGTATATACTATAGTACCATCATCATTGTTCGACTTCCAAAAGAGGCAAAGAGACAAGCACAAGGTCACCTATATCCAAAGTTGTGCCACCTTTTTAGAGCATGGTTAATAATATAGCCGGCTGCTAGCTCTTTTCTAATTCCACATCATTTACAGCCAATCTAAAAGCACATTCATACTGTTGGCTATATAGACTATGTGATTAATGCTTGGCCTCACTTTCTTCTCTCACAAGGTGTGTTGGAGCATGTGCTGCAGCCGGGTACTCTTCTATCTCCTCTCTCCTCAACATCATCATACATTGGAGGTGTTAACTCTTATAGCCCGCTTATTATGTCACCCTATTGTACGTGCTCTTAGTATCTCACAAAGCGTGTCAGAGCCCGTGCAATAGCTACACAAGATGCACATACACATTTACTAGTAAGTTCTAAAGGACAAATGCCAGCATGCCACACAAGTGCATACCCCATTCATGTATTCGTGCACGACTAGTCTACATAGATTAACAACACTACCATTTCACAATTTACCATACTCCACTTAAACATTATGGATGGACTCCATGTACACCTCCTGGTTCCAGTCCCAGGCGTTCTTCATAGAAGGCACCATCCATAGCAGTGGGCAACAAGAACCATGGTCGTAGCTTTCTAGTGTGGTTCCACACAATGGAGACTCATCCAAGCTAAAGCGGCATAAATCAGGGACAGTGTATACCAACATGTTGTTCATCCGGCGTTGCAGACTGAAAACACATCCATGCTTCATGAATGGCAGGCCTTCGGTGTCGTGCGTGAAAGGTGGCATTTGTTTCAGAATGGGATAGCTGTCCCCGATGAAAAGCGAGTACTCTCCAAGAGTGTTCCTCGGCTCCCACCCAGCATCACGGGGGTCGAACTCGGAGCTGTTCATCTGGTACACGTGGCATCTCAGATCTGGACACATGGTGACATACACGGTCAAGGTCCATGAAGGATAATGTTGTACTCAAAGATGGTGTGACGACCCCGGCTTAATCGTGCACTAATCATACACATAAATGCGCATGATCAAGCCTAAGGACTCACTTGAAGATATCACAACACAACTCTAAAACATAAATAAAGTCATACAAGCTTTATATTACAAGCCAGGGCCTCGAGGGCTCGAATACATAGATCGATGGCATACAAGCATCAGCGGAAGCATTAGATATCTGGGTACAGATATATTACAGAGAGAGAAATAGGCCTTCACAGAGGCGGGGTAAAATAAAATACTACGATCGAAAGGCGTAGGCCTCCTGCCCTGGACCCTCCGATCCTACTCCTGGTCGTCAGTCGGCTCCTCGTAGTAGTAGTACTCGCCAGGCGGGTAGTAGTACTGGTCGTCGGCTGGGGCGTCTGGCTCAGGGGCTCCGTTGTCTGGTGGCATCAAATGGAATATGGCGAAAAAAGAAAATAAAGCAAACGTGAGTACTCATCCGAAGCACTCAGCAAGCAAGGATCTACACTACATATGCAACATTTTCAAAGGGGGCTGTATATGTGGACTGGGCTGCAGAAATGCCAGAATAGAGGGGGAAGCCTAGTCCTATCGAAGACTAGCATCTTCAACAATCTTCGACAGTCTTGCAGCAATAGAAGAGAACAGATGAACATAATGTAAAGTAATAGTAGTAGTATCATCAACCTCGACCTGAGATCCTTTCCCGACTCCCTGCGAGAAAGCAATCCCAGAGCTGTACTATCTTGTTCTCATCACATGTTCTAGTTGTACCGATCGGGATACAACTCCGAGTGTCCGTTACCGTAGGACAGGCTATCGATAGAAGTTTCTTCCCTGCAGGGGTGCACCAACTTACCCACCACGCTCGCTTAACTCCGGCCGAACACACTTTTCTGGGTCATGCCCGGCCTCGGCTAAGCAACACGCCGCAACCCGACCTAGGCTCTAAAGAGAGGTCAGCACGCCGGACTAACCTATGCCCCCGGGGGTCTTGGGCCTTCGCCCCGGGAACCCTGCACGTTGCGAGGACGTTTTGGAAGCAGACCTAGCAACCACTTAATACAAGCGCAGTTGCGTTCCCAGTCCAATCCAAAACGGGCCGCTCCTCGCTGACGTCAATAGAGCTTTGGCTGATGTATACGACGCAGAACGCCCATACTATGCCCACGTGATGGTTAGTGCTATCGGGCCAGAGGCCCCTCGGATCAAATATCCAAACCGTAGTGGATTAGGAGCACGCGGAAACGAGCAGAGACTCACGATCGATGTGACCCCGTCGCCCCGTCTCGAGGACTTGCGGCAAGGGCTAAGAATGCCCGGCCACGCCTCGTAGTTATCTGGTGGGCACCATCCAGGTCAACCCGACTCCACATCACTTCGCATTAAGCTCGCGCGGGTACCCCTCAGGGCCGACCCGTCTTTAGTATCGTGGTTCATAGTCAAGTCATAATATCCAAGGTAACTGTGTGTCTGACACCGAAGGGAACCCTGAGGAATCACCCTCGATGGAATTCCCGCTCGATGTTATCATCAAGGTGAACGAAGGAGGAATCACCCTCGAGGTCCACACTTGGGAGGTTGCACGACGATGTCGTTATCGGGGGTGGTGTAGGAGGAATCACCCTCGCTTACCACGACCGAGTAACTAACCTACAAGGTTAACATCAGAAGTGCTGACGAGGTATCACCCTCGGCACTCGACGGTAACCCAGCAGTGTCGGCAACTAAGGGGAAGTGATGTGCGGTGCCAGGGTCTGGTCTTCAATCCCGATGATCGGGTCTTCTGATATCCAGCGGGGCAGTCGGGATCAAGTGGGGGTCTCTGTCGGGTCTCTACCCAGCCTATTCTAAACAGTCTAGGATAAGCAGTAAGGTAGCAAGGCAGGGTACAATAATCAGGCTATGCAGCAGATATAGGAAAACAGTAGCAGTAGCAGTTCTAATGCAAGCATAAGAGAGAAGAGAATAGGCGATATAGGCATGCTCAAAATGGGGGTGCTTGCCTGTTTGCTCTGGGGCAAGGGCAAGGTCGTCGGTGGTGTCGTTGGGGACGTAGTCGTACTCCGGAGCTGCATCTGCCTCGGGAGCTACGTCAACGTCGGGGTCTATTCGAGAGAGAAGAGGGGGAAGAAATAGGTAAACATAATGCAAACATATGATACACAGTGCGTGCTATGCTATGATGTAGTGCAGGGGTGCCTAAATATGCATCTAAGTCATTTTAGTTATTTTTAGAATTAATCTGGGATTTATTATCCGACGTGTGTGCACTATTCATCTACCGGATTCAGGTCTGGAGTTATGATTTCTTCTATGTAGGGGGTTCCGATGAAGAAACAGACTGCACGATCAGACTCGGCTCGTCGTTCTGAGCAAGTTTCATGTTTTAACTTTTTCGATCCGAGCTACGGTTTAAAAGTTATGATTTTTCGAAGTTTATTTGAATTTCTGGAATTACTTTAATTACAGAAAATGAATTATGATGTCAGCATGATGTCATTGTGACGTCAGCGGTCAACAGCGCCGCTGACCAGTCAAATATGACATGTGGGTCCAGTGGGACCCACATGTCAGCCTCTGTTATTTTAACAGTGGGCTAATTTTAATTCCAGGGTTAATTAGGGGGGCGGACCCCACCTGTCAGTGGGTCATTAGGATAATTAACTAGTTTTATTTAATTAAATTTTTATTTAGGTTAATTAAACAAGGGGGACCCACATGTCAGTGGCACTGTGCTGCCACGTCAGCGCGTTGACTCCGGTCAGCGCGGTCAACTGGGCCCGTGGGACCCACTGGCAGCGTCACAGAGGCGGGCCCCACGCCCAGCCACGTCAGCTGGCCGGCGGCTGAACGCCGGCGGCGTCAAAATACGGCGGAGGGCACGGGTGTGCGGCGGGTTTCGGCCGAAGTTCGGGTGTCGATGGTTTCGGGGCTACGCGGCGTTTTCGCGCATGCTAGCTAGCTAGGGTGGAGCTACGGACCTCCAGGAGCGCGTTGGCGCAGCTGGTTCGAGCTGTAGAAGCTCGGGGGCTCGGCAATGGCTACCGCGGCGACGGTCGGAGCTCGGATGCGGTGGCGTCCTAGATAGAGCGAGGCTGAGCGGCTCAGGGAAGGACAGAGGGGAGAGGGGAGCTCACCGCGTGGTCAAGAAAGACCCGTGGCAGTTTAGTAGCAGCAGAGAGGGTCGCGGCCGCCGGTGAGCTCTGGAGTCGAGGAAGAAAGGGGGCGACGGCGAGCAGCAGCTGCAGGGCCTCCACGCTACAATTCGACGGAGCAGGCGACGTGGTCGATCACGGCGCGTCTCCTAGACACGATGGCGAGGCGAGGCGGCGTCGCTGGCCACGAGAATGGCGACGAACGGCGGCGGATCCGTTCGGCCTCGCGTGGATATGAGGGGAAGGAAGGAGGGAGAGGGCGAGCGGGTGAGGGGAAGTCGATAGGAACGGAGAGGAGGCCGAGGGAGCTCCTCCTTATCCTCTCGCCTGACCTGCGGCGTCGCGGTGTCGACGCCGGAGCGGCGCACGTGCGGTTGACCACGGACGAGGCGACACGGCGATGGAAAGGACGATGACTGTGCGCGGGATGGGCTGGGCCGGCTGGCGGGGCACTGTGCACTAAGGCCCAGTGCACAGTGCCTCGTTTTTATTTTTTTGTTTTGTTTTCTCTTTTTCTTTTAATCTTTTCTGTTTTGAAATAGTTAGGGCATTTCTACACTTTTGAAAAATGTGAGAGTTGTCCCAAATATTGCAATGCAATATTAGCTCTCACCAAAAAGTGGTTTGGACAGATTTGGAAGCCATTTGAATTTGTAATGATTTTAAATGAATTAATATTGCTGTTTTGGGTGCTGTTTCACCTTGTTTGAGTCACTTGTCCAACTCCAAATATTTTGATATTGGTTTTAGAAATGTTCCTGGATTATTTGCCATTTAATGAACATTTTCCCAACAGAGTTGGACCAACTTTATATTTCACTTTTGAATTTGAGTTGATTTTCAGATGTGAATTTGAATTGGATCATTAACCCATATGACTTGGCACTGCAAATGATCATGACTTGGCAGTTTTAACAGAGTGTCACAGAGCTTATTACAAGGGGGTGTTACAAGTTCTCCTCCTCTAAAAGAAATTCTCGTCCCGAGAATTCAGGAGGTAGAAGGAAAGAGTCTGGGATTTTCTTCCCGAAGATGATCCTCGCGTTCCCAAGTGGCTTCATCTTCAGTGTGATTCGACCACTGCACTTTTAGGAACTTGGTCGTCTTCTGACGAGTTCGACGTTCAGCTTCGTCGAAGATGCGGATCAGATGCTCCTTATAGGAAAGATCATCTTGTAGCTCGAGCATCTCATGATCCACTGCACGGTGCGGGGATTCCTTGAAGCACTTTCGGAGTTGCGACACGTGGAAGACATCATGAATATGGGAGAATTGCGGTGGAAACTCCAATTTATATGCCACCTGTCCACGTCTAGCCACGATGCGGAAAGGACCAATATAGCGAGGAGCTAGCTTGCCCTTGATTCCGAAACAACGGGTGCCCTTCATTGGAGTGACACGAAGATAAGCTTGATCACCAGGTTGATAGATCACACCCCATCGCTTACAATCATAATTACTCTTCTGACGGTCTTGAGCTGCTTTGAGATTCTCCCGGACAATTCGGACTTGTTCTTCGGCATGTTGAATTATGTCCGGTCCAACAAGATGTCGTTCCCCAGTTTCTGACCAATTCAGAGGGGTTCGACATTTACGACCATAAAGAACCTCAAAGGGGGCCATTTTCAAGCTGGCTTGGTAGCTGTTGTTATAAGAGAACTCGGCATACGGGAGAGATTCCTCCCATTTCTTACCGAAGGATATAACACAAGCTCGAAGCATATCTTCAAGCACTTGATTAACGCGCTCAACTTGGCCTTGAGATTGTGGGTGATAAGCTGAACTCCAGGTGATATGAGTTCCCATTGCTTTCTGGAAACTTTCCCAGAAATGGCTAGTGAAAATGCTGCCACGGTCTGAACTGATTTCCTTGGGAATACCATGGAGTGAAACAATTCTGGAGATATATAGCTCTGCTAACTGACTAGCAGTAATAGTCTCCTTAACTGGCAGAAAGTGTGCAACCTTGGAGAGTTGATCGACGACGACAAGAATAGCATCATGACCTTTCTGAGACTTGGGAAGACCAGTAATGAAATCCATTTGCACTTTATCCCATTTCCATAGAGGAATAGGGAGCGGTTGCAGAATTCCAGCAGGTTTTTGATGTTCTGCCTTGACGCGACGACAAACGTCACACTCGGCAACATAACGAGCAATATCTTGCTTCATTCTAGACCACCAGTACCTTTGACGAAGATCTCGATACATTTTGGTACTACCCGGATGGATAGATAGTGGTCTATCATGGGCCTCCTTCATGACTTTGTCAGTCATCAGCTCGAAGCGAGGTACTACAATGCGGTCTCGGAAGTACAAGGTTCCATCTTCAGCAATCGAGAAATCCCTGTACTTTTGAAGGTGAAGCTCTTTCTTCATTAGACCAATTTTGGCATCTTTAGCTTGCGCAATCTTGACAGCTTTCTCAAGATCTGGTTGTATCACAAGGTTATTAAGAGAACCTTGCGGGACGATGCAGAGATTCAGCTTGCGCAATTCTTCATATAGCTGGGGTTGAGCTTGCTTTACCATGAGGTTACTACAATATGACTTGCGGCTCAAGGCATCAGCCATCACATTAGCTTTGCCAGGAGTGTAGGAAATTCCACAATCATAATCGGTGATTGTTTCCAACCAACGCTGCTGACGAAGATTAAGTTCCGGTTGAGTGAATAAGTACTTCAAGCTCTGATGATCGGTGTAAATCTCACACCGATTACCAAGGAGGTAATGACGCCACTGCTTTAAAGCATAAATGACAGCAGCAAGTTCGAGATCATGCACTGGGTAATTCTCTTCATGTGGACGCAGTTGTCGTGAAGCATAAGCAATTACTCTTCGCTCTTGCATTAGGACACAACCTAGTCCTTGGCGAGAGGCGTCGCAGAAGATCACGAAATCTTTGCGGGAGTCTGGAGGAGCAAGGACTGGAGCAGAAGTCAGCTTGTCCTTGAGGGTCTGGAAGCTTTCCTGACATTTGTCTGTCCACTCAAACTTAACGCCTTTATGGAGCAGATTAGTCAGGGGCTTAGCAATCTTGGAGAAATTCTCGATGAAACAGCGACAATAACTTGCAAGCCCGAGAAAACTTCTGACTTGTTTGACATTCTTCGGAGGGGTCCAGTCAAGAATAGCCTGAACTCGTTCCGGGTTAACTGCGATACCATCCTTGGAGATGACATGTCCAAGGTAGGTTACCTCAGAAAGCCAGAATTCGCACTTAGAGTACTTGGCATATAATTGGTGCTCTCGAAGTCTCTTCAGAACAAGGCGAAGATGCTCAGCATGTTCTTCTTTGTTCTTCGAATAAACCAGAATATCATCCAGATATACCACGACGAATTTGTCAAGGTAATCCATGAATATGTAATTCATTAGGTGGGAGAAAGTAGCTGGAGCGTTTGTTAAGCCAAACGACATGACTGTGTACTCGTAAGAGCCATAACGAGTAATGAATGCAGTCTTCGAAATATCCTCTTCACGGACACGGATTTGGTGATAACCCAACCTCAAGTCGAGTTTAGAAAACACCGAAGATCAATCAAATCGCTGGATCCTACTCTCCGCGTGCTCTCTGATGCAGAATCCGGTCTTATCGAATGACAACTCGGAGTATAATACAACTCGGAGAGAAAGGTTAAACAAAACAATGGAAAGGAAAATGATTATCAGACTAATCAGATCAAAGACAGGGAAATCACACTGAATCCAGCTCTCCGGGTGGATAGAATTAACGAGAACCTAAATGTCGGTGTTAGTAAATTTTATTAAACCCGAATAGATGAGAGATTAGGATCCCAGAGTAAAGACGAGGAATAAAAGATCCTAATACCACCCAGTTGGCGACGTGGGCCCGTAAGCCACACAGCCAAGTTAGTAAAACAGTTTTGGACCACTAGACTCAACTTCGGCCAAGGAATTGGAAAGGGGGTTCCTAGAGGCAGTTGGCTCTGATGCCAACCTGTGACGACCCCGGCTTAATCGTGCACTAATCATACACGCAAATGCGCACGATCAAGCCTAAGGACTCACTTGAAGATATCACAACACAACTCTAAAACATAAATAAAGTCATACAAGCTTTATATTACAAGCCAGGGCCTCGAGGGCTCGAATACATAGCTCGATGGCATACAAGCGTCAGCGGAAGCATTAGATATCTGGGTACAGATATATTACAGAGAGAGAAATAGGCCTTCACAAAGGCGGGGTAAAATAAAATACTACGATCGAAAGGCGTAGGCCTCCTGCCCTGGACCCTCCGATCCTACTCCTGGTCGTCAGTCGGCTCCTCGTAGTAGTAGTACTCGCCAGGCGGGTAGTAGTACTGGTCGTCGGCTGGGGCGTCTGGCTCAGGGGCTCCGTCGTCTGGTGGCATCAAATGGAATATGGGGAAAAAAGAAAATAAAGCAAACGTGAGTACTCATCCGAAGTACTCAGCAAGCAAGGATCTACACTACATATGCAACATTTTCAAAGGGGGCTGTATATGTGGACTGGGCTGCAGAAATGCCAGAATAGAGGGGGAAGCCTAGTCCTATCGAAGACTAGCATCTTCAACAATCTTCGACAGTCTTGCAGCAATAGAAGAGAACAGATGAACATAATGTAAAGTAATAGTAGTAGTATCATCAACCTCGACCTGAGATCCTTTCCCGACTCCCTGCGAGAAAGCAATCCCAGAGCCGTACTATCCAGTTCTCATCACATGTTCTAGTTGTACCGATCGGGATACAACTTCGAGTGTCCGTTACCGTAGGACAGGCTATCGATAGAAGTTTCTTCCCTGCAGGGGTGCACCAACTTACCCACCACGCTCGCTTAACTCCGGCCGGACACACTTTTCTGGGTCATGCCCGGCCTTGGCTAAGCAACACGCCGCAACCCGACCTAGGCTCTAAAGAGAGGTCAGCACGCCGGACTAACCTATGCCCCCGGGAGTCTTGGGCCTTCGCCCCGGGAACCCTGCACGTTGCGAGGACGTTTTGGAAGCAGACCTAGCAACCCCTTAATACAAGCGCAGTTGCGTTCCTAGTCCAATCCAAAACAGGCCGCTCCGCGCTGACGTCAATAGAGCTTTGGCTGATGTATACGACGCAGAACGCCCATACTATGCCCACGTGATGGTTAGTGCTATCGGGCCAGAGGCCCCTCGGATCAAATATCCAAACCGTAGTGGATTAGGAGCGCGCAGAAATGAGCAGAGACTCACGATCGATGTGACCCCGTCGCCCCGTCTCGAGGACTTGCGGCAAGGGCTAAGAATGCCCGGCCACGCCTCGTAGTTATCTCGCGGGCACCATCCATGTCAACCCGACTCCACATCACTTCGCATTAAACTCGCGCGGGTACCCCTCAGGGCCGACCCGTCTTTAGTATCGTGGTTCATAGTCAAGTCATAATATCCAAGGTAACTGTGTGTCTGACACCGAAGGGAACCCTGAGGAATCACCCTCGATGGAATTCCCGCTCGATGTTATCATCAAGGTGAATGAAGGAGGAATCACCCTCGAGGTCCACACTTGGGAGGTTGCACGACGATGTCGTTATCGGGGGTGGTGTAGGAGGAATCACCCTCGCTTACCACGACCGAGTAACTAACCTACAAGGTTAACATCAGAAGTGCTGACGAGGTATCACCCTCGGCACTCGACGGTAACCCAGCAGTGTCGGCAACTAAGGGGAAGTGATGTGCGGTGCCAGGGTCTGGTCTTCAATCCCGATGATCGGGTCTTCTGATATCCAGCGGGGCAGTCGGGATCAAGTGGGGGTCTCTGTCGGGTCTATACCCAGCCTATTCTAAACAGTCTAGGATAAGCAGTAAGGTAGCAAGGCAGGGTACAATAATCAGGCTATGCAGCAGATATAGGAAAACAGTAGCAGTAGCAGTTCTAATGCAAGCATAAGAGAGAAGAGAATAGGCGATATAGGCATGCTCAAAATGGGGGTGCTTGCCTGTTTGCTCTGGGGCAAGGGCAAGGTCGTCGGTGGTGTCGTCGGGGACGTAGTCGTACTCCGGAGTTGCGTCTACCTCGGGAGCTACGCCAACGTCAGGGTCTATTCGAGAGAGAAGAGGGGGAAGAAACAGGTAAACATAATGCAAACATATGACACACAGTGCGTGCTATGCTATGATGCAGTGCAGGGGTGCCTAAATATGCATCTAAGTCATTTTAGTTATTTTTAGAATTAATCTGGGATTTATTATCCGACGTGTGTGCACTATTCATCTGCCGCATTCGGGTCCGGAGTTACGAGTTCTTCTACGTAGTGGGTTCCGATGAAGAAACAGACGACACGATCAGACTCGGCTCGTCGTTCTGAGCAAGTTTCATGTTTTAACTTTTTCGATCAGAGCTACGGTTTAAAAGTTATGATTTTTCGAAGTTTATTTGAATTTCTGGAATTATTTTAATTACATAAAATGAATTATGACATCAGCATGACATCATTGTGACGTCAGCGGTCAACAGCGCCGCTGACCAGTCAAATATGACATGTGGGTCCAGTGGGACCCACATGTCAGCCTCTGTTATTTTAACAGTTGGCTAATTTTAATTCCAGGGTTAATTAGGGGGCCGGACCCCACCTGTCAGTGGGTCATTAGGATAATTAACTAGTTTTATTTAATTAAATGTTTATTTAGGTTAATTAAACGAGGGGGACCCACATGTCAGTGGCACTGTGCTGCCACGTCAGCGCGTTGACTCCGGTCAGCGCGGTCAACTGGGCCCGTGGGACCCACTGGCAGCGGCACAGAGGTGGGCCCCACGCCCAGCCACGTCAGCTGGCCGGCGGCTGAACGCCGGCGGCGTCAAAATACGGCGGAGGGCACGGGTGTGCGGCGGGTTTCGGCCACAGAGGGCCAAAACGAGCGCGGGGCGGCGCGTTCGAACGAGGAGACCGTGCCGCGTTCAACGCGAGCGGTGGCGCGGCCTGTCTTGGCCGGAAACGTCGCCGGCGAGCTCGCGCGCGGCGGCCGGAGTTCGGGTGTCGATGGTTTCGGGGCTACGCGGCGCTTTCGCGCATGCTAGCTAGCTAGGGTGGAGCTACGGACCTCCAGGAGTGCGTTGGCGCAGCTGGTTCGGGCTGCAGAAGCTCGGGGGCTCGGCAATGGCTACCGTGGCGACGGTCGGAGCTCGGATGCAGTGGCGTCCTAGATAGAGCGAGGCTGAGCGGCTCAGGGAAGGACAGAGGGGAGAGGGGAGCTCACCGCGTGGTCAAGAAAGACCCGTGGCAGTTTAGTAGCAGCAGAGAGGGTCGCGGCCGCCGGCGAGCTCCGGAGTCGAGGAAGAAAGGGGGCGACGGCGAGTAGCAGCTGCAAGGCCTCCACGCTACGATTCGACGGAGCAGGCGACATTGTCGATCACGGCACGTCTCCTGGACACGATGGCGAGGCGAGGCGGCGTCGCTGGCCACGAGAACGGCGACGAACGGCGGCTGATCCGTTCGGCCTCGCGTGGATCTGAGGGGAAGGAAGGAGGGAGAGGGCGAGCGGGTGAGGGGAAGTGGATAGGAACGGAGAGGAGGCCGAGGGAGCTCCTCCTTATCCTCTCGCCCGACCTGCGGCGTCACGGTGTCGACGCCGGAGGGGCGCGCGCGCGGTTGACCACGTACGAGGCAACACGGCGATGGAAAGGACGACGGCTGTGCGCGGGATGGGCTGGGCCGGCTGGCGGGGCACTATGCACTAAGGCCCAGTGCACAGTGCCTCGTTTTTATTTTTTTGTTTTGTTTTCTCTTTTTCTTTTAATCTTTTCTGTTTTGAAATAGTTAGGGCATTTCTACACTTTTGAAAAATGTGAGAGTTGTCCCAAATATTGCAATGCAATATTAGCTCTCACCAAAAAGTGGTTTGGACAGATTTGGAAGCCATTTGAATTTGTAATGATTTTAAATGAATTAATATTGCTGTTTTGGGTGCTGTTTCACCTTGTTTGAGTCACTTGTCCAACTCCAAATATTTTGATATTGGTTTTAGAAATGTTCCTGGATTATTTTCCATTTAATGAACATTTTCCCAACGGAGTTGGACCAACTTTATATTTCACTTTTGAATTTGAGTTGATTTTCAGATGTGAATTTGAATTGGATCATTAACCCATATGACTTGGCACTGCAAATGATCATGACTTGGCAGTTTTAACAGAGTGTCACAGAGCTTATTACAAGGGGGTGTTACAGATGGCGTGTAGTAATTGTGCAGCAAGTAGTACTAAGAGGAAGTACAGTAACCGACTTATTATAGCCACTTTTGCCTACATGGAAGAAATAAGGGCATATCCAACACCGACTGTCGAATCTCCTCCAGTCGTCCGTACCGCGGAAGCCATCCGATGCGGTCCTGTATCGGTCCGTGGCGCGGTCCGGACGTGGTTTCTCCTGTAAATCAGAGACAAACGTGGAGGAGGTTCGCGAGAGTCCGGACCAATCCCAAGCCCACATCTGACCGCCCTGGCCCACCTAAAACCCATCCCGCCTCCTACGCGCGCTTCCAGCCCGGTGCAAGCTTCCCGCATTCATGCCCTGTAGAGCGCGCCGCTCCACACTGTAAGCGGCTCAGGGTGGACGCGACCTCCCACTGCATTCGCCATTGAAGTGGTGCACCGGCCGAGGGCTGCGCCCGCTGCATGCCCGGCTGAATGCGCATCCTCGCCGCATTCAAATTCCTCCATTAAACCCGTGTGGAAGCCAAGAAACCTATTCCGGCCACACGTCCGTTCAAGAGTGGGCTGGCATTAAACGCAACGCTGGCCAAGCTACTCCTCCACCATTTTCTCCACTTTTTTTATGGCATCCAACGAGAAGGAAGAGTAGTACTCTGGCATAAAGGCTGGTTGGGTGGCCCGCAGAGCCCGGCGGTTACGAGCGAGGCAGTTCGCCGCTCCACCTTCCTCGCCTAGCCCAACGGATCCAGTTACCGCCCCAAGCCAGCGCGTGGTTCAGCAACGCGCCGCTCCAGGCCGGGTGGAGGAGGTGTGGCGAGTTGCTCCACATTGGCATGGTGAGGAGCACAGTGGCCTGGGCATCATCATTGCCGTCGGCGATGCAGCGTCATACCGCGCCTCTAGTGCATGCGACCGCGCCATCCGCCGTCGATGAGTGCATAGCCGTGCCATGCAGGCAGAGAAAGAAGCCTGTTGCGTGGATGTCGACAAGGTGGCGGCCAGCACGTCCGCGCCCACCTCCATCATCGAGGAGAAGTAGAATGCGGTAGGCCACCGCCGCTTGTATCCCATGAAGGCCACCACCGAGGTGACGCCATCCTACACAGCCGGTGTATTGCATGATTCTTCTTCAGCGCAGACCATCATCGACCCCTCATGGGCTCCACGGAAGCCAAGGCGCCCCCTTCCCATCCGACTAAAGCATCACCTGGGGCTTCCACTCTGATGAGCGGTGGGGAAGCGAGCCGCCCTTTGCACTGAAGCATATACCTCTGGGGCTCCCGGCAGTCTGGTGATTGGGATGTCGGACATGAGGAAGACAAAGGGATCCATCGGCGACCATTTAGATTAGGTATTATACCTTCAGAGCCGGACAAGCACCACTTAGTTAATGTAAATGTAATAAAGTCTGTCATGTTTATATGATAATCCGTCATGTTTATATGAAATTCGGATGTGTTTGCATGAATTTTGCCCGATTGGTTTGAACTGTTGTCAAAATGTATGCGGCTATGGTTGGATGGTGTCCTCCCGCATCCGTGCCCGCTCTCACGCACGCAGACACACACACACACAGACACACACACAGTCGTGACTTTTCTTACACAACATCTCTGTCTAGGTTAGTGTCTCATTTTCTCTAAGAGAGAGAGACACACACGAAGAGAAGAGGTGCACGCACACACTCGTTCCCTCACGCACACGCACGGATACACGGTGGAGCACATTTGCATACGTAGAGGCAGCTAATGTGATCATTTGAGACATCTAGTTGTCCACTTAATGTAGGCTCTGGGACCACATGTGAGCCATACAAAGTGTGATCTGAACACGGTGGCGCGATTATTGATCAAGTTTTTTTACTGGTATGTTAATAAAAAGATGGCTCCGCACGTATTCAATTTGAAATGATTGCTACGGAGAGAAAACAAATTACTCCACTATATGCCTGGAGCTTCGGGACTTGCTTGCTAGAGTTGCCCTCTTCTTCTCACTCTCTCACCCTCTCCAGATCTAAACAAGACGGTGTTTTCCACTCTCTCTGTCTCTCTCTCTTCTCATCGGTGCTCGCAGATTCGGTTGGATCCCTTCCGCTGGGTAGAGGAGGAGGTGCAATGTTGACGCGGTCACCATTGGCGAGGGAGGAAGCCGAAGCGTGTCGTCTTCTCTCACCTGGTACCGGCGTGGGAGGTCCTCCGCACCCTTGCTCGTTGTCGTCGTGTTGGCAGATCCCTCCGCCTGCCTCGCCACATCTCACCGACTAGAGGTATAATTTCTTTTAGAATCGGCCTTGTTCTAATGGCCCAGCTCCCTATGTCGTTGCATCCTTTTTTTCATCAAGTTAGAATTTCTCCCCACGCTGCTGCATCCTGCATGTGGATATTTTTCTAGTCCAAAACTACCCATGTATCTAGCTCCATCAACTTGTCAAACACTCGAACACCATCTAAATTTTTACTATTAGAGGAAAAAAGTTATTGATGAAGATAAATAGATGGCCTAGTTGAATGTGCAAAAACATTGTGGTGGCGGTGGTGGGGGCGGAGCAAAGACTGGCTAATGAACCAATCTCTTGGTTGAAAAGGGAAATAAAGTGGGGTGGGGGTGAAGGGTCGGGGGAAAGTTCTAGTAAGATGTTGGCATTACCGGTCTCTTGGTCGAAAAAGGAAAGAAAGTGAGAGGGTGTTGGGTGGACATCGCAACTGAGAAGAGCATGTCTAGATTTTCTGCGATCACATAGGAAAAGGTCGCTAACGAGAACAAAACTGGGACAAATCCATACATTCTTAGCTATTGGTATGTGCTACTATTTTGCAATTATGTTTAAGTATCACCCTTTGTAGAATGATCCTTCCTGTTAACCGTGCACGGAGCTACTGATCATGTGCTACTGTCATCACAGAGTACTAATGCAATTGTTATGCATGTTAATCTAAGCCACTGTTAATCTAGTGCCAATGTCGATCTGATGTGATGGCACTTCTTAGTTAATGTCATTTTTTCATACTGTCAATGTAATGCGATTGATAAAATATGACATGTTGTTGTTAATCATATGCCACTGCAAAAAAATGTCATTGCTTAAATAACCCTATTACATATTTACGCAAACAGGGTTGTCTATCTCCATATGGTTTCTATTTGTGCAAACTAAAGCACAAACCTCAATTTTAGTAACTAGGTAGAATGACCAACGCAAGATAAAATAAGCTGATTCGAATGTGCACTTGCTGATTGCAGTGTGGAACAAGCCTGTCATGTGTGGAGGAGCGAAGAAGTACTACAGCCATGCCGTCAACGCAAGATAAAAGAGATCGAGTCATAGATGGTCTGGCTGACGAGTAGGGGTCATGCAAACAGTGGTGCTTAACTTGAGAGGAACTGCTAAAAAAGACATTGGGGTTACTCGGAAAAAATTTCTACACCCAAACGGAAGGAATTACACTGATCGATTGCATAGAATTTCCTCCATGGCATCATATGAGGCCCCAAGATGAAAATCAACTAACCACTTATAAAATTATGGATAACCTTCCTCACGCAGGTAGGTATCCCCTTCATCCAGATTATCGTGCTTTGTCATGGTGAGCTATTGATATGTGCTACTGTTTTGCAACACCGTTTAAGTACATCTATTGTTTTTCTTTCTTTTCACATTCAGGACAATGAAGATGGTTTTAGTGGAACTGCACAAAAAGATCTAATGTCGAGTGACCTCTATTACCTCCTTTGTTTGCTGCCATGCTCAAAGTGCACGCAAGGCAGCTCACTAGGCCCATACAAGAGCCAATCCATCTTAGAAGCCCATATTTGTTTTGCAAGGAAAAGCTCATATTTCTTGAAAAGGGGCGCTCCAAAAAAACCTTCTTCCTCCTTGCTCCTACTTCAGTGCAGCTCGGTAGACTCTCCCCCTCCGTATCCACCCCCCAGTTCCTCACCTCACTCCAATAGAAAACCCCTGCTCCCCTTCTGCTCCACTCCTACAGAAAACCCCAGCCCCCTTCTTCACTCACACTGCAACTAGGCTCGTCTTTTGCTACTCTGCTCAAACTCATGAGCTCAACGAGACGCCTAGAAGGAAAATGGAGTCGGCTAGCCCCATCGCCAAGAAGATGAGGCTCCCGTCAGTGGCGACGGTGGTTTTTTATCCCGTACCCAGCAGCGCGGGGAGAAGCGAAGAGGGTCCGCCCCTGGATTTGAGGAACTCGAAGAATCTCGGTCGGACCGCATCAGTGACCTCCTGAATGCCACCCTTGGCGAGATCATATCCCTTCTCACCACCAAGGATGGCGGCCGCACCCAAGTCCTCGCATCTAGTTGATTGTCATGACCTATCTCTTTTTAATGTGTTTGAACTCCCCAGAGCCATCATCTCCTCCCACAATGGCTCCGTTCACCGCCTCTGCATCCCGACGTGCTACCTGTACATACCTTGCATGGTGGAAGCCTGGCTAACATGCCCTAAATTTGATTAACTTCAGCTTCTTGAGTTCTACCATTCCGACAAATGCTAGATACCACAAGACGAACGACATGTATCTGAGTCGTCGCTACCGATGTCCATCTCATGGTTTTCCTCCTCTCTCCACACTGCCACCTTTGCTTTGTGCCAACTAGCGGACAATCTTGTACAAATGCTTCAACTCCAACATCTCAAAACACTTTCACTTGTGGAGGTTGATATCTCGGAGGCCTCACTGCACAGCATCATCCACTCCAGTTGCCTTGTCCTTGAGTGCTTGCTGCTTCTTCTCAAAAAAAAAATCGGTTGTCTCCGAATAAAGTGTCCTAACCTTATAAGCATTGGAGTTTGTTTTCACGTAGGGGAGAACATCATCGAAAATTCCCCTTCACTTCAAAGGTTGCTCCACAATTTTAATTATTCACCTTTGCAAATAACTGCCGTCTCTGCACTTAAATTGGAGACCTTGGGTGCAATTTCTGATGAGTCTGATGATTCCAAGGTCATGCTTGGCTCTTTAATTATTAGGTAATGTATATTATCATTGACACTTTTTCTTTATAATAAATAAGCTGCATTCATTTGGGCGCATATGTTTTATATCATCTAGGGGTACACTTCTTGTACTAATTTTATGTTCTATGCTCAATGAAGCGTTTGTCCATAGATAGCATATCAATGGTGTTGGATTCTGTCAAGATCTAATGTATGAGTATGAGAACTTTTGATCTGAACAAGATTATTGGCTTGCTGTGATGCTTTCTATGCATGGAGAAGTTGTATATACAGGTGATGATTTCACGCACATTGAAAGCCCATATATAGTGTACTAGAATTAACCGTTCAGTCGCTCTTTCGACATACTCTATTTTTAGACCATAATTATTTACAATCTTCATGTCTATTTAGGCAAGATCAGTGGGTGGAAGAAGTATAATTGTCGTAATCACCGGGAGTTTCTCAGTTCTCATGACATTTGTTTGAAGACAATAATGCTGGAAAACTATGTACCCACCCAGGCAAACACTAACATTGTCACATTCTTCTTGCTGAATGCGAGGGAACTATTGTCCATGAGACTTAAGTTTCTTAGCGCCGATTTCACTGATGAATATGTCAAACATCAACAGAAGTTATTTCAGGTGGACAAAAGAGCTTTTGAACATGCTCAGCTTCTATTTAGAACATGTTCTTGCATATTCCTTTAAAGTTTAAAACCTGTGATATTAATTATATGAATTTGTCTGATCCATTTGACTGTAAATGCTGAAAACAGTGCTGGAGTTAGATGTTGTTGCCCTTTTCAATCAGGGTTTGTCTAAACCTGATGAACAATCCTCGTGCTTTTGTACCGTTTGTAAACTGGAGTTATATGTTGTTCCCCTTTTCCACTGTTTTTTCACCAAGTTTATGATTATATTCCAACATATATCCTCCTGTCAGCTGGACCTAGCAGGTTTTTTTTCTTGAGATAAACCCAGCAGGTTCCTTGTATCTGGGATCGAGTAGCTATCAACTTTTTTTATTTATTAGATCGAGCAGGTTGCAACTGGGCTCTGGCACGCGCAACCTAGGTATATTTACTTCCTAGATACAGCCCCGCCTAGTTGAATTCTATCTAACTAAAAAAATTGAGGACCAAAAGTAAATTACTCTATGGCGTGGTTACAAAGGGAAAGAACATCACTCTAGCAACATTATAGAACCCAAGTGCTTATACAGGTGGTGTCGACTTACTCAACAAAAAATTATGCATACCATAGCAATTGGATTGACATACAACGTATGTCCTGCTACTTCTATCTCGTGTCTTCTTCCTCCAGCCGCCCAAACCAAACCATGCCGTCAGTCCCGCCCGCTCCCGCCTCCCACGGCTGGCTCCACCTCCGTCCATGCATCGCAGCCCCACCGTACCCTAAACCATTGGACATACCATCTCCCCCACACCTCATGTTATTCTCCGGCAAAGTCAGCCCCACCCCGCACTCGAACCAGTCAACCCTTCTACTTCCCTCTGCTTGCGACTACACTACCACATCTTCCATGACTCCTGTTCGTTCCTGTCCGAGGCCTCACCATCGACCTTCGCCTTGGTTTGCTCACCGCGGCGCCAACCTCTGGCTTTGTCAACATGGTCAACAACAAAGAGGAAGTAGGAGATGACTGTACATGGAGAGGATGACAGTAGGGACCCACTAGGGTCCTGGCAGTACGCAACCAAGTGTCTCCTTATTACAAGAAAAAAAGCTTCCTCATAATGGTTTCCTGACATCTGGGTCCCACGCCATTGTCAACATAGTCAATAAACGAGAGAATTGCACAAGGAGCGGCTGACACCAGAGGCCCAGCAGCTCACGCAGTAGTTTTTTTGTTTTTGAGACGGAGCAGGGTATCAACGAGGATCTGCGGGGGCTATGGCCCATCTAGCCCAGGCTTTTATTTTATGTTTACCACGTGACCATCCTAGTTGTTGTTTTTTTTCTGAAAATGGCTAGCCCAGTTTTTTTTTTTGCAGAATACCAAACAGAGGCCTAGATGCTTTTCCCCGCCCTTCTAGGCTGGAAATCTTTCAAGACGAGGAGGGATGCATTCAGCTTGCCCACAAAATGGGCTATAAGTAATAAGAAATGGGCTGTAAATTCAAAAAATTCAACAAACAGGCAATTAGTTTCAAATTACGTCATGTTATTCTATGGCGACGGCAGCCTCACACCGCAGCTGAACCAGTAAACCCTTGTACTCCTCTTCGTGTGGGCAACCACTACTGCGTCTTCCCCGGCTTCAGGTCATTCCCTCCCTTGGCCTCGCTATCGTCCACCGCCTTGATGCTCTCGTCAACGCGGTCAATGAACAACAACCATTAGAATAGGACTGCACGTGGAGTGGCTAATAGTTAGGACCCACGAGGTCCATGGTCGCACGCAAGGAAGTGCCTCATTATTACGTAGAAAAAAGTTTCATCCCCCTGACAACTGGACCCCACGAGCTACATCTTCTCATGCAAGGAAGTGCCTCCTTATTACGCACAAAAAATGATTCCTCCCCTTGACAACTAGGACACACCAGTTATATCTTCGCACGCAAGGAAGTGACTCCTCATCCCCTGACAGTTGGGACCCACCAGGTCGAAGCGTACGTAGCGTTATTTGTCTGGTCGCAAACGTGTATACGTACATACTGGTCGATCGGTCTCATGAACCGTGGTCATGTAAGGAGTGGCACGTGTCGTAGCAAAGCCCCCTATGTAGCTGTTCAGGCAGTCCCGTCTAAATCTTGTACACATACGTGCAGCCACACTGCAAAAAAATATGGCCAGTACATACATACGGGCGGGTCTCGAACGCATATGGCCAGGACTCGTGTACATCAAGAGGCAACGTATGGTTGCACTGGACGGCACGACGGTGTTGTGTTCATCGGCAGCCAACCGGCTGGGTCGGAATGAAGGAAACAACGTCATATTCATCGGGAGCCAAGCGACAGGGTTGGAATGCGTCTTGTTCATTGGGAGCCAACCTGCTTGGACAAAACAACCGAAACGGGGTCCTGTTCATCGGCTCGGGGTCTGGCATACCGCAAAACAGAGTTCTCTTCGACCTCCTATGGTCGAAACAGGGTCATGTTCATCGAGAGGGGTCTTGGCACCGCAAAACGGAGGAAACAGACTTCCCTCCAACTGCCTATGATCAAAACATACCCCAAAACGGGACTCGACGTGGATACTGTTCATCCACCATCGACTTTCTCTAGCCTCTGTTGGCTACTGTTCATCCACCCCCAACCGACTAGGGTGTGGCGTACCACGGCACGGCCTCATCGGGGTCTTGTTCATCCAACGGCAATCGCCTACTACCACGGGGTCCTGTTCATCCAACCCCCACCGGCTGGGGTGGGTTGTACGAGCGGACGGTAGCAACGGGAACTATTCATCCAGAGCCAACTAATCGGCTAGGTCAACTCACCCCGCGTCTCATGCACAGGGCTCGATCGATGCATCTCGACTCGTGTCTACGTGTATGGCCCACGTGGAAACAACGGGCATTGTTCATCGAGAGGCAACCCAACCGGATACGTTTAGCACGGGGGCTCGATGCAATGCATCGATCGATCGGCTTCAGTAAGCAGCATACAGTAGGTAGCAATCTTGGGTTCAGTTAGCAGCGAAGGAATTGGTCAATTTCAGTTAGCAGCGAAGGAATCTCGGGTTCAGTTAGTAGCGAAGGGATCGATCGGCTTCAGTACGCAGTGGGATCTATCATGTTTAGTATGTAGCTAGTGCGAGGGATAGATCGATCATTCGGGTTCAGTAAGCGAATGCCTTTCTTGGGTTGCATTAGCGAACGCCTCGCACACACGCATGTACGAGAGGAACGCGCAAACCACAATGAATCGCTTGGCTCGGACCACCCACCATAATCGTGAACTCCGCCATATTTTCCTTGCCCTCACATCTACCATGATTTTTATGTCATGTATGGCCCAAAGAATGTCATACAGGTGCGTCTCTGGCGCGCCCAGGATGAAAAGCCCATTTTCTGTCATAAGTTTTTTGTCACAGAAGTAGGAGCCCACCACATCTGATGATACGTGTTTTTGTCACAATTATCGTCATGGAAGTGTCATATTCATGAAAGAAAAAAATTCGTTCGGGCTTGTAACAGATGTGTCTTTTTTTTGTAGTGTCACGGTGAGGTATGATCACAGATTACCAAAACAATTCTACAACCAGGTAGTAGGACGATATATATAAGCAGGTTTATCAAGACTACAAAATAAGGTTCTATGGTTCCAACGACATATATAGTATGCCATAACAAGTTCCACAGTTTCAACAGTACTAAGATGGAGAGATCAACTCTTAATCGAAGTCAACATCAGAGCCTAAGTCATCATCCACGTCAGAGGACTCGATGGCTCGGTCCCAGTCTATTGTGTCATCCTCGGCATCCTTCTGGTTGCGTGTGGTCATCAACAACGACTCATTCAAGGTGTACAAATGCGGATCCTCCGTGAGATACTGTTCCACCAAGGGATCAGTGATTTTCCGTTGACGGGCCATGATGAGCGCCTCGGCCTTCAAGTGCTCCTGGTCCTTGGCATTGGAGACTATCCTCATGTTAGGAGGCGTTATCTATCTCGCAAGTCAACAGTGGCGGAGCTAGAAGGGGATGGTTGGGGGGAGATAAAACACCAATTTTCAGGGGCAAAATACCCTATTTTTTGAATCGCAGCCATCCCCAAAAAAAAATCTTCACAAACTTGTCAAGGCTAGGGAGGATTGTGGCCCCTGCAGCATTGCACATAGCTCCGCCGGTGGCGCCAAGCATCCTGAGAAAAATTGAGTTGGGCCCTTGGCCCTTGGTACTCGAGCTCCATGGCATCATAAGCGCGCGCCGCATCCTCGGCGACGTCGAATGTGCCAAGCCACTTCTTCTTTCCATTGTTCAGGTTTTGGATCTGGGCGGCCCACTTCCCTCAGGGCCTCCGAAAAACACCATGGTACCTGTCGTTGTTTGCCATTTCAAGAAAAAAATGTCCTTGAACATGCATATACATAAATTTAAAATTATCCAAAAAAGTTAGCATTGCCTCTAGTGTAAAATGGACCTATTAAGTGCTAGAAATTTGGCAAAATGGAAATAAATCAATGTTTCGCCAAAACTTTAGCGCTTACTATGAATCCCTGTAAAGAGTTGAAGACATATGTACTACAACACAATATGAATCCAAAACAAACCAAAAAGTGCCCTAGAGCATGCAAATACATAAGTTTAGAGATATCCGGAAAAATTAGCATGACCTCTGCATAAAAATGGACATATCAAGTGCTAAAAATTTGGCAAAATGGAAATAAATCAATGTTTCGCCAAAACATTAGCGCTTACTATGATTACCTGTAACAAAAGTTTCTACGATCTACAAATATGAATCATAAATAATCTATGATCTACGCGCTTACTATGATTACCCGTAACAAAAGTTTCTACGATCTACAAATATGAATAATAGATAATCTACGATCTACAAATATGAATCATAATATGAATCACAAATATTCTACGATCTGCAAATATGAATCACAAATAATCTACAATCTACGAATATGAATCATAATATGAATCACAAATATTCTACCCCTAACCCTAGTACAATGTGGGTTGCGGTCGCAGCCGTGGGTGGCGGTGGGGGGCCGCGGCCGCGGGTCGCTAGGAGAATGGCCGGAACTCTAACCGCGGGCGGCCGGAAAGAGAGGAGGCGACTGGGATGGCGACGACTTACCTGGGTGGAGGGCGAGGGCGAAGGGGCGGAGGGCGAGGGCGACAACGGCAGGGGCGGCGAGGACGACGGTGGCAGCGGACGAAGAGGAGGACGGCGAGGACGGCAGGGGCGGCACAGAAGAGGCGACGGCGGCGACGAGAGCGAGATGAAGGAGAGTGAGTGAGTGGGTGAAGTGAGGGGAGGAGGGGCGCGCGTGCGAATAGAGTGGTTATGGTGCGACGGGCGCACCAGGAACCTACCACTACTAATTTCGGGTGCGGGCACTATCCATCACCCGCCACAGCTAACTTCTGAATATTTTGTTATTTTTTTGGCGCGGGTTAGAAGCATTTATTTGCGGTGGGCAGGTAATCTGCCCACCATTTCTATCTTGTAAACTATTGGCCGGCTTGTATACAGGCCTGCCACTGCTATAATTCATTACACGGGCACATTCGGAAGAGTTTATATGTGGCGGGTGCAGTTATCCACCTGCCACTGCTATGTATGTTCCTCTGGCGGGCATTCTGGTACCCGCCACAACTACTTCTCTTAACTAACAGTGACGGGTCTCTGGTTGCGTCCGCCACTAATTTAAGTTCACCTATAGGTCTTTTCACAGTAATGGACTGTTTCTTTCCTTTAGTTGTTGATGGAAAACATTGAAGCATGCATGTAGTTTATATCTATTTTGAAAATCGAAAGCGGTTAATAACGTTTTTTCATGATGATATTATGGTTTACAGTAATAAGCTTGATGCTTCACGGTTCTTTACTACCAAGATTAAAGATGATATTGCTTCAGTTACTTTGCATTTAACTAGCCAACGACACATGCTGTTCAGTGTGCTGCTACTCTTCACTGGTGTAGAGCTGGCCATCGCCGCTACGAATTTGTCATCACCCTGTTACAATGCACGGACTGTTTTGGTAGTATAACAAAAGCATGTGAGGCTGCATTGTCGCTTGTAGAAACGCACGGGCAATTAAGTGATAAGTGGTAGTAGACTAATACTAGCATCCACGATGCTCTTATACTGTACGTAAGTCAGAGGGATCAAGTGTTTAAGGCTCTGCGTGGAGCCTTGATGGCCGCGTACCGGAACCCGTCCCAGAGTGCCTCGATCTAGCGTTCACCATGGAAACGAGAATTCACGCGTACTTCTATAATCGAAACATCTGGAATCTTAGCACGTACGGATCCTCCGGGAGTCTACATGGAATCCCGATGAGCGAAATCTTAATGAGCTGCTCAAGTCAAATTTGCAGGGCAGCGATTAAACAACGCATAGGAATGCCAAGCTGCCCTGGGATTAAGAATTCTTGAGATGCAGCATAAACAAGAGCAGTGGGGATGATAGCTCGACCTTAGATTGATTTGTTTTTGGATCTAGCAAAGCCCTGCCAGCTGATTTTTCTTTTCCAGGTTGCATTTCGTACAAGACAATTAGCACTGTACCCCAAGTAATGAAGTGTTGCTGAAGGAAGACTTGGCTGTTACCAAGAAGTTCTGACTACGGCGTGATATTTACAAGGATTACTAGGTAGGACTGCTATGTCCATAGACATTTGGAAGCATCACTTATAATCCTGAAATACATGAGGAACCATACCATATTACTTGCACATTTGGAGTTTAATGTTAAGCACCTTGCAATAATCATCAACACGTTAACTTACGATATTAAGAAACATGCTAATGGTCGACCACAGACCATGTACAATTAATAAATTATCCACCTACCTACACATACTCCCTCCGTTTCTTTTTACTCTCATGTAAGATTTGTCAGAATTCAAACTTTATAAAGTTTGACCAAGTTTATGAGAAAAAATGTCAACATTCACAATACCAAATCAATATGATTGGATGCATCATAGAATTGTTTCTCAAAAAAATAGGTGCATCATAGAATTAATTTTCATATTATATAACTTCAGTATTGTGGAGGTTGATATTTTTTAATGTAAAATGTTGATCAAACTTTACAAAGTCTGACTTCAGATAAATCTTATATGTCGAGTAAAAAGAAACAATGATTAACCCAAGAATAATTAAATTATGAAATAATATAATGTATAAACCCCATTACTTAAAATGAAGGTTCAAACTATTCTATACTCCCTCGGAAAAAAAAAACCCGGTTTTGTACTCCATGTGGCACACAACCTGCTCTTGCTAGATTGGAGTGTTAGTTCTACATAAACACTCTTTTTTGTCTAAGCTAGTAAATGTGTACATGCAATGCATGTTGATATTAGGAAAAATTAATTACAGGTTGATATTAGGTAAGATATCAATTACGTGGATAGTGTATATGTTGATGTTTGGTATGATACGAATTGCACGCTAAATATGTTGAGCCGTTGACATTGAAGCAATGTAAATCGCTGGATTGACATGATTTGATGGCCTAGATTTGTTGTATCTGACTCTTTGGATCTTTTATATTGGTATAGATAAGAAAAATTGAATTACATATTGCAATTTATTGCGACACATAAATAGTCAATTCATAAAGCAAACACATTGGCTAACTAAAGTCACACCAGCGGTTACGAAAATATGAGAACCATAGGTGTCCATGCACATAGCGGGGAAACAAGACCAAAATGTACATATTGTCCATGTCATCGACCAATTTTCTTAAATGACAAGCGTATTAGCTGGTATACAAGATAATTAATGCAAGCCTACGAGTTACGTGACTTGGCTAGGCTGATTACAATATAGCGTGCATGCTATATATTGTAAGCAGGAACCATATATGAGGACATATATGTCATGCTTTTTTCAAACACTACATATGTCATGCTTGTTGTCAAGACAGTCAAAGTACACGTATGGGTGCTGCTACTGTGCCAAGATGACACAGATGGCGGTCTATAGCTATATAGCTAGGTAAGAGCATGTACAGCCGGGCGCCCCAAATCGGCCTCAAATGCCCGAGCAGATCACCCTGTCACTAACCGGTCACGATTTTTTGGTCCAGACGGGCGCCTCAAACGGGCCTCAAACGTCCGAACTGTCCGGCATCCCTCATATCGAGCCCAAATATGGGGTGGATATAGGGCGCCCAGGCGCACCCGGGCGCGTCCGCCACGTCAGTCCGGCCCACCACGACCCCACGCCGTCCCCACATATATCCCCATCCGGAAACCCTAGCTCACTCCGCTCTCGCTCCGTCTCTTCTTCTCCCCTCCGATTCGATCCATCCGACAGCTCAGGTGACTCCGGCGACCATGTCGAGCGCAGGTAGCCGCTACGACTCCAACATGGACATCGACAAGGAGCTCGGCCTCCGCATTGCCCTCGAGAGGTCCAAGGTGGATATAAGGGGCAGTTCCGGATTGGCTCCCTCGCCTCTTCCCCGTCGACGCAGCGTGGACGCCGCGCTGGCTCCTCCCGGCCCGCGCGCAGCTCCGCAAGGGCTGCGCAGTCCGCCCCGACCCAAAGCCGTCCCCTGCCCCTCCCCCCGCCCTGGCTGCTGGTCCCCTACATGGGCAGCGTTGGGTGCTTGTGCCCGCCCCGCCGGCCCGGACGCGCACGCCGGAGTCGGAGGTGCGCGCCATCCCCCGCGAGAGGCAGCGGGCAAGGGAGAGGGACGCAGCGGAGAGCTCTGTCCGCCGCCGCCGCGGGTTACCGGCGGAGCCCGACGAGGACGAGCGTCTCCTCGCGTGGGTCTACCGCCAGTCGCTTACGACGGCGGAGACGGACGCTCGGCGGCTCCGCCGGAAGAACGCGAAGGCTCTCTAGCTTGCCATCGAGTAGTCCGAGCGGGACGGGAAGGAGAAGGCGATGGAGGCGGCTCGGCTGGCCAAGCTTGTAACACCCTGGTTTTCGCTCTTGGATTTTTCCTTCACGGGATTTGACTCCCGTCTTTTTTCTTGGTGTTATCGGATTTTCTCCAGCTCTTGGGTATATGAAGATGGTCATTTAACCTTGCCTTCCCTATCCAACCAAAGATTCTCTCCAGTCCAACCTTGCCACCCAAGATATATTCTCAGGGTTTTGCCAGCGAAACCCTACCTTCCGAATTGCTGGAAGGGAAACCCTAATCTCTTCCGTTACAAAGGAACCCTAATTTCCTTTGATCTGCTGACTCCCAAACTTCTCCCAATGATCATCCCACATCTATAAACCCTGGATATGCAAAAATATTGCCAAGTCATTTGCAATATTTTTCTTTTATAATTAATTTCTTTTTCTGCCAGTTAAAGGAATTAAATCCAGGAAAATATCTATCCATCTCCAAAGTTCATGAAAACTTGTAGAGATATTCTTTGTGATCATATTGAGCTCTCACAAAAATATTGGCCATAATTAAATAAGGGAAATTGTGTTTTCGTATTTAATGCCAATATTACATTTTGGGCAGTTTTTAAAGGAACTACCATTTTGGTAGCCAGGAAGAATCCCAAATAAATTGTGGAGCTTCTCCTATCCATATCTTCACCATTTTCATCAAAACCCAAGTTCCATAGTTCAAATTTTGAGCACAACATCAATTTGCAAATTATGTCTAGTTGGGAAAATTGCAAAGGAAGTGCTTGAACCCTTGACATTTTTGAGCTGAAATTTTTCATGGTGTTTAACCTTGACAAATCACTCATGGAAATCAAAAACCAGCTCAATCCATCCATCCATTTTCCCACAGCATTTTTCCTAAGTTTCTATCCATTTGGAACCTCTGTGAAGCAAGTACCATTTTGGTGTACCCAAATGGTATGAAACTTTTACAGTGGCTTCATATGTTCAAATCATTCACCTCCTCAAAGTTTCAGCTCAATGCAACCTAGTATGTGAGTATCACATCAAAGTTTGCCTTTCTGACCAGCAGGGTCCATTCTACAGTAAGTGCCACTTATCTTCATCCATATGAGGTGCAAATTTGCAGAGAAGACCATCTTAGTGGATGATCACTCTCAGCCAAAAACCAGAGCCTATCTCTTGCTCAATCTCTCTCAGCTCATATCAAACAGTTTGCTGTTAGAATTTTCTTCTGCAAGTTTCTTTCATCTCAGCTCTACCTAGATGCTTCAAGCTACCTCTATCATCTATTTGAGCAGCGAGGAGAGTGTTGGACAAGGTCCTAGAGCCATCCGGTGCCTTGGACACGCGGTGCCCTTGGTGACCACGCATGAGAGCGCGCAAAAACGGTGCTCTGCCCTCTATCAGCTCCGTGCAGTCGCCTCTGGCCAGTCTCCGCTTGTCCGAGCATGTCCTACGGCTCCCCTGCGTCCACGCGCTCCTCTCCAGCACCTTCTCCCCTCCTCTTTCCTCCTCCTCACGCCACGGCAGTCGCCACCGCGGCACTGTCCCGCGCATGAACCCCGCCGTTGTCGCCTTCCCCTCTGTCCTCTTCTTCCTCGAGCCCTCTCAAGCGCTCTCGAGGCCTCTCCACCCCTCCGCGAAGTCTCCCGACGCCGCAAACGGCCAGCCACATCGCTCCGATGCTCCAGTGCGGCGATGAGATCGCCACAGCGGCCGTCCTCATCGCCACGCCACGGCCGCCTATATAAGCCGCCACCCCGCGCCCTCCCGAGCACCCACACCACCCCAGCAGCTCCGCCTCATCCATCTGGTCCTTCTCAACCTCTCACACGAGCTCGGGGAGCACCCATTCATCCTCTCTGGCCGAAACCTCGCCGGCGGCCGCCGCTCGAATTCGAGCTCCGTGGTCTCTCCCCTCTCCACCTAACCACCACCGTAGACCCCCACCACCACTACGACGAGATCCCCGCCTTTGTTTTGCCCCGGGGATGCCTGTGCCCTCGGGCCCGATCTCTCCAGCGCCGTCGTCCGCCATGGCTGTGGCCTCGCTTGGCCCTGCGCTTCTCGGCGAGCGTGAGGCACCCAGGCGGGTGCGCCTCGTCCTCCCGGTCACTCCGATGGTCCGAGCTCCACCGGAGGCGGCCGGAGTCGCCTGGGATGGCCGCCGGAGCACGCAACCTCCTCTGCTCCACGGGCACATGTGAGGAAGGAGACGGCCCTGCCAGCGGGGCCCCTCGTCAGTGCCCTGGCTCCTCCCTCCATTTTTTTAAGAGGCATCAGGCGGGTGGGCCGGCCCAACAGCAGCATTGGCCTGGCTGGTGCACAGTGGCAGCAATAGCTGCAGCACTTTCGGTCCGAGGCAGCCCAGTATCAACAGTGCGCTTTATTCTTTTCTGAGAAAAAACAGCCAGGGACCCAGAGGTAAATAGTTTATTTACAGAAAGGTCCTTCCACAGTCAATCGTCTATATCTTTTCCTCCATAACTCCGATTCAGGTGAAACCAACGCCCACGTCTTCAGTTCGTCGAGCCCGTTCCGATGGTATCATTTTCATATTATTTTCACACTGTGAAAATGATCATTTTGCCCTTGCCTCTAAACAGCCCCTCCGAGAGAGAACGGTTTCCGGCAATCCTTTCCGCGGACTCTTCGCACTCCTCTCCGGTGTATTCCTTCACCCCCAGGCAAGCCGACCATCTGATATATGCCCTAAAGCATTGCTCTGTATTATTCTTGCATGTTTAATTAATAATTATGCCTGTGATAGAGATGATTGAACTTCTGCTAGGTTGCACTTACTGTTTACATTAGTTGTCAATGCTCATTATATTATCACACTAGTGACTCATATATGACAGTTGGGAGATAGGTTGTTAGGTTTTCATCATGCATAGCTACTGTCATCTCCAGTTATTGTGATAAACAACTATGTTTGCTAAGTACTTGCTAAAACTAAACCTAGCCGGTTGATCCAGAGTCACCTGTCCGGACTTATCCATGCAACCACATTTGCCGGTATGGGACGGCCTTGACTTGGTCTGATCGCGTGCTCTTTTATCGGTACCACCAAATAGGGAAGGTTATGCGTGCGCGCCACCCTGGCCCGGTAGACGGCGATAACCTTGTGAGCCCAGTTGAGTTATTTGCCGGCGTCCCCGTTTGGGACCGTTTAGTTGGCCACGACGGTGGCATGTGTCACGGGGTGACACAGGGGCCATCCAGGGCTTGACTCCGGGGGAGAATGATTGTCGGTGGTACGGTAGAGGAGTCACGGGTTAGGCAGGTTTCGTTGGAGCAACACTGGTCCACCCGAATGGGATCACGAGGCCAGGTGCCCCATGGTGTGGGTAAAGTGCGCAACCTCTGCAGAGTGTAAGAATCTATTCGAATAGCCGCGTCCACGGTATTGGACAGTCCGTCCAGACCTCCTAAGTGGTCAACCGTAATAATGATAATAATGATGGAAGAACTCGTCTTATGCCCTGAAATACTCAGTGGATCGTGAATGTTCTGAGGGTTGTAAGGCAACCCGGAAGAGAGTAAGTTGGATCTGGTCAAGGTTGGGATTGGATTTGGTTCAACATCGGATTGGATCATGAAAATGTTCGGAGTATTGATTATTTACTTAATATACTTTACTTTACTATAATTTTACTTTAGAAATTAACCTGGTAGATAATCCTGCTATGTCATGATAATTAATATCGCTCTAATAACAAATGCATGCTTGAATGCCATGGATTGCTTTTCTTGGTGTTTATGTTAGTTTGGTTTGCTTGCGAGTACATTCAAAAGTACTCAGCGGCCTTTAACATGGCCAGGTTTACATAAGGATCCGCTGTCGAGGAGCCAGAGCGTTCGCGGGCTAGAAGAGTAACCTAATCAGATCCCTGTGGATTGGAGCCGTACCAGGACCATACTGCCTTAGATAGAGCTTTTCCACTGCCACCACTCTTGTAAGATATCATGTTAGACTGATATATCCATTAATAGAAATGCCTGTGTTCTTGATACTTATTGTAAACGCGCATGCCAGAGTGATTTCCTGGGGCTGGTATGCGTGGCGACCGTCTGGCTACAGTGGTAATCAGGCGGGGCGCCAAAAAGCTCAGGCGCCAGCAGGACCGGGCCGTCCAGCGCCTCAAGGGCCTCGTCATCGTATCCTCCTCGTCGTCTGACGACCACGGCTCCCCGTCCGATGAATCGGACGATCCTCCACCAGCCGCCGACGGCTACAGCTGCGCCGGCGACCAGAAGGGGAAAGGGCCAGCCCAGAAGTGGTGAAGTTCAATTTCATTTCAAGTTTTAGATGTAGTATGAAGTTGTCCGTCGTTTATATGAACTTTGGTGGACCTTTGAACAGCCGTTCATGATCTTTTGGTGAACTATTGTGCTATCCTATGTCTGATTTTATGTCCGGTCAGCTGATCTACGTAGTTTGATCCACGTTGCATGATTTACTATGGATATAGGGGTTCGGATATGAGATACATGGATGTGGACAACGCACTTTAAGGAGTGCCTGATCAGTGTCCGCGGACGCGTACGGGCGTGTCTGCAAGCGTTTGAGGGGCCAAATTTGCCACATCTGGCTGTAGATACTCTAACCACCATATATCCATGGTCAAAGGTCACATATATAATATGAAGTTATGAACCATGAAAGCACAAAGACCTAATAACAGTAGGATTCGTCATTAGTTAATTATTACCACTTGGTTCAGCAACCCCTACTAAACCCCTGGCCATCGTACTTGACCAGATGCATGCTCTCCGCCTCTTCATCTAAGCTGCTGCCAAGCTTGCTAGCTAGCAAGCCCAGCCAGCCATGGATGCTCACTACCCCAAGTACCTTCTCTACTGCATCCTCATCCTCGGCTCATGGCTCGTCTCCTGTCTCCTGCACTTCCAGTTCTTCCACCTCTCCCTCTTCTACAATCGACCCCGCTCCGGCGCGGCGCTCGTCGTCCTCCCGCTGTCGGTTCCCATGGCGCTCGATGCCAACTTCCTGCCACCTCCCTCTGCCGTCACCGAGGACGGCCCTCTGCTCCGGCTATCGTCAACAGCGTCGTCTTGCCTGGGGAGGTACGTTTACATGCTAGATGTGCCGTCGCGGTTCAATGTTCTCAGGGACTGCGTCGAGGGCTCGCCGGCGTTTCAGGACGAGTGGCACGTATGCTCCCTCATGGCCAATGTCGGCATGGGCCCGGTGCTCCCTCCCGCCACCGGCAACGGCAGCGACGGTGACACGGGTGTCATCCCCAACACCGGATGGTAAGCTCGTCGACTTACCATCCATCAATGGAGTAGGCCGGTGTGGTTTTTGCCGGCATTCATGGTGTGTATACATGTGTTAGCTGCGTCTAAGAATGTTTCGTGCAGGTATGCCACGGATCAGTACGCCCTGGAAGTGATCATGCACAACCGTATGCGCCAGTACGAGTGCCTCACCGACGACCCGGCGGCGGCGACGGCTCTGTACGTGCCCTACTACCCGGGGCTGGAGCTCCAACAGCACCTCTGCGGGTTCAACGCCTCGGTGCGCAACGGGCCGTCGTCCGAGTTCCTGCAGTGGCTGTCGGCGCGGCCGCAGTGGGCGGCCTTCGGCGGCCGCGACCACTTCATGGTCGTCGGCAAGAACACCTGGATGTTCCGGCACACGGAGGGAGACGATAGCGGCACCCAGAAGGTCTGCGGCAACAACTTCCTTGAACAGCCCGAGTCCGGCAACATGTCGGTGCTCACCTACGAGTCAAACATCTGGGATCGGCGGGACTTCGCCGTACCGTACCCAAGCTACTTCCACCCCACTTCGGCCGGCGAGGTGACCGCGTGGCAGGCGCGCGCCCGCGCCGCAGAACGCCCGTGGCTGTTTGCGTTCGCCGGCGCACGGCGTGCCAACGGGACGCTTGCCATCCGCGACCGCGTCATCGAGTCGTGCGCCTCCTCGCCGAGCCGGTGCGGGTTCATCGACTGCAGCCACGGCCTGGAGGGCAGCATCACCTGCCGGTCCCCGCGGAGGCTCATCTCCGTCTTCGCCTCGTCTCGTTTCTGCCTGCAGCCGCGCGGCGACTCATTCATGCGCCGCTCCTCCGTCGACGCCATCATGGCCGGATGCATCCCCGTCTTCTTCCACGAGGCGTCCACCTTCAAGAAGCAGTACCGGTGGCACGAGCCAGATCCGGACAGCAGCGGCAACGGCGACGACCGCCCATACTCTGTGCTCATCGACCCCGACGAAATCCTCGAAGGGAAGGTGGACATCGAGGGGGTGCTAGCCAGGTACACCGACGAGGAGGTAGCCGCCATGAGGGAGGAGGTGATCAAGATGATCCCGAGGTTCCTGTACAAGGACCCCAGGGTGAGGTTCGAGGGGGACATGAGGGATGCGTTCGACATCGCCTTTGATCAGGTGATGGCCAGGATCAGGAGGATCAAGAATGGGGAGGATTTGGGACGGCATGCTGATGATGATGTGATGGTTGCCAAGCGGTCCTGGCACTAGCTAATTATTACTGTACCTAGGTGGCATTTTTGCCTTTGGTGTTCGTACTAGTTTTCTTGTTGCTACGTTGTTGTTAGTGGGAATGCAAATTGCAAATTAATATGATGTCCGTCTAATTCTCAGTCGATTGAAAATGGATTCTCACTTCGTACAGTCGTTTCGTCTTTTCTTTTGGAAGAAGCCATCACAATGATCTTTATTGATAATCAAAGAAGGTTACATTGTTTTTATTAACACAGTATAGACGCAAGCACTCATAAATACATGCATACGCTCACCTCTATGTCATACTCACGGAAACATCTTCTTCCAGTGAACGCATATCGCCGGAAATCCTGAAATAAATCAAGAATAAATGCGAGCATCAGAATCTGAACCCTGGTGGGGGTTGGTTCAGTGATCCAAAAAAAAAAAAGCAATCGGCACCATGTTTTTAAGGAGAACATGCCAAAAAAAAAACCATTGACTCAATTATAAGAATCATTATTCGCAAAACAACAATTCTTCTTACTATGTCCAGTTGTTCCTCACGAATGCTATGTATCACCTCTTGCAATCCTTAAAGTCGCGGTTGCCTACCGGCATGTTGAGCGGGTCGGCCAATTTAACAGGAGCACGGGGAGCTAACGGAAGGTTCCTAGGAGAATCCAGGCTGGTTTGGGAAGCTTCCATACCTGGTTTTTCCTAGTTTTTTTCTCTCTCTTTTTTCCACAGCCGTTTCTTCTAGTTTTTGAAAGATTTTTCCCCTGTTTTTCATTCTTCATTTATTCTATTTCTTTTCTTTTTTTCTATTTATTTTCTATTTTTGCATTTTGTGTTTCAATTTTCAAAGATTTTTGAATTCACAATTTTTTAATTCATGAACAATTTCAAATTCATAAATATTTTTTAAATTCATGGACATTTTTTGTATTCATGAAAATTTTCTTGAATTCCCAGTACAGGAATCACACACATTTTTTGGATTTATGATTCGCGGAAACTTTTCAAATTCATGATTTTTTTAATACTCGTGGTTAATTTTTGAATTCAAGAATTTTTATTAAATTATCATAAAAATTGAATTTATGATTTTAAAATTCATTACATTTTTAATAAAGTTCACAAACCTTTTAAAACTCGTGAACATTATTTAAATTCACAAACATTCATGATTTCCTTTTTGAATTAATGAACATTTTGTCTATTTATGAACATTTTTTAAAATTCATAAAATAATTGACGAATATTTTTTGAATTCATGAACATTTTATGTTTGAATGCACAGGTTTTTTTTCATTTCATGGACATTCTTTTCAATTCACAATCATAATTTCAAATTTGTGAACATTTTCAAATTTTGAAATTCCAAAAGTTGTTTTTTCATATTTTTTATTTTTAATTTAGAAATAAATATACCGAAATTAAAAAAAAATAAGAAAGAAAGAAAAAACTCAGTCATTCGTTTGCTCTCTGTGCCAGGCCCATGTCACAAGGGCTACGCAATCGGCACGTGTTGTACTGCTCGCTACTCCCTCCATTCAATATTAGTTGTCACTTATTTGTTGCTCAAAAAAAGTTGTCACTGATTTAGTATAAAACTATACTAAATCAACAATAACTAATATGGAACAGAGAGAGTACAAGAGACACCTATCAGCTCCCGCTTTTCCGTTCGTGTGATTTTCAAGGGACATCTTATATAATGCGCAATGCATCATAGGCGCTAGACGCACGCACACCCCGAATGGGCCAGCGCATTGCTGCAGTAGCCACTTGGCTAAAATATAATTTCTTCTAAAACGCGAAAGCGAATGTAAAAAAAAAATTAAAATCATGAGCACATTTTGAAAAAACTGTGAACATTTCTTTAGGAAAATAGAATATTTTTCAAAAAATGCAAACAATGTTTGAATTCCCAAACGTTTTTTTGGCAAAAGCGAACTAATTATGAAAATCTTTGAAATCTTTAGAGCACAAAAATTGAAATTTCTGAATTTTATAAAATTACGAACAAATTTTGAATATCATTTGGAAAAAGAACATAATTTGAATTTCTATTTTTTAGAAGCAAACAAAATATGAATTGTTTTTGAAATACTGGATCATTTTTAAGACATGACTGTATTGAAAACATAATCTTTTTTGTAAACACAAAAAATATTTTAAAACTGTGATTTTTAAAAAAGTGGACAATTTTAAATTTTGAAAAAAAATAATTATCAATTTCTTATCAAAAAATAAAAAGGAAAGGAAATCAAGTGAATAAAAAATAAAAAAATCAGAAAAACTATGAAGAGATAAGAAAGGAAAACCAGTGAAGTAAGAAAACGAGAAAAAATCATGAAGTAAACAAACATAAAAATGGATCCTAGCTACTTGGGCCGACACATCTACGGTTTGCTCGCTGCTCGCTTGTGTGAAGCAGCTGCATTTTTCCGCTGTGAGCGGCATATAGGGAATTCCGATTTTCAATGTGCAGGGGATAAGTTGCTTTGGACACTTGGCTTTGGCAAACTGAACCTTTTAGTTTTTTTTAGACAATCAGCGACGCTTTATTGATCCGTCATAATGTTTACAGGGATGAAAACATGGCAACCTAGCCCCAATTTTAGTGCATGCTTCGCTAGATTGTGAGCTTCGACATTCGAGCTCCTAAATTCATGGACAAAATTACATAAAGTAAAACTACTTGAGTACTCTAAGATTTCATGTATGATGGCAGAATATCCTGCCCTGCTCTTTTTCTTGATATCTTCTATCACCACCAAACAATCTGAGGCCACATGGATGGATTGTATATTCACGTCCTCTGCAAGTGCCATAGACTCTCTCACTGCTAGTGCTTCCAAGGTTGTAGGATTGGTTATGCCTCTGAAGACAACAGTTTAAGAACCAAGATATAGACCTTCTCTGTTTCTGCAAATTGCAGCCACTGCCTCGAGGGCCAAATTGCCCCTCCACAGCAGCGTCAGTGTTCAACTTCGCCATGTTCTCCGGCGGCTGGATCCACTGGCTTTGTTCTGGCCGGTCTGGTTTGCATCTGTTACATGTTAGGCTTCTTCAAAGCTTGGAGATCATTCCAGTATGACTGGATAAACAAGTGTGTTGATAGTGGGCTTTGAAAGGTATCCTCGTACACTGCCTTTCTTCTCGCTCCCCATATCGCCCAGAGAGTGATCACCATACGCACTAGGTGCTCATGTGATAGCACCCGTTCAAGAGATTGGTGGTTTTTGTAAAGGGCCTAACATATGATGTTTGCAGATAATATTGGTCTCCTTTGAAAAAAGAAGCATAACATAGATGCACGTACATCAGGGTGGGCATAAAAGCCAATGAACCGAAAAGCGAACAATGTCGAAACCAAACAAACTAATTTTTTGGTTTTTTCTACTAGCACAGAGAAATTCTGTTTTTACTTCTAGTAATGAAATAATTCTGTGGGTTTGGTTTTTGTCTCGGTTAGCCGAACAAAAACCGAATAACGTGAGTCAGTGTGAAGAACAACCTAAAACCAGGTCGCAAGTCATGCCCACGTTACGAACATGGCCTACCTGCGTACTTGACCTGGAACGATGCAAGTCCCAGTTTCATGTGGGCTTTTTGGTGAACCAGTGCGTGCAAGTGTGCGAACCGCCTAGGGAGGCCTTGTTCGCACCTCTCCCAGCTGCAGAGATGATTCAGGTCTCCTTTGATTCATAGGATAGAAAATTCATAGGAATAGAAAAGTCATAAAAAATGAGATGACATGTATCTCAAATCCTATGAATAGAAAATAGAAAAGGAGATGTCCTTGGGTTCACATCGTAGGAATTTTTCCAGTGAGTCTAGGCTAATGTTTATTTTTCTATAAAATGTAAAGAACAGAAAGAATTCCTCCATAGGAATAGGATTCTATTCTTACAAACCAAAGGACTCTAAAGGAATTTTTCCTATAGAATTCCTACAAAATTCCTCCAAATCAAAGGAGACCTATAAGATTTTTGGCTATATAAGAAGGTGTCGCTACTGCATGCCGAGTACAATTAGTCAAAGATAGTCTTTTTGGTATAAAGCCAAAAACCACACCGAATTAACCAAAATTTTGGTTAGCTATTTTGAGATGCCATTTTTGTTTTTTGTTTTGCCAACCAAATTTCAGTATCAACCGACCGAATGCCCACCGTGACACGTATACATTGGGCAGTCACAATAAAAACATGGTCTATGAGTGAAAGAACTAAAAAAATATGCGTTGCAGATTGAATTTTTTTAGAAGAAAAGGGCCCCAACCCCGGCTCTATTTTTTTACTAAGAAACCAAATGTCTGAATACATGAAGAGCTCATGGATATAGGATAGGATGGAAACGCCTACATCAGCCTACTAACTAAACTAGAGGAAAACAAGAGTGAACAAATTTGACTGCTCAAAGGCAAGCACATGAACATAGGGAAACATAAAGTAGCCATCATAGGAACTGACACAAAGTTGAACTTGGACTTCAAGGAAGATTCTTTAGCCAGCTTTGGCTAGTCCACCGATAGGGCAAAAATGACAAATCTGACCTGTGGACAGAATAATTCACAAAATGAACGGGGAATTTTTTTTTTCACCCAGCTGACCCTTTTATGTAGCGCCTGACAGCCAGGCGCCACACTACACTGTGCAGCGTCTGGCTCTCAGGCGCTACACATCTGGCCAGCGTGGCACACCTGAGCCAGGCCCGGCCCCACACCCAGCCGTGCAGTGCCATACAATTAGGCACCACACATGCAATGTGCAGCGCCTAGCCGTTAGGCTGGCCCCCTGCCCCACCCCCACACATCCCCCACCCCAGCCCCCACCACATCTCTTCCCACCCGCGATTTTCCCTCTCTTCCCCTCTCAAATTCTTCCCCAAATCTTGCAAATCTGAAGATTTTCTTCGTGGATTTCGAACCCAATCCCTCCCTCAAGGTAATCTCCTTCGATCCCCTCATTTTCATCCAAAAAATGCTCACATTTGCTCATTTCTTGCTAGTTTGGGCAAACCCTAGTTTTTCATGGATTTTGAAATTTGTATGGAAATATGAGATGTTTCTTTGCCAATTTGCTAGGGTTAGGCTTCTTAGTATGTTAGGGTTAGGGTTATGGGTGTTGTTATGTTGGAGTTAGGGTTAGGGTTGTTAGTATGTTAGGGTTATGCTTATGGTTATTGTTAAGTTGGGGTTAGGGTTATTGTTGCATATCTATGTTAGGGCTTTGTATTTTGTGTTAATCTTCGGATGAGTACTTATGTAGTATATGTTACGTTGTGTTGTTTTAATTATTCTAGGGATGGGAAGAACATGTGTTTATGTTCATCATGTGGACAAACACGCCTTTTTGAAAGGCAATATTGAACCGGACCTGGATGAGCTTGACATGGTGTTTGAGAGTAGTCCTAGCTATGTCGAGGTCTTGGAACAAGTGAGAAAAGTTTTGAATTGGATGGACCCAAGTGATAACGTTGAGTTGGCGGGAAGGCATAATGTGGGTTTTGGAATGCACATCCGTTGGAAGACCATGCATGTGAACTCCGAGCAACGTTGGGTTGCATACAAGGAGACGGTGTCCGAATCACTAGACAAGGCTCTTGAGTTATTTGCTACGAAGAAGGTTGAGTCTAGTTTGCATTTGGACTTGAAGCGAAATGCCTCCCCATTGGTTGCTAGTAGTCCCCCACCCGAACCCCAACTGACTACCCGTCGATACAAGTAGGCCAGTGCCGCCGAACCCCAACTCCATTGGTTGTCGAAGATGGTCAACGCCTTAAGCCACATCCATGGAGCATTCTTGCTAGTGGCGTCAGCAAACAAAGTCTTGGAGACAATGTACCACATGTAGACACGAGCATATGGTTGGATCACATCATCAGTAGCATCCTCAGGGCAATGCGCAAAGTTCGCTACAATCCACGTGAAAGGAGCTCCAGCTGCGACTCTTTCCTTCTTCTCTCCATCTGCTGCCGGAGCCTCTACATGAGACATACCGATAAGGGACGCCATCTGCTGGTGCCACCCATCAGAATCGGTGCTCATATAGAGAGGCTTCCCCTCGATAGGAAGATAGATGATCAAGGAGACATCCTGGAGCGTCACGGTCATCTCCCCGGTCCGAAGATGGAAACTGTGCGTCTCCGTCCTCCACCGATCAACAAGTGACGTAATTGCTGCAACATTCAGGTTTAGCGTCGACCAATTGAATGAACGAGAGGAGTCATGTCTGCCTGATGTACGGTGTGTACCACTCATCGTAGGGCATGGCACCACCAGAGACCCCGTGAGACCGAATCTTCAGAGGTTGAAGCAACTGCAAACAAGCAAGTCAGAGTATTACATATGGCGCATGTCTATTTGAACTAAACACAAATTTTAAAATACCAACTACTATGATTATTACCTGCTCCTTCTCCGACATAATGTAGGCCCGGTGTTGAACGTCATAGAAATTAGGGCCATTTGCATTTCTGTCCCTAACTCGAACCGCCTACTCAGATTTGCCCCTAATTTCGAAGTCTGCTCAAATTTACCCCTCTGCCGTTAAGTGCTCTTACAGAAATGCCCTTCTGCGTCGTTACCGTCCGGTCAAAGGGCTTTGACCATCCTGAAAAAAATAGCAAAAAAATCTAAAAAATCTAAAATTTTGTGGGATCAAAGATACTTATGTGCGCAAGGTGCGTGCAAATTTTCGTGCTATTTGGACATTCCAGGAGCTCGTGGCGAGGAAAAACAGTTAATCTGTATACTTGTGAACAGTAGATTTGAAATAAAATAGCAAGAAAATTCAAAAAAATATGAAATTTGTTGGCATCAAAGAGGCTTGGATGCACAAAGTGCTTCCAAGTTTTTGTGATCAAATGACATGCGAGGAGCTCTAGCAAAAAAAAACAAAATTGTCATTTTTTCCAAAGTTTTTTCCCGAGCCAAATTTTGTTTGTTTCTCCACGAGCTCCTACAGTGTCCAAACACAAAAAAAAATTGCACGCACCTTGCGGACCCGAGCCTCTTTGATGCCAAATTTTTTTCATATTTTTTTGAATTTTCTTGCTATTTTTTTGAATTTACTGTTCACAGGCGTACATATTTACTCTTTTTTCTTTGCCACGAGCTCCTAGAATGTCCAAACAGCACGAAAATTTGCACGCATCTTGCGAACCTGAGTATCTTTGATCCCACAAAATTTCAGATTTTTTGCTATTTTTTTCAGGCGGTCAAAGCCCTTTGACCGGATGGTAAAGGCACAGAAGGGCATTTCTATAAGTGCACATAACGGCAGAGGGGCAAATTTGAGCAGACTTCGAAATTAGGGCCAAATATGAGTAGTGGGTTCCAGTTAGGGACACAGATGTAAAAGACCCTAGAAATTATCGAGAAGCCAAACCATCCTACAAAATTCAAACAATAAACATACATGAGCTAACTAACATACTTCCTACGCATTATTTCATATGCGAGCATTATTTCTTGTGTATTCATCTCAACAATCGGTAGACACTAAAAGGAAATTTGAATACTAATCTAAGATATACAATGAAAGCATGTCAACAATCATCACAAAAATCTTATGTATTCACAACAATATAGGGTTCCACAATGGAAGCATTATTTACAATACTCACTCAATAATCTAGGGTTCCGCAATGAAATCATTGACAATACTCATCTCAAAAAACATCTACACAAACATCTCAACATGTATATGGTTTCATCTCAACAATCTAGGGTTTCACTATGGAAGCATATATTGTTAATACAAATCAACAATACTAGGGTTCCACAGTGATTACAAATCATCTACAAATCCTAATCCCACAAAGCTATTTCAAATTTTACATGCAAATTTCTAATCCAAGCAAACAATGGTTCCAAAAATCTGAAAAATGGGTAAGATTTTCCGGATAGAAAGAAGGGGATCGGAGGAGATTACCTTCTAGGAGGGATTGTCGAAGAAATCCATGAAAGAAATCGTCAGATCTGAAGTTTTTTTGGAGAGAGGATTGAGAGGGGGAGAGGAGAGAGCCGCCACCGCGCTCTCTGTTGAGTTCTGGAACTAATGGGGGTGGGGTGGGGGAGGGCCAGCGCATGGCGCTTACTAAGTCATAGTGCAGCGCCTAGGCGCTAGGAACTGCACATGGAGGTGTGGCGCCTTACAGTTAGGCGCTGCATGCAGGGGGTGGGGCCAGGACTGGTCGCGGTGCCACGTTGGCCAGATATGTAGCGCCTGAGAGCCAGGCGCTGCACAGTGTAGTGCAGCACCGAGCTATCGGATGCTACACAAAAGAGTCAGCTGGGTGAAATTTTTTCACCAATGGTTCATTTTGTGAATTTGTTCTGTCCACATGTCAGATTTTTCATTTTTCCCCACCGATGGTTGCAGCCTAGCATCCATTTTTCAACCTAGGTCTGGCCACATCAACAGCTGGGACACCTAGCACGATCCCAAAGATAAGTGCCATCCCATACATCAGAAATAGAAATATTATGTTCATTAGCAATAACATAGAGCTCGTGCTGACACTAATGCGGGAGCTGGCCATCCAAAACTAGCCGCATATGTCCGGTTACATTTCAAATGAAATCCAACTAAAATGAACCAATTAGATTCAATCACAAACAAACCAGACAATATTCATTCACACTAGGATGATTTTTATATAAAACTGGATGCTTTTCACCTAAACCAGAGCAAAATCATTACATTTAGACATTTTTCAACTAGACCGGACTCTAAACCTAGACTAAAATGACCGTCGGCGCCCGTTCCTTATCTCCAGCCATCCGTGAGCCCGAAATATGAAGCCCCGCCCCCTCCACAGCCCTCTCGCCACTGACATGTCTCCCCCATGTCTGACAGCCCGCTCGTCGGACTGTTGTATGCCATGGAGGGACATGCTTCAGCGAGGGGGGGGGAGAATAGCCTCCGCATCCCCGTACCTTCCCTATGCCATGGAGGGATATGCTTCAGCGAGGGGGGGGATAGCGTCCGCATCCCCCGTACCTTCCCTATGCCATCCCCCGTACCTTCCCTATGCCTGGCTGCGCTATTCATCGGAGTGGCCTCCGCTTCCGTGAAGCACGGATCAGGGCTGGATTTTGGGGCGGGGGATGACGATGGCCTGCGAAGAGGGCAAGCCACCGGTTGTGCACGTTGGTGACACGCCGGTGGTGGCCTTCGTGGGACCCAAGCGACGGCGGCCTCCCATGATATAGTTTTCCTCACTGCCGGTGGTGGCTGCGGATGTATTGGCCACCTCATTGATCTCCATGACGCCGACCTCTTTCTTCGCCCGCAGGGCGCGGTTCCATGCACGTTGACGATGGATGGCATGGGAGGAGTAGTATGACACTAACTCATCCATGGCAGCAACTTTGCCCGTGCCGTCGTGCTCCTCCATGAGCTGGCTTGGAGCGGTGACTTACTAGACCATGCATCGGCTTGGAGTGGTCACTTGGTCCTCCCCGCGCCAGCTTGGAGCCTTGCCCATGGTACTGACGGCCTCAAGCGGTGAGGGAGGTCGAGCAACGAGTTGCCTAGCTCATATCCTGCGGGCTCGGCGGGCCACCCAGCCGGCTTTTGTGCCAGAGAACCCTTCTTCATGCTCGCTGGATGCCATGGAGAGTGTGGAGAATATGGCACAAGGAGGAGATGTGGAGCGGAGGTGTGGTGTGGTTCTTACCCGCGTGTGGCCTCATTTAAATAGCTGGTGGATGCGAGGAGCCAACCGGCATTGTGTTTAATGTCGGTCGGCTCGAGAATGAATGTGTGGCTGGAGTAGGTTTCTCAGCACATGGGCAGCTTTAATGGATGCACGCGAGGAGGCATGTTCAGTCGGGCAAGCGAGGGAGGCGTGTTCAGGTGGGCATGCAGCAGGCAACGCTCTCTCAGCCGGCGCGCCGCTTCAATGCCGGCGCCAGTGAGAGGTCGCATCTGCTCTGGGCTGGCGTCAATGCGAAGTGGTTGATGGGGAACGAAGCATGAAAATCGCCGGCGCCAGTGAGAGGTCGCATCTGCTCTGGGCTGGTGTCAATGCGAAGTGGTTGATGTGGAACAAAGCATGAAAATCAAAAAAATTCCTATGAACACCCAAGATCTATCTAGGAGAAGCATAGCAACGAGAGGGGAGAGTGTGTCTACATACCCTCATAGACCGAAAGCGAAAGCGTATATAACGCGGTTGATGTAGTTGTACTCTTCGCGATCCGATCACGATCCAACCAATCTAGTGCCGAACGGACGGCACCTCCGAGTTTAGCTCACGTGCGGCTCGATGACGTCTCCTCCTCCTTGATCCAGAAAGATAAGGCGGATACGTATATGGGATCACAACTAGCACGACAGCGTGGTGGTGATGGTGGTGGTGGAGCTAGTTCAGCAGGGCTTCGCCAAGCGCTACTAGAACGAGGACGGAGGAACTACGGAGTAACGGGAGAGAGAGGGGCGCCAAGGGCTTGGTGTACGCTCTTGGGGAACCCCCTCCCCTCTATATATAGGTGGAGGGGCATGGGGAACAGCCCCTCCAAGCCCTAGGGCGCATCCAAGGGGGAGAGGACTTGGACTCCAAGTCCAATCCTAGTCCTACTAGGACTCCTTCCTTTTTTTTCCTTCCCTAGCCACATGGGCTTTTGAGGACTTGGTGCGCCTAGCCCAATAAGGCCAGGGCACCTCCCCTCAACCCATGCCAGCCCTTGGGTCATGGTGGACCCACTTTTAGACTTCCGGACCCCTCTGGAATCCTCTGGAACCTTCTAGAAGCTTCACGGTACAATACTGAAAAAACTGCATCTTTTTCCAGAACCCAAAATATGACTTCCCATATATAAATCTTTACCTCTAGACCATTCCAAGACTCCTCGTGACGTCCGGGATCTCATCCGGGACTCTGAACAACATTCGGTTACCAATCGTCAAATTTCCCAATACTACTCTAGCGTCAACAAACGTTAAGTGTGCGACCCTGCAGGTTCGGGAATCATGTAGTCATGACCGAGACACCTCTCCGGTCAATAACCAATAACGGTACCTGGATGCCCATATTGATTCCTACATATTCCATGAAGATCTTTTATTAGTTGAATCACTGATGTCTACTACGCAACTTTATTCTTCTAGACTCGTGTTGGGCCTCCAAGCGCAGAGTTTTGTAGGACAGTAGCAATTTTCCCTCAAGTGGATGACCTAAGGTTTATCAATCCATGGGAGGTGTAGGATGAAGATGGTCTCTCTCAAACAACCCTACAACCAAATAACAAAGAGTCTCTTGTGTCCCCAACACATCAAATACAATGGTAATTTGTATATAGGTGCACTAGTTCGGCGAAGAGATGGTGATATAAGTGTAATATGGATAGTAGATATTGGTTTTTGTAGTAGGAACAATAAAAAACAGCAAGGTAGCAATTGATAAAACGGAGCACAAACAGTATTGCAATGCTCGAAAATGAGACCTAGGGTCCGTACTTTCGCTAGTGCAATCTCTCAACAATGCTAATCTAATTGGATCACATAACCATCCCTCAACGTGCGATGAAGAATCACTCCAAAGTTCTTATCTAGCGGAGAACATAAGAAGAAATTGTTTGTAGCTATTCTTTCCGATCGATCTATCCAAGAGTTCGTACTAAAATAACACCAAGTTATTCTTTCCAATCGATCTATCAAGAGTTCGTACTAAAATAATATCAAGTTATTCTTTCCGATCGATCTATCAAGAGTTCGTACTAGAATAACACCAAAGCAAATTCAGTTTCATAATACTCAATCCAACACAAAGAACCTGAAAGAGTGCCCCAAGATTTCTACCGGAGAAACAAAGACGAGAACGTGCATCAACCCATATGCATAGATTACCCCAATGTCACCTCGGGAATCCGCAAGTTGAGTGCCAAAACACATATCAAGTGAATCAATAAAATACCCCATTGTCACCACGGGTATTCATATGCAAGACATATATCAAGTGCTCTCAAATCCATAAAAGTATTCAATCCGATAAGAACGAAATCTCAAAGGGAAAACTCAATTCATCACAACAAGATAGAGAGGGGAAAACACCATATGATCCAACTATATTAACAAAGCCCGCAATACATCAAGATCGTAACATCTCAAGAACACGAGAGAGAGAGATTAAACACATAGCTACTGGTACAAACCCTCAGCCCCGAGGGTGGACTACTCCCTCCTCATCATGGTGGCCGCCGGGATGATGAAGATGGCCACCGGTGATGATTTGCCCCTCCGGCAGGGTGCCGAAACGGGGTCTAGATTGGTTTTTCGTGGCTACAGAGGCTTGCGGCGGCGGAACTTCTGATCTAGGGTTACCCCCGGGGGTTTTTGAATATTTGGGAATTTATAGGGCGAAGAGGCGGCGAGGGAGGCCACCGAGGTGGGCACAACCCACCAGGGCGCGCCTGGGCCCCCAAGCGCGCCCTGGTGGTTGTGCTCTCCTCGGAGCTCCCCTATGGTACTTCTTTGGCCCACCGGGTGTCTTCTGGTCCATGAAAAATCTCCAAAAAGTTTCGCTGCGTTTGGACTCCGTTTGTTATTGATTTTCTGTGATGTAAAAAACAAGCAAAAACAGCAACTGGCACTGGGCACTATGTCAATAGGTTAGTCCCAAAAAATGATATAAAGTTGCTATAAAATGATTGTAAAACATCCAAGAATGATAATATAACGGCATGAATACTTCATAAATTATAGATACGTTGGAGATGTATCAGCATCCCCAAGCTTAATTCCTACTCGTCCTGAGTAGGTAAATGATAAAAGAAATAATTTATGAAGTGTGAATGCTAGCAAAGTGCATAAGTTTGATCAATGATAATTTCAATCACTTTTTCTAGCATCATAACAGTAACTCTTTCTCATAAAACTCATCATGACAAAGTAGCAATCAATTCACATGTTAAGGTTCAAACAATGAATTCTCTTGAAACTCAACAACCTATATTCTTAGTCACCAAACAATTGCAATTCAACTTATTCAACAGAGTCTAAGTAAGAGCTCCACATACTCAACCATCATATAGTCTTTCATGATTGCTACTACTCAAAGCATATTCTTGAATAAATGGCATCCATCGAACACAGAGAAAGATAGGGGCTTAATGTTTCGCCTCCCAACTCATTTATCATAGAGATAATTGTCAACAATAATAAATCATGATCAAATATATTTGACTGGTCATATGTGCCTAGATCTTTCCCCACCACATGATGCTTGCCAACTAGAGAATAATTGAGGTTGAATGAGGATGTAAACTATTGACTCTTTGCATAAAAGTAAATACTGGAAAGTAAAAGATAGGCCCTTCGCAGAGGGAAGCAGAGGTTGTCATGCGCTTTTTATTTGGATGCCCAAGCTCTTAATGCAAAGGAACGCCATGTTATATTACCCCTTATGATAGCAACCTTTATTATGCAGTCCGTCGCTTTTATTACTTTGCCATCACAAGTTCGTACAACGCTCAATTTTCCCTTACAATAAAAGATCAAACATATTTAGGAGCAATTTTTATTGCTTTATGCACCGATGACAACTTACTTGAATGATCTTATTCAATCCATAGGTAGATACGGTGGACACTCATGGCAAGAAACTGGGTTTAAGGGTTTTTGGATGCACAAGTAGTATCTCTACTTAGTACGAATTTTTGGCTAGCAAAAGATCCTAGGCAAACACCACATGTTGGAGGATCCATGACAATATAACTTCTATGCAAATATACACAACCATAACTCATTACGTTGTCTTCCTTGTCCAACTTCAACTAATTTTCTCAAGTTTGAAAATAATTAATGGGTATTCACAATCATAGAAGATGTCCAAGATAATATATTTGCATGTGAAAGTTCTCTTCCTTCTACTAATCATTCATGAATTGCTTGTATGACCAATATTGTGATTGTCAAGCTTCAAAAAATTTCACTTTCTAAACCCAATGTGAAGCTACCACTAGGCATGATATGAGCATATAATTTCAACTTCATTACATTCAATTTATTCAACAATTTACTCATAGGATATAAGTGAAGCACGAGAGTAAATGACAAACTAATCCAAAAAGATATAAGTGAAGATCATGCGAGTAGTTAAGTAAATGGGTAGCTAATTGAGGGCTCTCTCTTATTTAAAACTTTCAGATCTAAGTATTTTATTAAAACAGCAAGCAAAACAAAATAAAATGACATTCCAAGAATAGCACAACTCATGTGAAGAAGCAAAAAACTTAGGCTCAACTGAGGCTAACCGATAATTGTTGATGAAGAAAGGTGGGATGCCTACCGGGGCATCCCCAAGCTTAGATGCTTGAGACTTGTTGAAATATTATCTTGGGATGCCTTGGGCATCCCCAAGCTTGAGCTTTTTTGTCTCCTTAATTCCTTTTATATCACGGTTTTCTTAAATCTTAAAAACTTCATCCACACAAAACTCAACAAAACTCGTGAGATAAGTTAGTATAAATCAATGCAATAACCTTATCATTATCTACTGTAGCAAATCACTAAAATTATTATTTAACATTGCATACTAAATGCCTCTGCATATTTAATACTCCTATCCTCAAATAGAATCATTAAACAAGCAAACATATGCAAACAATGCAAACATAACAGCAATCTGTCTAAACAGGACAGTCTGTAAAGAGTGCAATATTCATCATACTTCCCTAACTCCAAAAATTCTAAAAACTTACCACACTGTAGAAAATTTATTAAAAATTACTATGAAAAAAATTTCAACCTTTTATCGCATTCTGAATTTTCTAGAGAATTTTTGCAACAGTGATAAACTTTCTGCTTTGAAACAGCAACTCATATACTTGCAAAATAAGCATGGAAAAGGCTATACTTGACATTTTTATTGAAGTAAAAGATGCAAAACATTATAATAGATAACAGCAAGCAAATACTAATAAAATAAAATGACTCTCCAAGCAAAACTCATATCATGTGACGAATGAAAATATAGCTCCAAGTGAGGTTACCGATAATGTTGAAGACGAAAGAGGGGATGCCTTCCGGGGCATCCCCAAGCTTAGTTGCTTGGATCTTCCTTGAATATTGCCTTGGGGGTGCCTTGGGCATCCCCAAGCTTAGGGTCTTTTCACTCCTTATTCTCCTCATGTCGATATCCCACCCAAAACTTGAAAACTTCAATCACACAAAACTAAACGGAACTTCGTGAGATGGGTTAGTATGATAAAGACAAATCATTCACTTTGGTACTGTCAAAGACAAGATTCATAATTGTTGTCACACAATGCCTACTGTACTCTACAATTTCCACAATTTATATTGAGCAATATAGGCGATAGAAACCATAAAACAAGCAAACTATGCATTGCAAACAGAATCTGTCAAAAACAGAACAGTATGTAAAGATCTGAATTAAGGTCATACTTATGTAACTCCAAAAATTCTGAAAAACTACAAAAACGTATAAAATTTGTATATACAGAAACTGTAAAAAATTCAGAATTTTTCCACGTTCCAGTAAAATATAGGAATTTCTGTACTGGACGCAAAAGTTTCTGTTTTTGCATAGAATCAAGTCAACTATCATCCACACTATCCCAAAGGCTTTACTTGGCACTTTACATGATTACTACAGTAGCCTAATCATGTGAAAACACCAAAACAGTAGGGGTAAATGTTGGGTTGTCTCCCAACAAGCGCTTTTCTTTAATGCCTTTTAGCTAGGCATGATGATTTCAATGATGCTCGCATAAAAGATAAGAATTGAAACATAAAGGGAGCATCATGAAGCATATGACTAGCACATTTAAGCCTAACCCACTTCCTATGCATAGGGATTTTGTGATCAAACAACTTATGGGAACAAGAATCAACTAGCATAGGAAGGCAAAACAAGTGCAACTTCAAAACTTTCAACATAAAGAGAGGAAAGTTGATATTATTGCAATATGTGGAAGCATGTGTTCCTCTCTAATAATAATTTTCAGTAGCATCATGAATGAATTCAACAATATAACTATCACACAAAGCATTCTGAAATTTTATTACTCTCCACATAAGCAAATTTATTCTCATTCATAGTGGTGGGAGCAAACTCAACAAAATAACTATCATGTGATTGGAAATTAAAATCATGATGAAAAGTTTCATGGTTATCATTATTCAATATAGCATACATGTCATCACCATAATCATCATAGGTAGCAACTTTGTTGTCATAATCAATTGGAACCTCTTCCAAAATAGTGGATTCATCACTAAATAAAGTCATGACCTCTCTAAATCCACTTTCATAATTATGAAAATAAGATTCAACACCCTCCAAAAAAGTGGGATCATTACTTCCTAAAGTTGACACTCTTCGAAACCCACTTTCATCATTATAATCAGCATAACTAGGAGGCATGCTTTCATCATAGTAAATATTCTCATCAAAACATAGGGGACTAAAAATATCATCTTCATCAAATATAGCATCCCCAAGCTTATGGCTTTGCATATCGTTAGCATCATGGACATTCAAAGAGTTCATACCACCAACATTGCAATCATGCTCATCATTCAAAGATTTTTTGTCAAACATTTTATAGAATTCTTCTTCTATCAATTGAGCACAATTTTCATTTCCATCATTTTCACGAAAGACATTATAAAGATGAACAATATGATGCAACCTCAATTCCATTTTTTTTGTAGTTTTCTTTTTATAAACCAAACTAGTGATAAAACAAGAAACTAAAAGATTCAATTGCAAGATCTAAAGATATACCTTCATGCACTCACCTCCCTGGCAACGGCGCCAGAAAAGAGCTTGATGTCTACTACGCAACTTTATTCTTGTAGACTCGTGTTGGGCCTCCAAGCGCAGAGTTTTGTAGGACAGTAGCAATTTTCTCTCAAGTGGATGACCTAAGGTTTATCAATGCGTGGGAGGTGTAGGATGAAGATGGTCTCTCTCAAATAACCCTGCAACCAAATAACAAAGAGTCTCTTGTGTCCCCAACACACCAAATACAATGGTAATTTGTATAGGTGTACTAGTTCGGCGAAGAGATGGTGATACAAGTTTAATATGGATAGTAGATATTGGTTTTTTTAGTAGGAACAATAAAAAACAGCAAGGTAGCAATTGATAAAACGGAGCACAAACGGTATTGCAATGCTTGAAAATGAGGCCTAGGGTCCGTACTTTCGCTAGTGCAATCTCTCAACAATGCTAATCTAATTGGATCACATAATCATCCCTCAACGTGCGATGAAGAATCACTCCAAAGTTCTTATCTAGCGGAGGACATAAGAAGAAATTGTTTGTAGCTATTCTTTCCGATCGATCTATCCAAGAGTTCGTACTAAAATAACACAAGTTATTCTTTTCGATCGATCTATCAAGAGTTCGTACTAAAATAATACCAAGTTATTCTTTCCGATCGATCTATCAAGAGTTCGTACTAGAATAACACCAAAGCAAATTCAATTTCATAATACTCAATCCAACACAAAGAACCTCAAAGAGTGCCCCAAGATTTCTACCGGAGAAACAAAGATGAGAACGTGTATAAACCCCTATGCATAGATTACCCCAATGTCACCTCGGGAATCCGCGAGTTGAGTGCCAAAACACATATCAAGTGAATCAATATAATACCCCATTGTCACCACGGGTATTCATATGCAAGACATATATCAAGTGCTCTCAAATCCATAAAAGTATTCAATCTGATAAGAACGAAATCTCAAAGGGAAAACTCAATTCATCACAACTAGATAGAGAGGGGAAAACACCATATGATCCAACTATATTAACAAAGCCCGCGATACATCAAGATCGTAACATCTCAAGAACACGAGAGAGAGAGATTAAACACATAGCTACTGGTACAAACCCTCAGCCCCGAGGGTGGACTACTCCCTCCTCATCATGGTGGCCGCCGGGATGATGGAGATGGCCACCGGTGATGATTTCCCCCTCCGGCAGGGTGCCGGAACGGGGTCTAGATTGGTTTTTCGTGGCTACAGAGGCTTGCAGCGGCGGAACTTCTGATATAGGGTTACCCCCGGGGGTTTTGGAATATTTGGGAATTTATAGGGCGAAGAGGCGGTGCGGGAGGCCACCGAGGTGGGCACAACCCACCTGGGCGCGCCTGGGCCCCCAGGCGCGCCCTGGTGGGTTGTGCTCTCCTCGGAGCTCCCCTCTAGTACTTCTTTGGCCCACCGGGTGTCTTCTGGTCCAGAAAAAATCTCCAAAAAGTTTCGCTGCGTTTGGACTCCGTTTGGTATTGATTTTCTGTGATGTAAAAAACAAGCAAAAACAGCAACTGGCACTGGGCACTATGTCAATAGGTTATTCCCAAAAAATGATATAAAGTTGCTATAAAATGATTGTAAAACATCCAAGAATGATAATATAACGGCATGAATACTTTATAAATTATAGATACGTTGGAGATGTATCAACCACGATGTCAAGGATTCGGTTAATCCCGTATGCAATTCCCTTTGTCCGGCGATATGTTACTTGCCCGAGATTCGATCGTCGGTATCTCAATACCTAGTTCAATCTCGTTACCGGAAAGTCTCTTTACTCGTTCCGTAATACAAGATCCCATGACTAACTCATTCTTCACATTGCTTGCAAGCTCTTTAAGATGTTGTATTACCGAGAGGGCCCACAGATATCTTCCGTCATACGGAGTGACAAATCCCAGCCTCGATCCATGCCAACCCAACAGAAACTTTCGGAGATACCTGTAGAACACCTATATGATCACCCAGTTATGAAGTGATGTTTGGATACACACTAAGTATTCCTCCGGTGTCAGGGAGTTACACGATCTCAAGGTCTAAGGAACAGATACTTGACATGAATAAAGCTATAACAAATAAACTAAACGATCTGATGCTAAGCTTACTGTTGGGTCTTGTCCATCGCATCATTCTCCTAATGATGTGATCCCGTTATCAAATGACAACTCATGTCTATGGTTAGGAAACCTTAACCATCTTTGATCAACGATCTAGTCTAGTAGAGGCTCACTAGGGACACTGTGTTGTCTATGTATTCACACATGTATTTAAGTTTTCGGTCAATAAAATTCTAGCATGAATAATAAACATTTATCAGGAACAAGGAAATATGATAATAACCAATTTATTATTGCCTCTAGGACATATTTCCAACAGTCTCCCACTTGCACTAGAGTCAATAATCTAGTTTACATAGTTATGAATCTAACACCCATGGAGTCTTGGTGCTGATCATGTTTTGCCCGCGGAAGAGGTTTAGTCATCGGGTCTGCCACATTCACATCGGTATGTACTTTGCAAAGTCCTATGTCTCCATCCTTAACATAATTACGAATGGAGTTGAAGCGGCACTTGATGTTCTTGGTTCTCTTGTGAAACCTGGGCTCCTTGGCAATGGCAATAGCTCCAGTGTTGTCATAAAAGATAGTCATTGGATCCGATGCACTAGGTATTACACCCAGATCGGATATGAACTCCTTTATCCAGACTCCTTCTTGTGCTGCTTCTGAAGTAGCTATATACTCTGCTTCACATGTAGATCCCGCCCGACGCTCTGCTTGGAACTGCACCAAACGACCGCTCCACCATTTAATATAAATATGTATCCTGTTTGAGACTTAGAGTCATCCGGATCTATGTCGAAACTAGCATTGACGTAACCCTTTACGACGAGCTCTTCGTCACCTCCATAAACGAGAAACATGTCCTTAGTCCTTTTCAGGTACTTCGGGATATTATTGACCGCTGTCCAGTGATCTACTCCTGGATCACTTTGGTACCTCCCTGCCAGACTTATGGCAAGGCACACATCAGGTTTGGTACACAACATGGCATACATTATAGAGCCTATGGTTGAGGCATAGGGAATGACTTTCATCCTTTCTCTTTCTTCTGCCATGGTCGGGCTTTGAGTCTTACTCAACTTCACACCTTGCAATACAGGCAAGAACCCTTTCTTTGACTGATCCATTTTGAACTTCTTCAAAACTTTGTCAAGGTATGTACTTTGTGAAAGTCCTATTAGGCGTCTTGATCTATCTCTATAGATTTTGATGCCCAATATGTAAGCAGCTTCACCGAGGTCTTTCATTGAAAAACTCTTATTCAAATATCCTTTTATGCTTTCCAGAAATTCTATATCATTTCCAATCAACAATATGCCATCCACATATAATATCAGAAATGTTACACAGCTCCCACTCACTTTCTTGTAAATACAAGCTTCTCCGTAAGTTTGTATAAAACCAAAAGCTTTGATCACTTCATCAAAGCGAATATTCCAACTCCGAGATGCTTGCACCAGTCCATAGATAGATCGCTGGAGCTTGCATACTTTGTTAGCATCCTTAGGATCGACAAAACCTTCTAGTTGTATCATATACAACTCTTCCTTAAGAAACACGTTAAGGAATGCCATTTTGATGTCCATTTGCCACATCTCATAATTATAAAATGCGGCAATAGCTAACATAATTCTAACATACTTAAGCATCACTACGGGTGAGAAAGTCTCATCGTAGTCAACCCTTGAACTTGTCGGAAACCTTTTGCGACAAGTCGGGCTTTATAGTCGGTGACATTACCATCAGCGTCTGTCTTCTTCTTAAAGATCCATTTATTCTCAATGGCTTGCCGATCATCGGGCAAGTCCACCAAAGTCCATACTTTGTTCTCATACATGGATCCTATCTTGGATTTCATGGCCTCAAGCCATTTGTTGGAATCCGGGCTCATCATAGCTTCTTCATTGTTCGTAGGTTCGCCGTTGTCTAACAACATGACTTTTAGGACTGGATTACAGTACCATTCTGGTGCGGAACATACCCTGGTCCACCTACAAAGTTCAGTAGTAACTTGATCCGAAGTTTCATGATCATCATCATTAGCTTCCTCTTCAGTTGGTGTAGGCATCACGGGAACTGCTTTCTGTGATGTGCTACTTTCCAATTCGAGAGAAGGTACGATTATCTCATCAAGTTCTACTTTCCTCTCACTCATTTCTTTCGAGAGAAACTCCTTCTCTAGAAAGGACCCATTCTTGGCAACAAAGACCTTGTCTCAGATCTGTGGTAGAAGGTATACTGTTGGAAATATGCCCTAGAGGCAATAATAAAATGGTTATTATCATATTTCTCGTTCATGATAAATGTTTATTATTCATGCTAGAATTGTATTGACGGGAAACTTAAATACATGTGTGAATACATAGACAACACCGTGTCCTTAGTAAGCCTCTACTAGACTAGCTCATTGATCAAAGATGGTTAAGGTTTCCTAACTATGGACATGAGTTGTCATTTGATAATGGGATCACATCATTAGGAGAATCATGTGATGGACAGACCCAACCATAAGCTTAGCATCAGATCGTTTAGTTATTTGCTATAGCTTTCTTCATGTCAAATATATGTTCCTTCGACCATGAGATCATGCTACTCCCGGATACCGGAGGAATGCCTTGTGTGCTATCAAACGTCACTTCATAACTGGGTGATCATAAAGGTGCTCTACAGGTGTCTGTTGGGTTGGAACGAAGCATGAAAATCAAAAAAATTCCTACGAACACCCAAGATCTATCTAGGAGAAGCATAGCAACGAGAGGGGAGAGTGTGTCTACGTACCCTCGTAGACCTAAAGCGGAAGCGTATATAACGCGGTTGATGTAGTTGTACTCTTCGTGATCCGATCACGATCCAACCGATCTAGTGCCGAACGGACGGCACCTCCGAGTTTAGCACACATGCGGCTCGATGACGTCTCCTCCTCCTTGATCCAGCAAGAGAAGGTGGAGAAGTAGATGGGATCACAACTAGTATGACGGCGTGGTGGTGATGGTGGTGGTGGAGCTAGTTCGGCAGGGCTTCGCCAAGCGCTACTAGAACGAGGACGGAGGAACTACGGAGTAACGGGAGAGAGAGGGGCGCCAAGGGCCTTGTGTGTGCTCTTGGGGCGCCCCCTCCCCTCTATATATAGGTGGAGGGGCGTGGGGAACAGCCCCTCCAAGCCCTAGGGCGCAGCCAAGGGGGAGAGGACTTGGACTCCAAGTCCAATCCTATTCCTACTAGGAGTCCTTTTTTTCCTTCCCTAGCCACATGGGCTTTTGAGGACTTGGTGCGCCTAGACCAATAAGGGCAGGACGCCTCCTCTCAGCCCATGCCAGCCCTTGAGTCGTGGTGGACCCACCTATGGAGTTCCGGACTCCTCCAAAATCCTCCGGAACCTTCTAGAAGCTTCACGGTACAATACCGAAAAAACTGCACCTTTTTCCGGAACCCAAAATATGACTTCCCATATATAAATATTTACCTCTTGACCATTCCGAGACTCCTCGTGACGTCCGAGATCTCATCTGGGACTCTGAACAACATTTGGTTACCAATCATCAAATATCCCAATATTACTCTAGCGTCAACAAACGCTAAGCGTGCGACCCTGCGGGTTCAGGAATCATGTAGTCATGACCGAGACACCTCTCCGGTCAATAACCAGTAGCGGGACCTGGATGCCCATATTTATTCCTACATATTCCACGAAGATTTTTTATCGGTTGAACCACGATGTCAAGGATTCGGTTAATCCCGTATGCAATTTCCTTTGTCCGGCGATATGTTATTTGCCCGAGATTCGATCGTCGGTATCTCCATACCTAGTTCAATCTCGTTACCGGCAAGTCTCTTTACTCGTTCCGTAATACAAGATCCCGTGACTAACTCATTAGTCACATTGCTTGCAAGCTCTTTAAGATGTTATATTACCGAGAGGGCCCAGAGATATCGCTCCGTCATACGAAGTGACAAATCCCAGTCTCGATCCATGCCAACCCAACAGACACCTTCGGAGATACCTGTAGAGCACCTTTATGATCACCCAGTTATTAAGTGACGTTTGGATACACACTAAGTATTCCTCCGGTGTCAGGGAGTTATATAATCTCATGGTCTAAGGAACAGATACTTGACATGAAGAAAGCTATAGAAAATAAACTAAACGATCTGATGCTAATCTTACGGTTGGGTCTTGTCCATCACATCATTCTCCTAATGATGTGATCCCGTTATCAAATGACAACTCATGTCTATGGTTAGGAAACCTTAACCATCTTTGATCAACGAGCTAGTCTATTAGAGGCTCACTAGGGACACTGTGTTGTCTATGTATTCACACATGTATTTAAGTTTCCGATCAATATAATTCTAGCATGAATAATAAACATTTATCATGAATAAGAAAATATGATAATAACCAATTTATTATTGCCTCTAGGGCATATTTCCAATAGTGGTCACTCACGGCGGCATGAATGCGATCAGCTGTCACCGGGCGGGAAAGCACGTGGGCGAGGGACGATGGTTTTGGGTGGGCCACGGTAGTTAGAAGCGGATGTGGCAGAGGTACAGACGCCTGCAAAGCCTCCCCCCTAGTTTTTCTCTGCTTTTGTGTGAGAAAGTATGTCTGGACCGCTCGGCGGACCGATACAGGACCGCGTTGGATGACAAAACACATCCGAACCTCGCGGTCAGAATGTATGCGGGGCGATTTGAGGGTCGGCGTTGAAGATGCCCTGACGTACAATGATGCGGCCATGGCGCTCAGAGGAGACCTGGACGCATTTTCGTCATAAAAATTTAGACTTGTCTTTTTTTGCGAGGTAATTTTTACACTTGTGTCAGGGCATCTCCAACGGTGAACCCCAAATCGGCGACTGTATCCGTCTGCGGACTGGTAGGGACCGGTTCACGAACAGTGATGTGGAAGTCGGGCATCCAACCTTGTCGCCGAACATTCGCCTGTGTTAAACTTAATCCGTGCTCAACTAAATAACCTTTCCCCAAACATGTCAAAATAACCATGTGATTCTATTAGAAAATAACAACTAGCTTATTGTTTGGTGGAAGGCTACTAATCCATCCATGTGCTAGCATAGCTTCCAAATGCTTCAGCATTTAAACTAACTTCCGCCAAATGAAGCAAGTAGTTAGCATGAACTAGTAGCTAAGCATTTGAACTACATTCCGCCAAATAAACTAGTAGCCAGCCTGCTTGTTTCTGCCAAATGAACATTTGAAAAGAGAAAATGAAGGGAAAAAATTTATGAAACAAAGTGATTAGTGGCTTCCGCCAAACGCTAAGCATGCTAATCCTTTCATCAAACCGCATCAGCGGTCTTCCGCTATCCAGGCGGAGAGTAGAGGGTATGTGATGGCTTTTTATTCGTCATGCGGATGTTTGGACTCTTGCAAAGCTCCTCTTTGTTTGGTTCTGGTTTTCGGAAAAACAAACATCAGGATGCGTTGGCGGACCGATACGGACTGCGTTGGATGACAAACTGCGTCCGGACAGTGCCGTCCGGACGCTTGCGAGAGGTTCGAGGGTCCGCTTTAGAGATGCCTTAAGTGTACATTCATATTACCATGTAGAATGACTGGCTATACTTAAGTCGCCTATACAATTATTTTGGATACATTAATTTTTTGCTTCATTAGATTAAGATCCAACTACCATTCTTCTTTTTCCTTCCTCCAACTTTTTTTCTTCTCCAAACTGTTCATTTTTTTTGGGAAAAATTCCGATCTATTCATCAAGTGTAAAAGGCGACACAAAGAACACTTGAAGTAACGAAACTTACATGATCTGTAGACCACCTAATAACGACTACAAACACTGGGGTGAGCCGAAGGCACGTCACCGTCACCGCCCTTCCTCACCGGGCCAGGCAAACCTTATTGTAGTAGATAGTTGGGAAGTCATCACGCTAAGACCTCACAGGGTCAGCGCACCAGAACAACAACCGGCATCGATGAAAAGAAGGGTAGATCGTAAGGAAACTTGTAGACACACGAATGCAGATGAAGAAAGAATAGATCCAAGCAGATCCACCGAAGACTAATATTGACCGAATCCCGCGAGATCCATCGGGGACACACATCCACATGCCCTCCGGCGATGCTAGACACACCACCGGGACGGGGCTAGGCGGGAGAACCTTATTCCATCTTCAGGGAGTAGTTGACTCTCGCCTTTGTAAGCAGGACACAAACCCTAATAAAAAAAACATAGCCCCCCCGGGGCCGGCAAGGGCCTGAATCCACCCCGCGTCCATGTCCTGAAGGCCACGGGAGACGAGGCAGATCGGGAGCACCAACGGGAGGCAGGGGAGCGCTATCTCCTGTGCACCCAAGTCGCTACGAAGGGGTGCGGAACCTCTTCAAACCATTCCTTCTCACACAAAATCAACTTACCCAAATTGTAAATTCAGTCAACTTACCTATAGCTATTGTGGAATTTATTTTATATGCAAAAGAATGTAGAATTCATTTTAGCATTTCCTGAAACTTTTAGAAATGTGATTTTCAAACTATTCAAAATAAAGTGCTTATTGGTAAAGTGGCTTTTTGCTCTAGACACAGCATAGAGCATGCGATGGAAGCAACCACTCTGCTCCTCCCCCATGACGCGTTTCGCTGTCAAATCACGCCATCACAGAAACATCACTTTGTAACCCCGCAAGAAAAAAGAAACATCACTTTGTAAGCAGCAGCTATTACAGAGCATAACCAAACATCTTATTGCGCAGGCACTTATAAAAGGACAATGCCGTTATTATACATACTCCTACGACGAAAGGCACGCGATGGCATCTGCAAAGCAGTCGTTGAAACGCTCCATGGCACCCACCGACAAAGAGATACCCACCTCCACCCCGCCGCCGCCGCTGCGCGCCTCTGCCACGAATATCGCGCCGGTCCTCGCCACCGACACGACATCCACCTTTGCCGGCCGCCCGAACCCAAAGTCCGTGTCGTACACGCGGAGCCTCGGCGACCCTGCGACCGTTAGCGACAAGTCGCCCGCGCTGTACGCCTCACTGGTCCGCTCCATCCACCGGTCCCAGTATCCGGGACCGCCGCGCACCACTCCTTCAATGGCCGTAGCGATCGCCGCGCACGCGGTGAACAGACCGTCCGCGCCGGCGGCAGCGACATCCCTCCTGGGCGCTGACGCGATGCACGGACCGAGGCAGTTGCCGAGGTACTCGTCGGGGACGGGGGGCTCCAGCCTCGTCCGGTGGTCCGCCGGTAAGAGGAAGTAGGCACGGCCGCCGCAAGACGACGCTGCCTTGCCATCGGTGCCTGGTTTAGCTCGGACGTAGCATTGCCAGATGAAGCCGAACGCCGCGATGATCGATGTGGCGCGAGGCGGCGGCACGCCACGGCGTTCCGCCTCGCCGGCGACCGCTTCTTTGATGCTCTGCAGGTGCTCCTTGGACAGCGTGAACGTGGCGAGGAGCTGCTGGACGACGGGCAAATCGGCGGGTTTCACACTGTCGTCGTCGTTGCAGGACAGCCTGGGCGCTGTGAAAGTGTCGTACAGGTCGTCTCGGGCGCGGATGATGGAGCGGTCGACGAAGGGCGGCTCAGGCGCGCCCACGCCGCTGCAGGCTGCCGCCGCCCAGGCCCAGGTGCGGAGGAAGTGCGTCGAGGACACCCCGTCGCAGGCGGCGTGTGAACGGTGACGTCGATAGCGAGGCCGCCGCGCAGCACGGTGGCTTGCACGGCGAGCACCGCGCCGCCTTCGGGCAGCGGCGGCACAAGCGGCACGATCTTGGGAACCTCCGTCGGGTCGTCCGTGGCAAGCTCGCCGAAGCCGAAGTGGTGGTGCTCGGCGACGGTGAAGGTGACGCCGTCGCCCGGCTGGTAGTGGAGCTCGTAGCGGTTGTGCGCGCCGGGGGTGAGGCGGAGGCGGCCGGCAAGAGGGTAAAATGCGGCGAGTGCATTGGACAAGGAGTCCGTGAGGTTGGAGAGGACGTCGCTGGTGGCGTCGGGGTAGAAGAAGACGCGCTCGACGGGCGTGGCGTGGAGCCACAGCGCATCTAGGTAGGTGAGCGGGAGAGAGAGCTCGTGGAGCGCGGCGCCGGCCGGCGAGGGCGCGATGAGGGAGGTGCGCAGGACGCGAGCCATCGGGCGAGCACTAGCAGATCTGCGAGGAGTCCGATCATGAAGTACTTTGGTAGATGATATTAACAGTTTTTGCTAGAACTCATCTAGATGAGATATAATTTGATCTCATTTACCTTTTATAGCCATTTGATGTGATGCTATAAGATGCGTGTATGCTGACGTGGCTTGTATCTGTTTTTGTTTTTCAGATGAATGAGACCATATTATATCTCATCTAGATGAGTTCTAGGTACTCCCTGATATTAAATTTAGGGTATGGAAAACTGCCCGACACCCAATACAGGTGTGGCTATCTCATATATATAAGGGTACACATCTTTCCTTAATAATAAAGCAGTTATTGCTTCTGCCCGCTCACCGACGTCGTGGCTTTTAAAAAAAAATCCTTGTACTTTATTGTAATTGAACCCGCAATCAATTAATAATTAATAAGTGAAAAAACGATTCGTGCGTTGTATCGGGCCTTGGCCTGCTGCGCACTGGCGATCCGGTCTGCTCCTCTTCTCCCGACCGAACCCCTGTTCCTCCTCCTCCTCTGTCTTTGCTCGATCTCTATCCCCGCACATCTTCTTTCGCCGCTGTGAGCCCCCAACATATCCGCCCCTGCTCCAGCTGCAGGTCTTCCTCCAGACGACGACGGCGGTGCCAAAGGGCCCCACATCCCAACTGGAAGGCAGATCCCCAGACCCAGATCCCCTCCCTTTGCAGCCGAGGACGAGGCCCTGAATTTCGTCGCCGAGGAGAAGCTGGCGGTTGAGGTGAAGGAGGAGGTCGCGGTGGTGTGGAGGAGGTCTAGGAGTACGTGGAGACGTCGGAGGAGGCCAAGGTGTACGTGTGCAACCTTCCCTATGACGTCAGCAGCGAGCACCTCGCGCAGCTCTTCGATCAGGCCGGCGTCGTCGAGGTTGCCGAGGTGAGCATCTCTTCCTCTTAGACCATCTTGAACGCTGGATGCTAGCAAAAGGTGCTGGGATTTGTTTCCGAGTCGATCGGTCTGGATGCATCAAGCGCTTAGATATTTTCCTCCGCAGGAGGTAGAATACTGAAGGTGTTTGCAATCTGTAATTAACGCCCTACTTAGCATCAAGCATTGACAGAGAGGGCATTTAGATGAATTTTAATTTTGGTATCGTATCTATTTTCTTAATCTCTAAGCGTCTACACAGGCGACCAGCGTTTGAAGTCCTGTGTCCTGACAGCATTGGAATTTAAGAATATCATTGGCACATACAGACCACAGCAAGTCGATGTATACCAATAATGTCAATGAAGAGTCAATGTACTTAGCATGAGGATATTATTTGGTCGATGCATACAGACCACAGCAAGTCGATGAATTTTTTGACCCTGATGCTATCTTTGAGCAGGCCAGCGCGTTGAGGTTACCGTGGTGAGCAGCTCTTCCTCTTCGACCATCTTCAGTGCTGGATGATAGTTTCACAGTCGATATGTGGCATCGGTGACAAAAGATTTATCAAGTTTGCACAAGGTAAAATACTGAAGGTGTATTCAATCTGTAATTAGCACCCATACTTAGCATCAAGCGATTACAGAGTTTTACTTAAAAAAAGCAGTGACAGAGAGGACGATTAGATGGTTTTTAATTTTACGGTATTTATTTTTTGTATTTTTGAGCGTCTACACAGGCGACCCGCATTATAGATGATGTTAGCGTGCTGCCACTGTCGTTCCTCTGTAGACACACGCACATTTTGTCTGGTGAAGGGAATGCCTCAAATCATCGGACCACTGATTATGTGTCGTGTTCTTGCAAGACTGAAACTGACAAATTCGGTTAATGTGGTGGTTGTGTTGTTGAAGCTCATATGATGGAGCAACCAGCCGTGGTGCAGAGGCTAGATAGTTTTAGTATTCAGACTTTCAGTTGCTGCTAGCTCTACTCTGCTTTGTCCTTTCGTAATGGCAATGTAGCAGCTGTGTGATACGATTGCAACGCGGAGTCTTCACTGCATATTACCTACCGGACCGATATGTTTTTGTCGACATAAAAATCTAACCTGAATTTGCTATTCAGGTGGCAAATCCAATAATTTATTTACTGTATTTGCATTTTGCAAGATAATTTGGCTGCCAAAGTGCTACATCGTATCTCACTAGACCTATTGAGTAAGTGGTAATTTTTCCTTTATATATCATTCCGATTTCCATACGCACTGTTCATAGATTCCTTGCATTGTTCAGTTACCAATTTTCGTAAGGGCCATACTTACTGGACCATGGCACACCCTACCAATGCAGGTTGCTTCCATGACCATACTTCAAATAGGGAAAATTAGTTTGCCTCTCATCATCAACTTTGGACCCTCTTTGCGTGGGCATTTTTTTTCAAAGTGTACTTGTATAAAATAAACTGTATTGGTTTTCAGTTTATGTCTGTCCATGGTTTGCTCACATCACAAATATTGACAGCTAGACAGTTCCCAAGTTTGGTGCAACCGAAAGACTTATAATCCAGTCCAACATAGATAGTTTACCCCTATTGGAACATGCATTTATCTTCCTCGATGAGTATGGCAGAATCCAACCTCCGTTCATCCTTTAAATTGGGGCTCCATGGCTGCCAACTGACGGAGCAAGAACAGAGACCACCCTCTCCTCCAATTTGGAGCTCCATGGCCGCCATTCGACAGGCGCACTGCCGTCGTTGCCTCCTCACCGCCTCACCTGGGAGAGCGCAGGCGCCAACATCGCCCACAACCTGCCTCATGTTCAGTCAACAAGCTGTAGTTCAATTAGGTCCGTTGCTCCTCTTACATGCAGAACCTGGGAAGATCATGGTCTTCTCTCATTCTTTTCTGAACAATATATACACTGCAGGTATGCGAGAAAAAAAATATTGTATTGCTTGGAAAAAAAATATGCGAAATTGGCAGGCATCAATTTGACCAGGTTTACAAGCTATTAGATGTGCATTTTTAAGATGCGGTAGTCATACTTTCTACTGGAATTTGACTTATAATTCTAAAGATTTGCTGAGCAACAGAATGCAGCTGCAACTTGAATTTTTTTTTCTAGAATGTTGACCTGTTTCTGTATGCAAAATGAACTATTGTGCTTTATAAAGCTGACAAGGAATGTTTGCTTAATGGCTTTCTATTTTCTCTCTCATTTGAACCATAATGAAGATGATACGGTCAAATTATTTGAGGTGACTCATCCTGGTTTATTTTCTTATTGTCATATGAAGTGCCAAATATCAATTTTCTACATTTGCTGCCAAAATTTTACAAAATAGCTTCAGCTATTTATTGGTGTGCATCTTTTTATATATAGGATGACTGTCTCTTCCCTGGTTATTGTTTTATGTTTTCAAATGAGAAACATAGCTAATTACTCACCTTTCAGGGGGAGAGCTGTTATAATCCTCACATTCCACGAGTTCCAGACCTATTGAATAAGCAAGGTTTGGTCTAAGAAAGTGAGGTTGCTCGTGTAATTTTCATAGGTCATCAAATCCCTTTGATACGGGTTAAAGGAGATGGTGGCTTCAACTATGCCTCAAGAGATTTAGCAGCCCTTTGGTTGGTTACTGAATAATAATAATTGACATTTTTTTCTATACCTCACTCTTTCTTGGTGTTCCTGTTTTCTGTAGAATCGAAGTGGTATATTTCATAGTTGATGCAGTTCTGCCGTTGTAGGTGTGCTTTTCTGGTACAGCGAGGAGAGTTCTATTTTTCAAAAAACATACAGTAAGGATAGTTCAGCAGAAACTTTCACGAAGTAATAGTGATGTATTACCTATGCCCGTGACATTGTTCTAGCTTTCAGGAAGTGGTATCGAGGAACGTGTTGCTTGATGAAGGATCAGGGCAGATAGTTGAAGTGGAACATGCAAAAGTATGGAAATTCGTGGGCAGTCTACTGCTTCTTTTAGGGGAGGTGATGGTGGTTCCCTTTATTGGTATCAAATAATAGTTACACTGTTTATGAGATTACATTGAGAAAAGCTGAGGCTTCATTGGCCCAATTACAATGGTTTTTACTGTAAAAACAAAAGCTAGCTAGCTCTTGTGTCGTCTCATTCGCTTCCCTTCCATGGTGCTTGCATTTGATCTTCCAATTTGATTTACAACTTAAGCATTAGTTTGTGAAGCGGACGGATTGATGAAGCGCATAGTGGTCGAGGGAGAGACATGATGCAAGAGAGAAACTTTAGCGCTTGTTGCGACGCCCAGTCATTACTTGCCCTTTCTCTTCAGCGAAGCACATACCTATACGTACGAAGGAGAGATGGGGTGAGTTTGAAGTTCACAATCCAATCTAAGCATCACATAAGTGAGTTATAACTTTGAAACTGTTAATTTTTTTCTATAGGAATAACCCGTTAGTATTTGATTGAATACTTTGAACCAGTTACTATTTTTAAAATAGGGTGTCGTGAGTCTTCTTCATTCATGTTTTCTCCCGTTGCATCGCACGGGCATTTGTTTATTATTGTTTTGCTATGGTTCAATGCAAATATGCTTTCACTGTGTTGATGATATCGTTTAGAAACTGTACCATAGAGGCATTGTGTGGGTTTTGATTTGTTTTTTTTATGAAGCAACCCGTTTTTTGGCATCAAACCATTTACATAGCTGGTTTGTAAAAACGTTTTGCACGGAATCCCCCGCATGGGCCGGCCCAAGCATAGGGACCTACATTTTTTTTGAGAAAGGCATAGGGACCTACTATACTGCGCTCTGCGCGCTGTAGAAGACACAGCGCGTCCGTTTACTCTGGCCCATGTGCGAGCGCCTGTTTTTTTCGTTTAGTTATTTATTTTTGTGTTCCGTTTTTTTTCTACTCTAAATAATTTGCAACTTTTAAAACCTTTAGAAAATTTTAAAAATATGAATTTTGAAATAAAATGTTCGAGAAAAGAAAAAATGCTCAGGATATTTCTAAAATGTTCGCAATTGGAAAAAAATGTTCGTAAAATAAAAATATCCATGATTTTGAAGAAAAAAAGTACGTGTGTTATAAACTATTAATGAAGTTGAACGAAATGTTTGCTAATTAAAAAAATCATGCATATTAAAAAATGTCATTAAATTTTATAAATTGTTCGTGAATTACAAAAGAGTTTATTGATTCATAAAACGTTTGTTGATTCAGAAAATGTTCATGCATTTCAAAAAATGTTTGTGAATTTTAAAATTCCACCAATTTCGAAAAAAAATGTTCGCCTATTCTAGAATTGTTCGCCGATTCAAAAGAAAATGCTTAAAAACCGTTCGCAATAAAAATATGTTCACAATTTTATAAAAATGTTTGTAAATAGTAAAAATGTTCATGATTTTTAAAAATGTTCCCAAATTTGTAAACATGTTCACGATTGATCAAAGGTATGTAGTTAAATAGTAATGCCCGTGTGAATTTTGAAGAATTAACTGCTGGGGTGGATTGGAATATTATAGTATGTTTTTTAATAAACATTTATTGAAATTCAGAATAATTCTATGAATTACCAAAGTTTTTTACAACCACGATATTTTTCCGAAAATGTGAACATTGCCTCAATTTGTGAATAAATTTTAAAAAAGAAACATTTTCTTGCATTTGAGAACAAATTTTCAAAATCACGCGATGAGGTGTGAACAAAATGTGGTCATCACCATTGAAGATTATCATTTTTTCTCCGTTGCAACGCACGGGCCCTTTTGCTAGTAGTATATAAATACAATATACATGGTATACACAGTTATACGTTGTCTAACACGCTCTCTCAATCTTAACTGTGACCTGAAGTACAAAGCAAGTTAAGATTGCGCCTACAACCTTCAAACTGAGGTTGTGGAAGTGGCTTCGTGAAGATGTCAGCAAGTTGATCTTTGGAGGAGATGAACTTGATATGAAGAAGCTTCTGTGCAACACGTTCCCTCACAAAGTGATAGTCAACTTCGATGTGCTTGGTACGGGCATGGAAAACTGGATTAAATAAAAGGTACGTCGCACCAATATTATCACACCAAAGAACCGGTGGCTGCTCTTGAGAGACTCCCAACTCTCTCAACAGAGACTGTACCCAAATGAGCTCAGCCGTGGCATTGGCAACCGCCTTGTACTCTGCTTCAGTGCTACTCCGAGATACTGTAGCCTGCTTGCGCGCACTCCAGGCGATCAAGTTGTGACCAAAGAAGATAGCATAGCCCCCCGTTGATCGCCGGTCATCCAGGCTCCCAGCCCAATCTGCATCAGAGAACGCCGAGAGAGCACTCGAGGAGGTAGACCGAAGATGCAAGCCATAAGAGACAGTATGAGAGAGATAACGCAGTATATGCTTCACAGCTGACCATTGTGAAGTCCGAGGAGCATGAAGATACTGGCACACACGGTTGACCGCATAGGAGATGTCCGGCCGTGTGATAGTCAAGTACTGCAAGCCACCAACAATACTGCGATACTCTGTACCATCATCTGAAGGAAGCAAGGCACCATCCAAGGCTGATAACCGATCAGTCGCAGACATAGGAGTGGTAGCATGCTTGCATTGCAATATACCAGCACGTTGCAGCAAGTCCAAGGAATACTTATGCTGAGTGAGAGTCAGGCCAGCAGGGGACCATGAAACCTCTAGACCAAGGAAGTAATGGAGAGCACCCAGATCCTTGACAGCAAAATGACCACTCAGAGCAGACAGCAGACGATCAGCAACAGTCACTGAGGAGCTGAGAAGAATAATGTCATCAACATAAACCAGCAGGTACATAGTAACCTCAGGACGATGGAACAGGAACAGAGATGTGTCAGCAGTGGACGGAGCAAATCCAAGACATCGAAGAACCGAGCCAAGTCGGGCATGCCATGCACGAGGAGCCTGCTTAAGTCCATAAAGCGCCTTAACAAGACGACACAAATGATGTGGACGAGCAGGACCAACAAAACCGGGAGGTTGCCGCATGTAAACCTCTTCCTCCAAGACCCCATGGAGAAAAGCATTCTGAACATCAAGCTGACGCAGAGACCACCCTTTGGCAACAGCCAAGGACAGAAGCAGACGAATGGTGGTAGGTTTGACAACTGGACTGAAGGTATCCTCATAATCAAGACCATATCGTTGTTTAAACCCTTTGGCCACTGAGGGAGTTCTGGATTAAGGGGTCCTCGGGCATCCAGACTACGTAATGTGGGCCGGACTGATGGGCCATGAAGATACAAGACAGAAGACTCTCTCCCGTGTCCGGATGGGACTCTCCCTGGCGTGGACGGCAAGCTTGGCGTTCGGATATGAAGATTCCTTTCTCTGTAACCGACTTTGTACAACCCTAGTCCCCTCCGGTGTCTATATAAACCGGAGGGTTTAGTCCATAGGGACAATCATAATCAGACAGGCTAGGCTTCTAGCGTTTTAGCCATTACGATCTCGTGGTAGATCAACTCTTGTAATACTCATATTCATCAAGATCAATCAAGCAGGACGTAGGGTATTACTTCCATAGAGAGGGCCCGAACCTGGGTAAACATCGTGTCCCCCGTCTCCTGTTACCATCGACCTTAGACGCACAGTTCGGGACCCCCTACCCGAGATCCGCCGGTTTTGACACTGACATTGGTGCTTTCATTGAGAGTTCCGCTGTGTCGTCGCTAGAAGACTCGATGGCTCCATCAATCATCCACAACGATGCGGCCTTGAGGGAGGTCTTTCTCCCCGGCCAGATCTTCGTATTCGGCGGCTTCATACTGCGGGCCAACTCGCTTGGCCATCTAGAGCAGATCGACAGCTACGCCCCTGGCCATCAGGTCAGGTTTGGAAGCTTGAACAACGTTGCTGATATCCGCGGAGACTTGATCTTCGACGGATTCGAGCCCATGGCAGCCGCTCCCTACCACCGCGATGAACATGACCTAAATCTGTCATCGGACCATACCCGGGAGATAGCGCCTGTAACTGCCCTAGCCCAAGATCCGGAGCAGATTACGCCATCCAAGGACGGGAAGCTCAACCCCGCCACGGAAGCCGCAGACTCAGCGGCGTTGGAGCCGCACACAGACCCAACTTTGAACGGGATCTGTGTCACCGGAACCTCGGATTCGTCTCCGGCCACAGGTTCCGAACCGCGTGCGTCCGCGCCCATCGAGCTCGATCGAGCGCCGATCGTCGAGTTCAGCCCCTCGGACATCTTCCGACACTCACCTTTGGGTGATATGCTCAAATCATTAAAAACCCTCTCCTTAGCAGGGGACTCACAGCTGAATTATATCCGGTTTGAACTGGAGGCTGATGACGGAGAATTTCGCTTCCCACCCACCGCCCACTTCATTGCCACTGTCGAAGACTTAACCGACATGCTCGATCACGACTCCGAAGTCATCGACGGTATGGACGACGATGCCGGAGAGGAGCAGGCCCAAAACCCGCCATTTACTAGGCGCTGGACAGCCACCTCCTCGTATGACGTGTACAAGGTGGATACTCCCAAAGAGAATAACGGCGATAACGAGAAAGATCCAGTCGAGAATAAACCTCCTGAGACACAGCCAAAGCGCCGACGTCAGCGGCACCGCTCTAAATCACGCCGTGGAAAAGACAGCAATACCGGCACAAGAGAAAACAATACTCCGGACGATGCCGAAGACAAAAAAGATCCCACCGAGCCGACTTTTGAACAGGACGGTAGGGAAGATGGGCAAGTCAGCCCTGACGAACAGGCCATAAACGAAGACTCGGAGGACAGCAACTATCTTCCACTCTCCGAAGATGAGGTGAGCCTCGGCGACGAAGACTTTATCATGCCTGAGGAACCCGTCGAGCAGGAGCGCTTTAAGCGCCGGCTAATAGCCACTGCGAGGAGCCTAAAAAAGAAACAACAGCAGCTTCAAGCTGATCAAGATCTGCTCAACGACAGATGGACTGATGTCCTGGCAGCCGAGGAATACGGACTCGAGCGCCCCATTAAAAGTTACCCGAAGCGCAAATTGCTACCCCAATTCGACGACGAGGCACTTGAGCCCATGCCATCAAAACGTAATGCGGCTGACCGACCACCACGTGGCCGGGACAAAGTGGCAACTCAAGTCGAACACCTGCCCATACTACCTCGCCGTAAAGGCAAAGACACCACAGCTCGGGAATACACATATGACCTGCGGCAAAACCTGGAGAACAGAGCAGGTCAGTCCAGATCGATCTATGGATCGCGGGGGCATGCCCTGGCGCGCGACGACGGCTATCAAGCCAGACGTACCGAGCATAACCACGTCCGGGCCGAAAACCGCAGACGGACTACATCCGCACTATGTCGCGACTTGGCCCGATACAGAGGCGCCGCACATCCCCTTTGCTTCACTGATGAAGTAATGGAACACGAATTCCCGGAAGGGTTTAAACCCATGAATATCGAATCATACAATGGAACAACGGATCCCGTAGTATGGATTGAAGATTTCCTCCTCCATATCCACATGGCCCGCGGTGATGACCTCCACGCCATCAAATACCTCCCACTAAAATTAAAGGGACCAGCACGGTACTGGTTGAACAGCCTCCCAGAAAACTCCATTGGCAGCTGGGAAGACTTGGAAGACGCCTTCCACGATAACTTTCAAGGTACATATGTCCGGCCTCCGGATGCCGACGACCTAAGTCACATCATCCAGCAGCCCGGGGAATCAGCCAGGAAGCTTTGGACTAGGTTCCTAATTAAAAAGAACCACATTGTCGATTGTCCGGACGCCGAAGCCCTCGCGGCCTTTAAACATAGCGTCCGAGACGAATGGCTTGCCCGCCACCTCGGTCAAGAAAAACCAAAATCCATGGCAGCCCTTACCGCTCTGATGACCCGCTTTTACGCGGGAGAAGATAGCTGGCTCGCTCGTAGAAGCAACAACACCAGTGATCCAGGCACTTCCGAAGTTCGAGACGGCAAAGGCAGGCCACGACGCAATAAACACAAGCGTCGAAATAATAATGAAGGAACGCAAGACACGGCGGTAAATGCCGGATTCAGCGGCTCCAAAGCCGGTCAACGGAAAAAGCCATTCAAGGCAAACAGAGACGGACCATCCAATTTATACAAGATACTGGATCGGCCCTGCCAGATTCATGGCACCCCCGGTAAACCAGCCAATCACACCAACAGAAGTTGTTGGGTCTTCAAACAAGCCGGCAAGCTTAACGCCGAACACAAGGGGAAGGGGCCGCCCAGTGACAGCGATGACGAAGAGACTCGCCAACCGAACACCGGGGGTCAGAAGCAATTTCCCCCCGAAGTAAAAACAGTCAACATGGTATACGTGACACACATCCCTACAGAAGAGCGCAAGCGCACACTACAGGACGCCAATGCCATAGAGCCAGGCACCCCAAAATTAAACCAATGGGCGGCCTGCCCGATCACTTTTGATCGCAAGGACCACCCAGCCAGTATCCGTCACGAAAGTTCGGCAGCTCTGATCCTCGATCCAATTATTGATGGGTTCCATCTCACGAAAGTCCTTATGGACAGCGGCAGTAGTCTTAATCTACTCTACCAAGACACTGTCCGCAAAATGGGCATTGATCCTTCACGAATCAAGCCCACCACAGCTACCTTCAAAGGAGCAGTGTCCGGCGTAGAAGCTCGCTGCACGGGATCAATTACATTGGAAGTCGTTTTCGGCTCGCCGAACAACTTTAGAAGCGAAGGCTTGACCTTCGATATTGTACCGCTCCGCAGCAGCTACCACGCACTACTCGGGCGTACCGCTTTTACTCGTTTTAATGCGGTCCCACATTACGCCTATTTCAATCTTAAGATGCCCGGTCCACGCGGCGTCATCACGATAAACGGAAATACGGAATGCTCCCTCCGTACAGAGGAGCGTACTATGGCTGCTGCAGCCGAAGTACAAAGCGGCCTTATTAAGCCACGTATCTCATCGGCCGTCAAGCCGCCGGTCTCTACTAAACAGGACCAATCAATCTCAAAGCTGGATTAGCAGTTCGGCCTCCGTCGTCCGCCCCATATAGCCGCGAAGTTTATACCGCGCATATATAATTATGCACTTAAAATACCATGGTCATCGGCAGAGGCACAGTACGGACAGGCTTACAATGCGGTCCGCACTCTCATAGTCTTTTTACTTTTTCTAACTACCTTTTTTTTATTCTTTACAACAGGTGATTCAAAGCCTGGTCATCTTACGGACTCTTTCTAAAGTCCGGCTTCGTATAAATAACCAAAGGCTATTTCTACCAAGAAGTCCTTTCACCGAGGCAAGGCAGCGCAGACGTGCGACAGGAGGTCCTAATGATTTTTGTAAGACCGCACTCTTTATTTTAAACCTGTAAATTGCCTTTTTCCTCAACCCTCGGCCCCCGGCATGTTAAATAGCCCAGGTAGGGGCGTTATAATCTGTAGAATTGCGTTTGACGCATCAATCAGATTCCAGTGAACATAACCTGTATTCAGTATTCGCTTTTTCTACGTTCTGAATTTTGCTTCTTCGGTTGTTTCACGAACGCACCTCGGCACAAATTGCCCGGGGCTCGATACGGCAACACATGAGTTGCCGACAAGTCCGAACAACTTTTCAGCACACTTCGGCGTCACGAGTTTGGCCTTATATGCATCAGCTCCGAATCATGTCTTTGGTCAATAGTTGGGTTGCCCGGCTCCTGTGCTTGCTACCTTACGTTCTGCTATATCGGCTAGGGTAGTAAAGGGAGAACTACTGCGATTGTGTCCTGGTTTATCCGGATGAGCACCTCAGTAGAGAAAGCCGAAAACTGACTGTCATGATGCGGCGAGAGCTGGTCAACCACTCGATGACTCATCAGAATCCTTAGCGATTCTTTCTGTATTACACGAAGGACCGTTTTTCTGGTCACCTATGTAACGCACCATATTCGGGTAAACGCGCACATACCAGGGGCTATATTGTAGACCCGCCGTCAAACTCCTATGGCTAAGTGAAAGTGTTAAAGCCCTATAGTCCGATTGCCTAGTTCGCCGCATTGACACCTCCTTCATGGACCAAGACGTTGGGTCAAGAGTGATCAAGTGCTTTTCCGAACACCCCCGCATTATATGCGAGGGGGCTGAAGCCGACGACTGGCAAACTTTCAAATTATACAAAGAACGGCCGCACAGGAGGAACCAATACTTTCAGGCAAAAGTATAAAAATATGGCCTTAATATATCATAATATTGTTTTCACAAACTTGGTATATTCACTCGAACATCATATCTTTCGAGCACTGACCCTCTATCAAGCGGGCACCCTCTAGGACGTCCTCAAAATAATGCTCTGGCGTGTGATGGTCCTGGCCCTCGGGTGGACTCTTCGCTGCAATATCGGTGGCCTTCATCTTCGCCCAGTACACCTTGACGCAGGCAAAGGCCATCCGTGCACCCTCAATGCACGTTGACCGCTTAACAGCGTCGATACGCGGCACCGCATCAACAAGTCGCTGCACCAAACCGAAATAACTATTCGGAATTGGCTCAGTCGGCCACAGCCGGACCACGACGTCCTTCATGGCAGATCCGGATATCTTGTGGAGGTCGGCCCACTGGGCCATCTGTTCGTTCAGCAACAGCGGACGCTTCGACATGCTGAATTGCGACCAGAAAAGCTTCTCCGTTGCATGTCCTTCTTGCGCTTGGAAAAACTGCGCCGCATCGGAGACACTCTTCGGCAAGTCCAAGAATGCGTCTGGAGAACTCCACATTTGATTAAGGGGGGCATACTTCGGATCGCCGAATTTAGTCTGTAATAAGAAAGGCTTACCGGCCGCTATCTCCCCAGCTTGCCGGATTTCTTCCCGAGCCGCTCTAGACTCGGACCGTGCTTCTCTCGCCTCTTGTAAGGCCTTGCCGAGTTTGACCGTTCTGGCTTTGTTATCCTTCTCGAGGAATTCGCATCGAACATTGGCATCCTTTAGCTCGTGCGTCATGGTAGATATTCTCTCCTCGCACTGGTGCCGAGCAGCCTGTTCGGCCTTTAACTCAGTAGCTGTCTTCTTGGCAGCCGCCTCACTCATCCTGGCTTGCTCCTTGGCTCGGGCAAGCTCAGCCCGTAGGGCCTCAACTGCGGCAGCATTATCTGCAGTTATGCATATCTCAGTATACAATTTTCAGCGTCATGCTCATATTATCATACTTACATATACTGACGGCCCCAAAAACATACCTTGCGCCTCGTCGAGCCGCCTGTTAATAAGTGTGAGGTCATCATCCGCCACATCAAGTTTCTGCTTCAGCCTTGCAACCTCTGTAGCTTGGGCAGTCGTCATGGATGAAACAGCCTGTGTTCCAAATCATCAGATTATTTCCTGGGAATATCTTTTTTGATCCTCTAATCGCCTCCCTTCGGACGGCAACCAGAGTCTCAGGGGCTACTATCTATACACAGGCGCATTTTGCACGTAGAAGTGCAATTAAAGATATTACATTGCATACCTCGAAGCCTCTTAGCAGGCTCATGAAGGATTCATTCAATCCGCTTTTCGCGGACAGAATCCTCTTAACAATCGTACCCATTAAGGTACGATGTTCCTCTAAAACGGACGCATGTTGCAGCATGCCCGTCATTGTATCCGGCGCCCCCGGATCCCTGGGAGCGGCCGCGGGAGTACGGACTCCCTTGGCAAGAATATGTTTGTCCGGCTCTAGAGTCGTCCCCGGCTGTAGACCGGATAGTCCGGGCCCTTTATTGTTGGTCCTCATAGGGTCCGCATGCCCCGGACTCTGGACGGCCGAAGTATCACCTTCGGGCGTAGTTTTCATTATCGCTCGCACCGCTTGTTGGTCGGTAGAGATCCTCCGGGACGACACCTCGGAGTTGTCTGCCCTGTCGGGCGAGAAGGTCTGTGGAGGCGTCTCGCTTTCCATCATCTCCGGAAGAAGATCCCCCGAGGAGGAGGACTGTTGAGGAAGACTGCGTGCCGGACTGCAAACATATATTTTAAATGTTACCCTGGTAACCGGAAAGCAATGGGATATGTTTCGGACGCCTCTGTTCACTTACGATTCGGCTAAACGCTTGTCCTTACGGAGGAACTGCGCCACAACGTCGTCTTCTGAACCCGAGCCACCTGACAGGGACGTCTTCCCTCGTTTAGGAGCCTTTGCTTCCAAATCTTTGGAGGCGGCCCTCTTCTTCCCATCGGGAGAGGGGATGTCAGTTTCTCCTTCTCTTTTGTCTTCCGAAGAGGGAGTTCCAATCTCCCTGGACATAGTGTCTGGTGTACCTCTAGAATAGAGGCCACCTTCGGCCTTCTTGCTCTCCTCTTTGTCCCCCTTCGCCGACACTTGGTATGACGCCGGAGCCAGCATCCTTGTTAACACAGGATCTGCTGAGTCTTCAGGAAGAGGGGCCGAACATCTAATTCTTTCCGCCTTCTTGATCCAGCCCTGGTCGAAGACAATTTTCTCAGTATATTGTTACGAGATATTTAACTAAGCTGTGTTCAGGAGTCGAGGGCCTACCGAGGTATCCGGATGGTTGCAGTCGAGGCCGACGTCCTCGGTAGTATCCGGCCATTGTTTTCGTGTCCCGAAGAATAACTTCCACATTCCTTTGTGCGTCGTGCCAAAGAAGTGCTAAAGAGTTCGTGGTCCTTCCGGATTAAACTCCCACATGCGGAGGGGCCGTCGCTGGCACGGCAGGACCCGGCGGACTAGCATTACCTGGATTACGTCGACGAGGCCGGTGTCCTTCTCGAGGAGGCTCCGGATGCGGCTTTGAAGCGTCTGCACTTCGTCCGTTGATCCCCAGTCCAGCCCCTTATTAATCCATGATGCGAGCCATAATGGAGGGCCAGGCCGGAACGCAGGTGTAGCTGCCCACTTGGTACCACGGGGTTCAGTGATGTAAAACCACTCCCGTTGCCATAGGTTGGAGGTTTCCATGAAAGAGCCTTTTGGCCAAGGTGTGTGGGCGAGTTTGCTCACCATCGCACCGCCGCACTCCGCTTGCTTCCCATCGACTACCTTCGGCTTCATATTAAAGGTCTTAAGCCATAAGCCGAAGTGCGGGGGAATACGGAGAAAGGCCTCGCACATGACGATGAACGCTGAGATGTGAAGAAAGGAGTCCGAAGCTAGATCATGAAAATCTAGCCCATAATAGAACATGAGTCCGCGAACGAAGGGATGGAGAGCGAACCCTAGCCCTTGGAGGAAGTGAGAGATGAATACGACCCTCTCGCCGGATCTGGGAGTAGGAATGACCTGCCCTTGAGCAGGGAGCCTGTGGGGGATTTCCGTGGTCAGGTATTTTGCCACCCAGAGCATCGCGATATCCTCCTCTGTGACGGAGGAGGCCACCCACCGGCCTTGAAGGTTGGGTCCGGACATGCTAAGAGACTCGGAACAAATGAATTGAACCTTGGGTGCTAGAACTCGAGGTTGGAAAGGATGAGGGGAGGGGAAAGCGTAGAGGAGAAGGACGGGTCTGTGCCCCTTTATAAAGACGATGAATATCGAAACGCCTCCTCCTAGGCCTCAAAACCTGCCTATTCCCAAGGAATCATACCAACAGGACGGTTGGGTTACCCACGCCCGTATTGATGAGAATCTTGTAATAAGGGGACATGATCTCTGCTTCGACAAGACGTGCCAATAAAACCGCTTCTCGAAACATGGAGCGGGAGGCTAAAAAGAAAACGGTTCGAAATAATGACCGTGCAGGAACGTGGTGTCGCGTTACAAAAAGTTGTCAGCAGATGGGACTCGTGAAATATTATACTCTCTATGGTTGTGTGTGGTACTTCTCTTGCAGAGCCGGACACGCTTTCTGTGCTCGAAGTCTATTCTGGAGTATTCGGAGGAGGAACCCGCCTTGCAATGCCGAAGACAATCTGCGCGCCGGACACATCGTCATTGAAGCCTGGTTCAGGGGCTACTGAGGGAGTTCTGGATTAAGGGGTCCTCGGGCGTCCAGACTATGTAACGTGGACCGGACTGATGGGCCATGAAGATACAAGACAGAAGACTCTCTCCCGTGTCCGGATGGGACTCTCCCTGGCGTGGATGGCAAGCTTGGCGTTCGGATATGAAGATTCCTTTCTCTGTAACCGACTTTGTACAACCCTAGTCCCCTCCGGTGTCTATATAAACCGGAGGGTTTAGTCCATAGGGACAATCATAATCAGACAGGCTAGACTTCTAGGGTTTTAGCCATTACGATCTCGTGGTAGATCAACTCTTGTAATACTCATATTCATCAAGATCAATCAAGCAGGACGTAGGGTATTACCTCCATAGAGAGGGCCCGAACCTGGGTAAACATCGTGTCCCCCGTCTCCTGTTACCATCGACCTTAGACGCACAGTTCGGGACCCCCTACCCGAGATCCGCCGGTTTTGACACCGACAGCCACCAACTGTGCCTTGTATCGCTCAATAGAACCATCAGCATGCTTCTTTACCTTAAATACCCACTTGGAGTCAATAATGTTAACACCAGACATAGGAGGAACCAAGCGCCAAGTATCGTTCCTCTGTAGTGCCTGAAACTCCTACTCCATGGCACTGCACCAATGAGGAATCCGAAGAGCCGCCTGAAAATGCCGAGGCTCAGCAGTGGGGTCAGCATCTGTCTGTGCCATACACGCCGCAATCCACGCAACCGTGCCGTCAGTGCGCTCCTTCGGCCGAACAATACCGCTCTGACTGCGCGTACGAGGACGCAGAATAGCGGGAGGCGGCGGAGGTGGCGGCAGAGACGAGGTCGACGAAGATGGTGATGACGATGCAGACCGCTCCCCGGACGCAGAGCCAGTCGCGTCAGGCGACCGGCCTGGCGAGGAAGGCGTGTACGCCGGCTCGGCCAACGCGGGCGTGTACGCCGGCTCAGCCCCCGCGGCAGAGGCTGGCTCGGGCGAAACTGGCTTGGCCAGCTCGAACGGCTCGGCCAGCCCCGTCGGCAAGCTAGGTGACGGAGGGGCGTCCCGAGCGGGCTCGGCGGACGCCCGAGGAGACGCGGGCGGCTGCTCATCCAGAAGCTCGAGGCGTGCTCCGCGCCCTGTACCTGCACCATGGTTAGGTAGCAACAAGGGGGTATATGCAGCATCAACAAATTGACCAGACAAAGGTAAAACAGATTTCTCAGGTGCAGTGGGAGTGGTGGAGGTGACCGGAAGTGCGGAAAAAGGAAAAACATTCTCATCAAACACCACATCACGTGAGATGTGGACGCGGTTAGAGGGAACATGAAGACACTTGTACCCTTTATGAAGAGAACTATAACCAAGAAACACGTACTGTTTAGACCAAAACTCCAACTTGCGTTGGTTATATGGACGAAGATGTGGCCAACACGCACACCCAAAGACCTTGAGAAACGTATAATCAGGAACTTCATTCAGCAAGAGCTCAAGTGGTGTTTTCATCTGACGAAGTCGTGTAGGGAGTCTGTTAATGAGAAAGCATGCGGTGGAAAACGCATCATTCCAAAACCGGAAAGGAATGGAGGCATGGGCAAGCAATGCAAGACCAGTCTCAACTATATGGTGATGCTTACGCTCAGCTACACCATTTTGCTGATGTGTATGAGGAGAAGACACACGATGTGTAATTCCAAGCTTATTAAAGAATGCATTGAGGTTGTGATACTCACCCCCCCCCAATCGGATTGCACATGAATGATTTTGTGACTGAGCAGACGCTCAACATGCGCTTGGAATTGCAAGGAAACATTAAACACATCAGACTTGCGTTTAAGAAGATAAAGCCAAGTGAATCGACTGTAAGCATCAATAAAACTGACATAGTAATTATGACCACTAACAGAGGTTTGGGCATGGCCCCATACATCCGAAAACACAAGTTCAAGCGGTTTATTGACTACACGACTCGACTCAGAAAAAGGAAGCTGATGACTCTTGCCTTGCTGACAGGCATCACAAACTGCATCAACATGTTTATTGGACACGACTGGAAGCTCATGACGATGAAGTACATGGTGAACGATGGGTGTGGCAGGATGACCAAGGCGTGCATGCCAATGTGATGAAGACACATGAACACCGCTAAAAGCACTAGGAGCTGGTGGCACATCAAGTGCATAGAGACCATTATTGCGCAGTCGACCTCTAAGGAGTACGTCCCTCGTGTCCCGGTCCTTAACAAAAAAATGAAAAGGATGAAATTCAGCAAGAACATTATTGTCACGAGTAAGTTTAGGAACCGATAACAAACTACGTGAAATAGAAGGAACTCGAAGGACGTTGAGGAGACGCAATTGTTTAGATCGATGAGTGAGAAGTGAAGCCTGACCAATATGTGAGATGTGCATACCTTCCCCATCAGCAGTGCGAACCTGATCATGTCCACGGTATGGCTCCTGAGTAGAGAGCTTGCCCATCTCACTCGTCAGGTGGTTGGTAGCTCCCGTATCCATGTACCACGATGCATCAACAGGATAGGAAGGAGTGTGGCCCTGCTCATGACTCACCAGGGCAGCCTGCTTCTCATTACCCTTGCCATTGTTCCCAATCCCCAAGAAATCCTGCTTAAAGCGACGATGACAACGGGAGGCAAGGTGACCATCAAGACCACATAGCTGGCAGGGGACCTGAGCAACACATGAGGGACAGCAGGCACGGACGTGGCCGCCCGCGGATGTAGTGGAGTTCCGCGGGTTGGGCGCGGCCGACGGAGATTTGCCACCAGTTGGTGGCTTGTAGGGCTTGCCCTTGCCATGCGTTGCAGCATTGGCGGAAGGGAAGCTCGGCGTAGAGCGGCGAGCCTGGATGCGCTATTCCGTAGCAAGGAGACACGCGTACAACTCATGCGGCTGGATGGGAGTGTCACGACCATTGATATTCTCCACCAAATTATCATAGTCGTCACCCAGTCCATTGAGCACATAAGAAGTGAACTCCTCCAGATCAAGAGCCTTGCCAATGGAGGCAAGTGTGTCAGCTATACCCGTCACTTTGTTGAAGTAGTCGGTGACGGTGAGATCATGAAGCTTCACCTCCTCAAGCGCACTGTGAATGGCGTGAGCCCGCGCTTGAGACTGCGAAGCAAAACTGGTATGAAGAGCCGTCCACGCCTCCCGAGACGTAGCGGCGAAGATGACCAGTGACAAGACCCCCCCCCCCCGTAAGGGATGACTGGATGGCAGAGAGAATGGCCTGATCCTGAGCCACCCACGCATGATGCCCCAGATGGTATGGCGGTGGGCACGGCATAGTGCCATCAACAAAGCCCTCCAAGTAGCGACTGCGGAGAAGTGTCAAGACCTGAGCACTCCATGACTGATAGTTATCCGTCGTCAGCTTCACCGAGATGAGATGCACAAAGTAGAAAGGCGCCTGAGGTACACCATAATCCAAAGGCGGCGCCGACGCATAAAAATTCGAAGCCCCACTCGGTGGCATGGCGGAAGCCACCAACTCCGTCGAGGGACCACCGTAAGGCACCCCGTACGAAGCAGATGCGCCATGTGGAGGCGCGGTCGCTAAGGGAGTCCTGGATTAAGGGGTCCTCGGGTGGCCGGGCTATGTGACATGGGCCGGACTGATGGGCCGTGAAGATACAAGGCAGAAGACCTTTCCTCGTGTCCGGGTGGGACTCTCCTTTGCGTGGATGGAAAGTTTGGCATCCGGATGTATAGTTTCCTTCCTCTGTAAACCAACTATGTACAAGCCTAGCCCCCTCCGATGCCTATATAAACTGAAGGGTTTGGCCCGTGGAGGTGATCAGAATTCTCATAGGCTAGACAGCTAGGGTTTAGCCATTACGATCTCGAGGTAGATCAACTCTTGTAACCCCCATACTCATCAAATACAATCAAGCAGGACGTAGGGTTTTACCTCCATTAAGAGGGCCCGAACCTGGGTAAACATTGTGTTCCCTTTGTCCCTTGTTACCTTCGATCCTCAGACGCACAGTTCGGGACCCCCTACCCGAGATCGGCCGGTTTTGACACCAACATTGGTGCTTTCATTGAGAGTTCCACTGTGTCGTCGGCAGAAGGATCGATGGCTCATTTGATCATCAACAACGATGCTGTTTCCGGGGAGACCTTCCTCCCCGGTCAACTTTTTGTGTTCGGCGGCTTCGCTCTGCGCGCCAATTCAGTTGGTCACCTTGAGCAGATCGACAGCTACGCCCTGGTCATCAGATCAGATTCGGGAGCCTGAATTACGTCGCTGATATGCGAGGAGACTTGATCTTCGAAGGGTTCACGGCCTCGACCACTATTCCTCATCTTCAAGAAGGCAACCCATCGGATCCGTCATCAGGCGCCGCTCAAAGACCAACTACTATCCCTGCCCTGGCCATAGATCCAGGGCAGGCCACCTCATCCGAAGATGGGATCTTAAAACCCACTAGACCCTCTCCTCCCATGGAGCCCTTTGCCGAAAACCCAGAAGCAATTGTATGTTCGGCGAGCCTGGAATCAAGCAGGACCCTCCTTGTCATCGGAGAGCCGAACTCGCCTCTGGAGGCCAACTCCGAACTCTCAAGGTCTGCGGCTGGTGAACACAACCTAGCAGAGTCTGCCATGCCCAGCTCCGCAGGTCCTTGGTTCCCCGTCCGGCCTTCGCTCTTAAGCGAGGCCTTGGACTTAATGCGGTCTCTCGCCATCACGGAGGTATTAGCTCCGAATTACGCCCAGCCCGAACTAGGGGCTGAGTGCGGGGAATTTTGCGTCCCACCCACCACCCACTTGGTAGCCATTGTTGAAGACTTAACCGACATGCTCGACTATGCCTCCGAAGACATCGACGGTATGGACGACGATGCCAGAGCCGAACCAGGCCAAAACCCACCCATCACCGAACGTTGGACTGCCACTTCTACATACGATGTGTACCTGGTGGATACACCCAAAGAGGACGACGATGGCAATCAAGATCCAAGCAAGGACAAGCCCGTCGAGGTACCACCGAAGCGTCGATGTCAGCGGCGCCGTTCACGATCGCGGCAAGAAAAAGAAAGTAATACCGGCACCGGAGACATTGACACTCCGGAGAATGCCGAAGACTCTGACCAACCCATTGAGCCTGCCGTAGAGCAGGATAATTGGGAAGAGGGACAAGTTAACCCCGACGAGCCAGTCGGGAATGAGGATTCGGAGGATAGTAACTATCTACTGATCTTCGAGGAGGATGTCAGCCTCAGCAACAAAGACTTCATCGTGCCAGAGGAACCCCTCGAGCAAGAGCGCTTTAAGCGACAGCTCATCGCAACTGCGAGGAGTCTAAAAAAGAAACAGCAACAGCTTCAAGCCGAACAGGATACGCTCAACGACAGATGGACCCAGGTCCTAGCTGCCGAGGAGTACGGCCTCGAACGCCCAACAAAGAGCTATTCGAAGCGTCGGCTACTGCCACAATTCGATGACGAGGCCCTAGAGCCAATACCGTCAAGACATAATCATGCTAATGAACCAGACCGACCACCACGTGGGCGAGACAAAGCGGCTACTCATGCCAAACACCAGCCCGCACCACCTCGCCGTCGAGGCAAAGAGGTAGCAGCTCAGGACTACACCTACGACTTATGTCAGGACCTGGACAATAGAGCCGGCAAGACCAGATCAATATACGGATCAAGGGGCGTGCTCCGATGAGAGACGGCGGCCTTCAAGCTTGGCGCGAGCAGCATAACCGAACTCAGGCCGAAAACCGAACACGGATGTCATCTGAACTCCGTCGTGATGTTGCCCGATACAGAGGCGCCGCACACCCCTTGTGCTTTATCGATGAGGTAATGCAGCACCAATTTCCAGAAGGGTTTAAACCCGTAAACATCTAATCATACGATGGAACGACAGATCCCGCGGTATGGATTGAGGATTTTCTTCTCCATATTCACATGGCCCGCAGTGACGATCTCCACGCCATCAAATACCTCCCCCTAAAGCTGAAAGGACCAGCGCGACACTGGTTAAACAGCCTACCAGAGAACTCTATTGGTAGCTGGGAAGACTTGGAGGATGCCTTTAGAGACAACTTCCAAGGTACCTATGTCCGGCCTCCGGATGCCGATGACCTTAGTCATATAGTCCAGCAACCCGGTGAGTCAGCCCGCAAACTCTGGACTAGGTTCTTAATTAAAAAGAACCAAATCGTCGACTGTCCGGACGCCGAAGCCCTCGCGGCCTTTACACATAGCGTCCGCGACGAATGGCTCGCCCGACACCTTGGTCAGGAAAAGCCGAAGTCTATGGCAGCTCTTACTGCACTCATGACCCGCTTCTGCGCGGGAGAGGACAACTGGTTGGCTCATAGAAGCAATAGTACCAGCGACCCTGGCACCTCCGAAGTCAGGGACGGCAATGGCAGGCCACGACGCACAAAACACAAGCGTCGAAACAACAATGAAGAAACTGAAGACACAACGGTTAACGCCGGATTCAGTGGCTCTAAATCCGGTCAGCGAAAGAAGCCATTCAAAGAAAATAAGGACGGTCCATCTAATTTGGACAAAATACTCGATCGGCCTTGCCAGATTCATGGCACCCCCGACAAGCCCGCCAACCACTCCAACAGAAATTGTTGGGTCTTCAAACAGGCCGGTAAGTTAAATACCGAACATAAGGGGAAAGGGCCGCCAAGCGAGGACGATGACGAGCCCCGCCCACCGAACACAGGGGGACAAAAGAAATTTCCCCCTGAGGTGAAAACAGTGAACATGATATATGTCACGCATATCCCCAAAAGGGAGCGCAAGCGCGCACTAAGGGACGTCTACGCCCTAGAGCCCGTCGCCCCCAAATTCAACCCATGGTCGGCTTGTCCGATCACCTTCGATCGCAGGGACCACCCGACCAGTATCCGTCATGGAGGTTCGGCGGCCCTGGTCCTCGATCCAATTATTGACGGATATCATCTGACTCGAGTCCTTATGGACGGCGGCATCAGTCTCAACTTGATCTATCAAGACACTGTCCGCAAAATGGGTATTGACCCGTCAAGAATCAAGCCTAGTAACACCACCTTTAAAGGAGTGATACCCGGCGTCGAGGCCCGCTGTACGGGCTCATTAACATTGGAAGTAGTCTTCGGTTCACCGAACAATTTCCGAAGCGAAGACTTGATGTTCGACATCGTCCCCTTCCGCAGTGGTTATCACGCACTGCTTGGACGTACTGCCTTCGCCCGCTTCAATGCAGTCCCGCATTATGCTTACTTAAAGCTCAAGATGCCTGGACCCCGCGGCGTTATCACAGTCAATGGAAACATGGAACGCTCCCTCCGTACCGAGGAGCACACCGCGGCCCTTGCAGCCGAGGTACAGAGCGGCCTTATCAAGCCGAACACTTCATCGGCCATCAAGCCTCCGGACACTATTAAACGAGTCCGGCCTACTCTGCAGAATGACAGCTCGGTCAATCCGGCGCTGGACTAGCAGTTTTGCCTCCGTCCACCGCCCCATCTAATCGCGGCATATGTACCGCGTGTGCATAACTACGCATTCAAAATACCTTGGGCGACGGCGGAGGCACTCCGCGGACGAGGTCCATAATACGGCTCGACCCTATTCGGACCTTAATCTCCTTCTTTTTTTCTCTTTTCTCTCATATTACAGGTTCTTTAAAACCTAAAGTCACTTTACGGTGGCGCAGGGCCCTTTCCCAGGCCCCTTCTATATACACGATCGTCGATCCTTTCAAAGGATCCTCCACCAAGGCGAAAAGCGGCACAGACATGCGGCAGGGTGTCCAAAGGATCTTCACGATACCTTTTCTTTTTTAGGACCTGTATACAGCTTTCCCTTGTTCTCAAATTCTTGGCATGTAAAATAGCCCTGATGCTTATAGCATTATCTGTAAAAGCACGTTTTGACGTATCAATCAGACTATAATGGAAAAAGTTTTTACCAACCCTATTCGGTATTGGTTTATTTCATAATCTGTATTCCCTCTTCATGTCAGATTGGCATATACACTTCGGCATAGCTTAAAATGCCAGGGGCTCTATTCGGCCACCTATATTTTCAAAAAAAAAAGTCCGAACGCTTTTAGAGTGCACTTCGGCGTCCCGAATATTGCATTATATGCATCAGCTCCGAATCATGTCTTTGGTCAATAGTTGGGTTGCCCGGTTCCTATGGTTACTACCTTACATTCCGCTCGTTCGGCTAGGGTAGTAAAGGGAGAACTACTGCGATTGTGTTTCTGGTTCGTCCGGTCAAACACCTCAGTAGAGAAAGCCGAAAACTGACTGTCATGGTGAGGCGAGATCTGATCAGCTATTCGGCGACTTGCTATAAATCTTTTGCGATTTCTTCCGTATTATGCGAAGGGCTGGCCTCCGTCCAGTCATGTGCTTAAGGCATCCCAGTTCGGATAGCCGCATACGTACCAGGAGCTAGTACTTAGCCCCACCGTCAAACTCCTATGGCTAAGTGAAAGTGATAAAGCAGCATAGTCTGATTGCCTGGTTCGCCTACGCAGACACCTCCTTCACGGACCAAGACGTTGGGTCAAGAGTGATCCTGCGTTATTCCGAACACCCCCGTAGTGTCTACGTGGGGGCTGAAGCCGACGACTGGCAAACTTTCAAGATAACAAAATACGGCCGCACAAGAGGCAAGCAATTCCAGATAAAGACATAAATATATTACAAAGCCTTGGTTTATAAAACAACGTCTGGGTAGCTCGGATACATTCACTCAAATATGATATCCTTTGAGCATTGGCCCTCTATTAATCGGGCACCCTCAAGGACGTCTTCAAAATACCGCTCTGGCTTGCGGTGGTCCTTGCCTTCGGGTGGGCCCTCGACCGCCACGACGGCGGCCTTCATCTTTGCCCAGTGCATCTTGACACGGGCAAAGGCCATCCGCGCACCTTCTATGCACGCCGAGCGCTTGACAGCTTCAATCCGGGGCAACGCGTCGGCAAGTCGCTGCACCAGGCCGAAGTAGCTGCTAGGAATGGGTTCGGTTGGCCACAGCCGGACTATGACGTCCTTCATGGCCAATCCGGACATCCTGTGCAGCTCTGCCAGTTGCATCATGTGGTTGTTCAACAGTGCCGGACGCTCCAACGCCGCGAACTGTGACCAGAAGAGCTTCTCCGTCGTGTGCCCCTCCTAGGCCCGGAAGAACTGCGCGGCGTCGGCGGCACTCTTCGAAAGATCCGCAAATGCGTCTGGAGAACTCCACAGTCGAGTGAGCAAGGCATATCTTTGACCGCCAAATATAGTCTGCAAAAGAAAGGGCTTACCAGCCGCTATCTGTTCTGACTGCCGGATTTCTTCGCGAGCTGCCCGGGACTCGGTCCTCGCCTCCTTGGCCTCTTGGAGGGCCTTAGCGAGTTCGGCCGCCTGGGCCTTATTCTTCTCCTCCAAGGACTCGCACTTGTCGGCGGCGTCCTTGAGCTCTTGCTCCACTTCGGTCACCCTCTCCTCGTACTGGCGGCGGGTGACCTGTTCGGACTTTAAATCTGCAGCCGCTTTGTCTGCGGCCGCTTTGCTCGCCTTCGCCTCCTCCTTGGCTTGGGCAAGGGCACTCTTGAGGGTCTCGACCTCGGCCGTGCTGCCTGCAATCATACACATAGCAGCGCATGAGTTTAAACTCAGAATTTGCATATCAATTCAGGCATGTGCGAGATATTTCAAACATACCTTGCGCCTCATCGAACCGCTTGTTCATGCGGTCGATATCATCATCAGCCAGCTGCAGCCTCCGCTTGAGATCGGAAACTGCAGCGGCCTGGGCGGTTGCCGCCAACATGGAAGCCTGTTATACAATATAAAAGTATGTCACCTCTTCCGAATACTGTATGATCCTCTGTCCGGCTTTTTCAAAACCAGACAGAGTCTCAGGGGCTACTATCTATGCACAGGTCTGTCCCTTTATAAAAAGCGTCTAGAGCATTATGTCGCATACCTCGAAGCCTGTTAGTAGGCTGGTGAAGGCTTCGTTTAGCCCGCTCTTGGCGGACTGAATCTTCTCAACCACCACACCCATCAGGGTGCGGTGCTCCTCCACGATGGCATCACGTCATAGTGCTTCCACCAAGGTATTCGGCGCCTCCGGATTAGTGGAGGTCGCCGTCGGAGCTGATGCTCCCCCCTCCTTCGAAGGGGGCTGCTCGCCTGACTCCGGGGCCACATTGGTCTCCGGAATGATGTCCGACTAGGGGCCAGATTGCTCAGGACCCCCGCCGTCGGTCGCCATGGGGGTCGCCCCCTCCATGTCTTCGGCAGCCGAGGTATTGTCCTCGGGCGCCTTCTCGGCAGCCTCGCTCGCCCCTCCGTGGCCAGGAGAGGTCCTTCAGGACAACACCTCGGTGTCATCCACGATGATTGGCGAAGGGGCTCGCGGTGGCGTCTCGCTCTCTGCCATCTCGGGCGGCAGAGAACTCCCTTCAGACAGCGATGGTTGGGGGAGGTCGCGGGCTGGGCTGAAACACACAATATGATATGTTATATTACAACCATACCAGACCGAATATTTGCTAAGTATCCTTTTCGACACTTATGATTCGGCCAGGGTTTTTTCCCTGAGGCGCCTCTTGGGGGTGTGTTCGGCGTTCGTATCCGAACCGTCCGAGAGGGTTATCTTCTCCCTCTTGGACGCCCCCTCCTCCAGGTCTGCGGAGGCGGCCCTTTTCTTCTTTCCCCCCTTTAGGGGAGAACCACTTTCCGCCTCCTCCTCCTCTTCATCTTCATCCCCCTCGTCGGAGGAGTGGGCTTCGGTTTCTCCGGACACTGTGTTCGAAGTACCCTTACGGCGAAGGCCGCCCTTGGCCTCCTTGCCCTTTTTCTTGGCCTTCTTCTCCGGCGCCTGATACGGCGCCGGAACCAGCATCCTCGTTAGCAGAGGATTGGCTGGGTCTTCAGGTAGTGGAGCTGGACACTTGATCCGCTCCGCCTTCGCTGTCCAGCCCTGAATGAAAGAATGGAAATCTCAGTATAACCTTTGATTTATTTACCAAAAATTGTGTTCGGAACTAAAATACTTACCGGTGTGGTCAGATTCTCGATGTCAAGACCGATGTCTTCGGTCTTCTTCGGCCACGTCTTCTGGGTCTTAAAGAGCAGCTTCCAGATCTCTTCGTGCGTTGTGCCGAAGAAACGCTGCAGGGTCCGCGGACCTTCCGGATTGAACTCCCACATGTGGAGCGGCCGGAGTTGACAAGGGAGGATCCGGCGGAAAAGCATCATCTGAATCACGTTGGTGAGACTGATGTTCTTGCTTATCATGTTTTTGATGCGCTTTTGTAGCGTCATCACATCCGCGGTCGACCCCCAGTCCAGACCCTTGTTGGTCCATGACGCGAGCCGCATAGGGGGTCCGGATCTGAACTCAGGAGTGGTCGCCCACCTGGCGCCGCGAGGTTCGGTGATATAGAACTGTTGGGGAACGTAGCATGCAATTTCAAAGAAATTCTACGCTCACACAAGATCTATCTAGGAGATGCATAGCAACGAGAGGGGAGAGTGTGTCCACGTACCCACGTAGACCGAAAGCGGAAGCGTTAGCTTAACACGGTTGATGTAGTCGAACGTCTTCGCGATCCAACCGATCAAGCACCGAACGTACGGCACCTCCGAGTTCTGCACACGTTCAGCTCGATGACGTCCCTCGAGCTCTTGATCCAGTTGAGGACGAGGGAGAGTTCTGTCAGCACGACGGCGTGGCGACGGTGATGATGAAGTTACCGGCGCAGGGCTTCACCTAAGCACTACGACGATATGACCAAGGTGTTAAACTATGGAGGGGCACCGCACACGGCTAAGACAAATCTTGGTGTGTCTTTGGGGTGCCCCCTTCCCACGTATATAAAGGAGGGAGGGAGAGAGGCCAGCCTCCTAGGGGCGCGCCAAGAGTATGGAGTCCTACTAGGACTTCCAAGTCCTAGTAGGAATCCCTTTCCTTTTCGGAGTAGGAGAGAAGGAAAGAGGGAAAAGAGGGAGGGAGTAGGAAAAGGCAAGGGGGGCGCCACCCCCTTCCCCTAGTCCAATTCGGACCCATGGGTGGCCGGGCTATGTGACATGGGCCGGACTGATGGGCCGTGAAGATACAAGGCAGAAGACCTTTCCTCGTGTCCGGGTGGGACTCTCCTTTGCGTGGATGGCAAGTTTGGCGTCCGGATGTATAGTTTCCTTCCTCTGTAAACCGACTCTGTACAACCCTAGCCCCCTCCGGTGCCTATATAAACCGGAGGGTTTGGCCCGTGGAGGCGATCAGAATTCTCATAGGCTAGACAGCTAGGGTTTAGCCATTACGATCTCGAGGTAGATCAACTCTTGTAACCCCCATACTCATCAAATACAATCAAGCAGGACGTAGGGTTTTACCTCCATTAAGAGGGCCCGAACCTGGGTAAACATCGTGTTTCCTTTGTTCCTTGTTACCTTCGATCCTCAGACGCACAGTTCGGGACCCCCTACCCGAGATCGGCCGGTTTTGACACCGACAGTCGCCGGGGCTGTCGGGTAGGGGGCCGGCACCGCGGCTGGAGGCGGCCATTGATCAGCCGGGGCAGCGCCGTGGGGTGGTGTCGTTGCTGCGGCGTCGTAGGGTTGGGCCATGGGCGGGTGCTGGCCGCCGTGAGGCGCAGCGTAGCCCCACCAGGAAGTGGCCGCATGCGGGGCGCCATAGGGCGCGCGTCCCCCGTACACCTGCGGCGGCGACAGGGCTAGGCCGGGAGGCGGGAAGGAGGCGGCGGCGCCGTAGGGCATCGGCGGTGCAGCAGCGACGTGGAAGCCTGGAGTGGGCGACGCGGCAGCGCCGAAGGGCGCCGGCGACGCGGCGACGTCGGTGAAGACGGGAGGCGGCGGCGCGGCGGCTACGGAGACGCCGGCCACGAAGGCCAGCGGTGGAGACGCCAAAAACAGAGAGGTCAGGACGGCCTGAGCGGCGGCCGGGATGGCGGCCGGAGCGGGGGCCGGGACAGAAGCCATCGGGCGCGAAGGCTAGCAAGCAGCAGCAGCTAAGCTAGCAAGCCACGATCGCTTAAAAGCTACTCCCTCCATCCGGAGTTACTCGTCTCAGAAATGGATAAAAATAAATGTATCTAGAACTAAAATACGTCTAAGTACATCCATTTCTCCGACAAGTATTTCCGGACGGAGGGAGTAGTAGCTAGCAAGCCACGGGCAGCAGCAGCTAAACGGGCTAGCTAGCAAGCCACGGGCGGCAGCAACACTGTAGGTAGATACGCGAGCGGGCAGAGGCGATTGGAAGCGACGGTGGCGGTGGGATCGTAGGTTTAGTCTGATACCATATTAAACTTAGGGTTTGGAAAATTGCCCGACACCCAATATAGGTGTTTTTTTTAACATCAGTACAGACACAAGCGCTCATATACACGCGCATACATTCACCCCTATGAACGCATACACACACACTCTATCCTTATGAGCACCTCCGAAAGACTGAGCCAGCATATCATCTTAAGATTTACGAAGTCACCGTAAACGCCTCGTCGTCGACGGAAACGTCTCCTCTCACTGAATGCGCATCACCGAAAATCCTGAAATAAATCCAGAAATAAATGCGATCACCAGGATTTGAACCCTGGTGAGCTGGGGATACCACAGTCCCTCTAACTAACGGGTGTGGCTATCTCATATATATATATATATATATATATATATATATATATATATATATATATATATATATATATATAGGGGTACACAGTGTACAAAGACAATATACATGGTGTACACAATTATACGTCGTCTAACAGATGATCTCTCTTGATCCATTCAATGCGAAGGTACACCCACCTACCTCGCCAGCATGAGTGGCCGGCATCTATGGTGTTTGATGCGGGTGTGGCTCCGCGCGGCCTGGCTGTCCTCAATTACTACCGGCCATCCAATCCAAGGCCGGCTCCAAACTCGTCTTCGACACCGAACACGCTGGGTCTCACCACTCACATGCCCCCCGTCCTTCCTAGGCGCCCAAGAGCTACGGCGCGGTCTGGCTGTCGGCGACACCGTCAACGCCCTCGACAGCGGCTGGGAGGCCAAGCACAGCGGCCCCTTCAAGATGCTCTGCCGCGAGCCGCGCCGGCGTTCCAGCCGGACGGCGTCACGTCCCGCGTGCTGCGTCCGGACGGCGCAACCACGTATGTTCCTGTCCATAGTCGATACACAACCGGCGGCACCTTCTCCTTCGACGCGAGGCGGCGAGCGTGCGCGCTCCACGGACGCCGGATCCTGCTGCCTTTGAGCGACGCGGAGCACTTCGTCGGTGGGTGGGTTGGCCTGTGGTCGCAGCGCGCAGGACACATCATCCAGTGCACGGTGGTCTCGCCTAGATCCAACAGGGATGCCTACTGGTAGGACCAAGAGAAGCCAACCTGCACGTCGACGATTCAGTCTATTTTGTTTGCATATTCGTGTTTTTTTCTTTCAAATAGGAACCCATAACATACGAATCGTTCGGGACAAAAAAGACAAATTTGGAGTCAGTAAAAAAGTGTACTATTCTGAATCCAATTTGTTTTTTTTCTTCGAGCTATTCATATGTCCAAATTATCTGACATTTGGAGCGCATCTCACACACCAAATTATCTACCATGCAAAAAAATTGGATTTGATTTTTTTGTATTTTTATGTTTTTTTCTTGACCGGACGCAGATGAGTCTTGCTCAGAAATGGATATTGGAAATATATGTGGTTACTTTCCAAAACCTGCGCGTCTAGAAAGAACATGTTCTACGGGATGCGTTGGAGAGTTTATTATCTCGATCTTAGGGCATCTGCAACGCGGACTTCTAAAATAGACACAATATTGGTTCGCGGACGTGTATGTGGGCAGTCCGACGGGAGTCGGCCATCCAGCTCTAGATATCAAACGTTCGAACACATTTCAAAAGGTCTGTGAACAAAACTGGGCAAATTTCAGGCAAGGATAATTTTCCTTTAGACCGGACCAGATTGATCAAATTCATTACATTTTTGACATATTTGAACTAAATAAAAGTGGGCGACACTTTTTTAACCTAGTCTAAATGTTTGTTGGGCGTGGCGGCGTCCGTGTTCCACGTCATGTTTTCCCCATATTTAGAAAGCTCAACGGTCGTTACCCTGAGAAGAGAAGTTGTGGGAGGGGAAGAATAAGACGTGGAGCACGACTCACATGGGACAAGAGGCGTGCACACGTCCCATATCTTACTCTTTCTCATCGGAGTCCTCCATGTCGACGGCGCTGAACGTGGACGTGTTGGCCTCGTGGTCATTGTGCCGGGGCGCGAACCGCGGGGGCGGTGTGGCCGACATAGAGCTAGAGACTTCCTCGGTCGCCTGCTCCTCCTCTTTGTCCGCCTCTGCATCGATCTCGGCGAACAAGGCGTCTCTCTTCGCCCGCAGGACACATAGAGTCATCGTCGCTTGTGGCGGATGCGCATGCACTATGCATGGACTGATACAATGCCTGCTGCTCATCCAGGAAGTCTGAATCCTCCGCGATCATGGTTGTGATGGCATCGTCATTCACCTGCTAGCCGATGATTTGCCCTCCACGAGTCGGTGGTCATTGAGGAGCCGGAGGTTGTAGCGTTGGTCCTCCCACGCTTACCGGAGCGCCGACACAGGCGACGTCGAACGCTATTCCGCCATAACGGCGTTGAAGTGCGCCTGCGTGGGCAAGGGTGCCTGCTCATCGTCGGACACCTCCTCCATCACCTGGTCCTCGTTGCTGACCTCCAGTGAGCTCACCTGCAAGCCGGCCTCGATCCATCGTGCACGACGGGCCTGCTAGTCGACCATAATGCCGGCCAACTCCTGCTTCTACTCCATTGAGAAGCTCTCCCAAATCGATCTAGAAATCGCGGTCATGTCAGGCGTGGTGCAGTGTGGGTCGTGCCGGGTGAGGAGGCATCTTTTAAATAGTGGGTGCCAGCCACACCAAGTGGCATGTTATGTCAATGCGGGTGTCAGAGTGGGTTTCTCGACTGCCGCGCCTGTTTAATGCCGGCAGGCTGACGGACAGGAGCCAATTTGAATGTGGTATGCAACCATCCAGCCCCGCTGTTTCACGCCTCTTCGACAATGGAACATGCGGGGAGACTGGGCGGTGCTCCTGGCCGACGCACTGCTTTAATGCCGGCTCAAGTGAGAGGTCGCGTCCACTTTGGGCTGGCATGAACACGGCACTGGCGCTCTGAAGTGGCACTGACCGGCATGAGTGCATGACAACCGCTTCGCGCGGGGGAGGACTCGGGTACGGGATAGGTTTTTAGCTAGGTCTGGGGTGTCGAACACATATTTGGCAGCGGTCAGGATGCCCTTAAACCCCCTAGTTGCATCTGGATTACCAAATTTTGGACATTCGGATTGGTTGTCAGAGTGCGTCCAGACACTTGGTCCAGACACTTGGTCCAGATGGTTGTGGGCGTGACGGTGTCCTGTACTAGGGGGTACGAACCTAATTGGCCCACGGTCCATGGGCCTGGCTTACGGCCCACCGTTCTCACAAGGAAGGACTCCGGGAGCCTCGCACTTCGACGTGATCAAGATGGACTCTGCCGAAAACTTGACGTGTACTCCAAGGATGACATGGGCAAAAAATGTTCATCTGTTTCAAGAAATGTACGTGACATTAAAACAAATGTTAATCATGTAAATGTTAAATGTGTATAAAATAGTTTCTCATGTATACAAAGAATGTAAACATGTATTGCAGAAAAGTAGACACTAATATGTACATTATAAATATGTTAACCATGAATTTCAAAATACTTAAACGTGTATGCAAAATGTTTCTGATGTATATACAAAATGTAAAAGGTACATAAAAACATAGATATAAAAATATGTACTTAGAATAATGCTAATTATATTTGAAAAATTGTTAAACTTGTATAAATCAAACGTTCCCCATATATATTAAATGAAAAATGTACAACTTATATAGAAAAAGAAAAAAAGTAAAAACATATATTTAAAAAACTAAAAGATGTTAAACATGTATAAACCATTTTTCCCCGAAGTATATGAAAAATGTACATTGTGCGTGAAAAAATAGACATGTGAATAAAATGAAAAAACCTAAAAATAAAATATACCAGAAAAAATAAACCAGAAAGGAAAATAAAACAGAAAAAACTAAAAAAAAGAACAATACACCATTAAAAAAGAAAAATGTTAAAAACAAGAGAAAAACCTTTAATACTACAGTGTTAGGCCAGCCCGCTAGCTCCCGCGCGTAGGTGTTTCCTAATAAGAGTCAGTATAGGCAAGCATAGCTTTACGACTTACCATGGGAACACTTCCTGAGCGCCTTCAGCGCCGGTTTGCATGAGAGCTCATATACGCCGCATGTGTGTGTCTGATCGTCGTGGCCTCGCTGAAGCGACGCGCAAACGGGCCGGCCCAACTATCATGCGTCGAGCAAAAATTCGGAAAAAAGAAGCGCACGCGTTGGATGGAACTCCCGAGTCCCGACCACATGCTCGATTCTAGCAAGGCTAGCCAGCGGAGCTAGCGACCTACTCCTTCCGTTCCATAATGTAAAACGTTTTCTTGACACTAATACATTATGGGACGGAGTCAAAAAAAACGTCTTATATTATCGGACGGAGGGAGTACAAGGGTATAAAATCAGCGCCAAGCTTAAAGTATGTAATACAGCGGCAAATCCTTTTTTTCCTTCAAAAAATCAACATTTTTATAATATATGTTGAACAAATTTTAAAATACATTGAAATTATTTGTAAAAAAACACTGATCAGGTTTCAAATACACAAAAGAACATATTGTAGTATACGTTGAACAATTTCTTCATATATGACACACAAATTTGAAATACACAATGAACATATTTTAATTACGTTGAACAATTTCATAATATATGATGAACAACTTTTTAATACACGATGAACATTTTTATAATGTAAGGTGAACTATTCATAAGATACGATGAACATTTTCTCAATACGATGAAGATTTTTGTAATACGCTGTGAACTTTTGATATAATATGCAATAAAGAGAAGAAAAACAGAAACAGAAAATTAAAAAGGAAACATAAAATAAAAAATAAAAAAGGAAGCAAAACAGAAAAATAAAAAAAGAATAAAAAAGGGAAAACCGAAAAAAAAGTGAAAAAACTGGAAAAAACCATAGAAGAAAAAACAAATAAAACCCGCAAGAAACAAGGAAACAGCAGCGAACGGAATCTGTACGTCGGACAACCGAAGAGGGGTAGCGAAGCCTTGACTGTTCCCACCCGCGAGCGGCAAATAGGATTGAAAGATGGCATTTCCTATTCGGCGCCTTCATCGCCCGTTAACGTGCATTCTGTAAACCGGCGCTGAAGGCGCCTCTTACCTGGGCCGCCCACATAACATTTGCCAACCTCCCAACAAAAAAGGAGGGAGAACACAGGATTCGATCCCGCAACCTGTACGTTCGACATAGAGCGCACAAACCAGTAGGTTAGCCCACGCGTTGTGAAACAGAATTTGTTTTACTTCTTTTATTCCTTTCTTCAGTTTGTGGTCTTTTCTCCTAGCGTTTTTTTTATCTTTTTTTCCTTTTTCGTTTTCTGTTTTTCCTTTTCTTCCTTTCTTCAGTTCGTGAACTTTTCTAAAAAAATCAATGAACTTTCTTTCAAATCCGCTGAACTTTTTTCAAAATTGATGAACTTTTTTCCATATCCACTGAACTTTTTTCAAAATCGACGAATTTTTTTTCAAATCTGCTGAACTTTTTTCAAAACCGATGATTTTTTTTTCAAATTCGCTGAACATTTTTTCAAAATTGATGAACTTTTTTTCAGATTTGATGAACTTTTTTCAAAACCGGTGAACTTTTTTTCATATCCGTTGAACTTTTTTCAAAATCAATGAACTTTTTTCAGATTCGATGAACTTTTTCTAATTATGATGAACTTTTCTTAGATTCGATGAACTTTTTTCAGTTATGATGAACTTTTCTCACATTCGATGAACATTTTTTCAGATTCGATGAACTTTTCTCAAATTTGATGAACTTTTTATCAGATTCGATGAACTTTTCTCAAATTCAATGAAATTTTTATCAGATTCGATGAACCTTAAAAGACAATGAATTTTTTTCAAATTAAAAAAATTCATGGTTTTTAAAAAAACGTTCTTTGATTTTTCAAGAAAAATGCACCAAAAAAAGAAAGAAAAAAGGCGAACAAAACCATTACAGAAAAAGAGAAACAAAAAAAATGGTTTGGGAAGCTTCCCACACCAGGCACTTTGCGAGCTGGAGAAAGAATAAATAAAAGCAAACGACGTTACAAAGCACTGGTCGTACGTTGGCGTAGTGGTTTGCGCAGCTCTATGGGAAGGGTAAGGTCCCGAGTTCGAGTCCTGGTCCCCGCGGACTTTTTTGCAGTTTCGAACAGAATAAAAAACAAATGGACCGGCCCGCTACGCGCTCCTGCGAGCGCAAGCATCGCTAATCGGCATCGCTAATCGGCGCTAACAGCGCCGACTAGGAGCTCCTGATCCCACATGCGAGCTAACCTACCGATCGATTTGGGCCGGCCCATCTATATCGTACCTACAGCTGTTTCAGGTTTCGGTTTTGGGAACCTTTTAGAGGGGTTCCCAACTGGTTTTTGCCAGTTTTGGAACCTTCTAGAAGGTTTCTGAACCGGTTTTTTTAGTTTTTTCTTTTTTCTTTTTCCTGTTTTTTCTTTTCTCTTTTCTTTTTGTTTCTTTTCTCCTTACTTTTATTTTATTTTTTCCTTTTCACGTTTCTTTCTTTTTCCAATAATTTTTCTGAAATTTATTTTTTTGTATTTTCCAAAATTTGTTCATTTTTTCAGAATTTGTTCTTGTTTCCAAATTTTGTTAAAATTTCAAAACATTTAAGTATTTTCTAAATTTGTTCACTTCTTTTAAAAAATGTTCAAAATTTCAAAAAAAACTAAATTATAAAATTTTTGTATTTTTCAATTTTGTTCACCAATTTAAAAATGTTCACAGATTTCAAAAAATGTGCCTGTTTAAAGATAATCACTTTTGCAAAATTTGTTCCAAAACTAAAAAATATTTGGGTAATTTCACATAATGTTCGCGATTTGAAAATTTTGTTTATTTATTCAAAAAATGTTTCTGTTTTCTTAACTTGTTCACAAATTCAACAAAAAAAATCTGTGAGTTCAGTCACTGAAAGATGTGCCGGACTTTTTTCAGTTTCGAACAGAATAAAAAACAAATGGGCCGGCTCGCTACGCGTTCCTGCAAGCGCAAGCATGGCTAATCGGCGCTAACAGCGCCGACTAGGAGCTCCTGATCCCACATGCGAGCTAACCTACCTATCGATTTGGGCCGGCCCATCTATATCGTACCTACAGCTGTTTCAGGTTTCGGTTTTGGGAACCTTTTAGAGGGGTTCCCAGCTGGTTTTTGCCGGTTTTGGAACCTTCTAGAAGGTTTCTGAACCGGTTTTTTTAGTTTTTTTCGTTTTTTTCTTTTACCTTTTTCCTGTTTTTTCTTTTCTCTTTCCTTTTTGTTTCTTTTGTCCTTACTTTTATTTTATTTTTTCCTTTTCACGTTTCTTTCTTTTTCCAATAATTTTTCTGAAATTTATTTTTTTGTATTTTCCAAAATTTGTTCATTTTTTCAGAAATTGTTCTTATTTTCAAGTTTTGTTAAAATTTGGAAAAATTTAAGTATTTTCTACATTTGTTCACTTCTTTGAAAAAATGTTCAAATTAAAAAAAAACTAAATTATAAAAATGTTGTATTTTTCAATTTTGTTCACCAATTTAAAAATGTTCACAGATTTCAAAAAATGTGCTTGTTTAAAGAAAATCACTTTTAAAAAATTTGTTCCAAAACTAAAAAATATTTGGGTAATTTCACATAATGTTGGCGATTTGAAAATTTTCTATATTTATTCAAAAAATGTTTCTGTTTTCTTAATTTGTTCACAAATTCAACAAAAAAAATCTGTGAGTTCAGTCACTGAAAGATGTGAGTTCTATCCTATACACACAAGTTTTGGCTAATTTTTTAGCGAGTTGTTCTCTAATTTTTGCCGTTGGCTTTCATTTATTTATGCGTCGCATTGCAAATACTGCATTAGAGTCAGTCGGTCGCAGTAGCTAGGCGTGCCGTCGTTTATTCCACAGGGCGTGAGTTCGATTTGCATCTGGTACACTTTTTTTTTTGTTTTTTCACAGCGCCTACCGTAAAATGAGCTGGCCCAGGGATTCAAAAAAATTGTATTTTTATAAATATTCAAAAATCAAAAAATCTCAATTTTTTTAAAAAGTTCACAATCCAAAAGAAATCTCGGTGATTTTAGGAAAAGTTTGCATATTGAAAATTTTTATTTGTTTTGAAATTAAAAGTGCATGGATTTGAAAACAGTTCAAGATTTTTGAGGAAAATAGTTGACCAATTTTTTTTTACAAAATTCACAGATTTGGAAAAAGTTTTTTGATCCTGAAATAAATTTATGAATTTGTAAAAAGTTCACAAATTTTTAGAAAAAAGTTGACATATTTTAGAAAAGTTCATCGATTTTCAAAAAAATGTGTTCCCTAAAAAAGTTGTGACAAACTAAAGAAGTTCACAGATTTGGAAAAACAAAAAAAGAAAAAACCAAATAAAAACTGGTCATAAAACCCAAAAATCGGCTGCGTTCGAAATGCAGATGGGCCAAAAGGAGAACAGAACTGCGCGTGCGAGAAAAATATTGTGAACCAGAAAAAAACGAGCATTAAATGGTCAGAACCCATGAGGGAGGGGGTGTGCGCTGGTTTGCGCAAATAGCTTTAACAGACGCAGCAGGCGCCGAATAGGTTTTGGTGTTTTCCATTGCCAGGTTGATTTGGGATTGTAAGATGTGCGAATGAAGAGGAAGAGATGTGGGCCTTGCGGGCCCAGAGAAGCAAAGCGGAGTTGGTGCATGTATGTTCAATCGTTGTTCTGGTTCACCGGTAAAAAAAAGACTTACCAAGCTCAGTCCTTTTTTGTGCGAATAGAGTTCAATCGTTGTTCGAAGTATAAACCTGATCAGTTAGAGATCTTTGCCTACTAATAAAGCACGGATTGAGTCTGTCGGATTCACCGTCACATCCTTTTTACACAAAGATCCCTGTGTTTTTTAGGATTGAACCCGCAGTCCCTATTTTAGTCGATCCGGAATAACTGTTCGTCATGAGGAAAAAAGGGTCATCCGCACGCCTGCGCTCGCATCGCCCCCACGGTTTCACCTCACTTGGCACCTTCCCACCTTGCCGCCGGCCCTCCCCCTCCCCTTCTCCCACCTCGCAGCTCCGGCGTCTGCCAGATCGTGGGATGTGCCTGCCTGATCGACGCCAAGGAAGTGAAGAGGAGGAGCAGGAACAGGCTTGGCTTGCCTTGCCATGGATGGAGGAAGAGCAGCGCCCAGGGCATGGCCATGGTGATTCGAAAGCTGCAGGAGGGGGCGTAGGTCTCGTTCAAGCGGAGCAGAGCTTGTACTACTCGGACATGGCAGCTGATACGTCTCCAACGTATCTATAATTTTTGATTGTTCCATGCTATTATATTATCTGTTTTGGATGTTTTATATGCATTAATATGCTATTTTATATTATTTTTGGGACTAACCTATTAACCTAGAGCCCAGTGCCAGTTTTTGTTTTTTCCTTGTTTTTTAGTTTTACAGAAAAAGAATATCAAACGGAGTCCAAACGGAATAAAACTTTACGATGATTTTTCTTGGACCAGAAGACATCCACGGAACTTGGAGTCCAAGTCAGAAGAGTCCCGAGGGCTCCACAAGCCCTCAGGGCGCGCCCTAGGGGGGCGCCCCTGGCTTGTGGGCCCCCCGGGAGTCCACCAACCTCCCTCTGAGTTCTATGAATCCTCAAATATTCCATTATCAACAAAACGAGCCATGAAAATACTTTTTCGCCGCCGCAACCTTCTGTTCCCGTGAGATCCCATCTTGGGGCCCTTTCCGGCGATCTGCCGGAGGGGGATTCGATCACGGAGGGCATCTACATCAACCTTATTGCCCTTCCGATGAAGCGTGAGTAGTTTACCTCAGACCTACGGGTCCATAGCTAGTAGCTAGATGGCTTCTTCTCTCATTTTGATCTTCAATACCATGTTCTCCTCGATGTTCTTGGAGTTCTATCCGATGTAATATTCTTTTGCGGTGTGTTTGTCGAGATCCGATGAATTGTGGATTTATGATCAGATTATCTATGAATATTATTTGAATCTCCTTTGAATTCTTATAAGCATGATTTGATATCTTTGTATTTCTCTTTGAATTATCGGTTTGGTTTGGCCAACTAGATTGGTATTTCTTGCAATGGGAGAGGTGCTTAGTTTTGGGTTCAATCTTGCGGTGTCCTCACCCAGTGACATAGTAGAGTTAGCGAGGCACGTATTGTATTGTTGCCATCAAAGATAAAAAGATGGGGTTTTCATCATATTGCTTAAGTTTATCCCTCTACATCATGTCATCTTACTTAAGGCGTTACTCCGTTCTTTATGAACTTAATACTCTAGATGCATGCTAGATAGCGGTCGATGTGTGGAGTAATAGTAGTAGATGCAGGCAGGAGTCGGTCTACTTGACACAGACGTGATGCCTATATGCATAATCATTGCCTTGGATATCGTCATAACTTTGCGCTTTTCTATCAATTGCTCGACAGTAATTTGTTCACCCATCGTATTATTTGCCTTCAAGAGAGAAGCCTCTAGTGAAACCTATGGCCGCCGGGTCTATTTTCCATCATATATTTTAAGATCTATAAACCAAAAATATCTTGCTGCAATTTATTTACTTTTATTTTGTTTTATGTTTTGGCAATCTTCTATACCTAGCTCTATCAGATCTCACCATTGCAATTGACCGTGAAGGGATTGACAACCCCTTTATCACGTTGGGTGCAAGTGTTTGATTGTTTGTGTAGGTGCATAGATTGGAGACTTGCTTGTATCTCCTACTGGATTGATACCTTGATTCTCTAACTGAGGAAAATACTTATCTCTAATTTGCTGCATCACCCTTTCCTCTTCAAGGGAAAAACCAACGCAAGCTCAAGAAGTAGCAGGAAGAGTTTCTGGCGCCGTTGCTGGGGAGGTCTACATCAAGCCTACCAAGTACCCATCATAAACTCTCATCTCTTGCATTACATTATTCACCATTTGCCTCTTGTTTTCCTCTCCCCCACTTCTAAAACGATTTTCAGATAAATACAAAAAAGATTTGCCTTTTTATTCGCCCTTCTTTCGTTTGCCTTTTCGTTTGCCCTTATGTCTTACTTGGTTTGTTTGCTCGTTTGCTTGACATAATTGTGTATTTTATTGAAAAACAGTAAGCAAAGAGTTTATGGATCCTCATCGACTTGCTAATCTTTTTAAGAGATCCAATTATGATGAACCTATTGCTAGTGAGTTGACTGCACTAGATTATCTTTATGAAGTTTTGCTTGAAATTCCTGAATCTGAAAATTGTGATGAAGTGTTAAAAGAATAAATTTATGAAGTGATTCACGATAGCTCCTTGGATGAAAAGCATGATTGCAATGGTTCTACTATAAATTCTATTAATGTCAGTTGTGCTAATGATATGCAAAACCCTAAGCTTGGGGATGCTAATTTTGCTATTTCCACTACCTGTTGCAATGATCATGATTGGGTGATTCTTCTTATGATCTTGAAAATTTATTTAAGCCTCATGATGAATATGTTTGCGTTAATATTGAAAGTGGGTTTGGAAGAGTGTCAACTCTAGGTAATAATGATCCCACTACTTTGGAGAATGATCAATCTTTTGAAATTTTTGATAAAAGTGGGCTTGGAGATGTGATGACTTTATTTGATGACAATCCCACTATTTTGGAAGAGTGTCAACTTTGCATGCATGTGGATCATGAAGAGAATATTTTATGTGATAGCTATATTGTTGAGTTTGAGTATGATACTACATGTAATTATTATGAGAGAGGAAAATATGGTTGTAGAAATTGTCATGTTACTAAATTACCTCTCGTTATGTTGAGATTGCTATTGTTTCTTTCTTCTTCCTTGCATATGCTAGATCTTGCTTGTCTTGCTAATTTGTTTTCCTATAAAATGCCTATCCATAGGAAGTATGTTAGACTTATATGTGATTTTCACATGTTTTATGATGCTATCTTTTTGTTTCAATTATTATCTTTCATGTGAGCATCATTGAAATCTCAATGCCTAGCTAAAAGGCTTTAAAGAAAAGCGCTTGTTGGGAGACAACCCAATATTTTTATTTTCTATTTTTGTGAAAATACACATTATTGACTCTGTAGTAATTGTGTTTTGGTGTTTTAATTAGTGTTTGTGCCAAGTAAGACCTTTGGGATGACTTACGGTGATAGTTGATTTGATCTTGCTGAAAAATAGAAACTTTTGTGTACAGTAACAGAATTGTTTAAATTCACTGGAGCGTGGAAAAACCCTGAATGTTTTTAAAAAAGACTGATATACAAATTTCCTCTGTTTTCCTAATTTTTCAGAAATTTTGGAGTTACAGAAGTATTAGAACAATTCAGATCTTTGTAGACTGTTCTGTTTTTGACAGATTCTGTTTTCTTTGTGTTGTTTGCTTATTTTGATGAATCTATGGGTAGTATCGGGGGGTATGAACCATGGAGAAGTTGGAATACAGTAGATATTACACCAATATAAATAAAGAATGAGTTCATAATAGTACCAAAAAGTGGTGATTTATTTTCTTATACTAACGGATCTCATGAGTTTTCTGTTGAGTTTTGTGTTGTGAAGTTTTTAAGTTTTGGGTAAAGATTTGATGGACTATGGAATAAGGAGTGGCAAGAGCCTAAGCTTGGGGATGCCCAAGGCACCCCAAGGTAATATTCAAGGACAATCAAGAGCCTAAGCTTGGGGATGCCCCGGAAGGCATTTCCTCTTTCGTCTTCGTCCATCGGTAAATTTACTTGAGGCTATATTTTTATTCACCACATGATATGTGTTTTGCTTGGAGCGTCTTGTATGATATGAGTCTTTTCTTTTTAGTTTGCCACAATCATCCTTGCTGTACACACCTTTTTAGAGGGACACACATGATTCGTGAATTTATTAGAATACTCTATGTGCTTCACTTATATCTTTTGAGCTAGGCAATATGCTCTAGTGCTTCACTTATATCTTTTTAGAGCACGGCAGTTGTTTTATTTTATAGAAATTGTTGAACTCTCTTGCTTCACTTATATTATTTTGAGAGTCTCTAAACAGCATGGTAATTTGCTTAGGTTATGAATGTAGTCCTAATATGATGGGCATCCAAGAGGGATATAATAAAAACTTTCATATAAAGTGCATTGAATACTATGTGAAGTTTGATTCCTTATGATTGTTTTGAGATATAAAGATGGTGATATTAGAGTCATGCTAGTGAGTAATTGTGGATTGGTAGAAATACTTGTGTTAAAGTTTGTGATTCCCGTAGCATGCACGTATGGTGAACCATTATGTGATGAAGTCGGAGCATGATTTATTTATTGATTGTCTTCCTTATGAGTGGCGGTCAGGGACGAGCGATGGTCTTTTCCTACCAATCTATCCCCCTAGGAGCATGTGTGTAGTACTTTGTTTTGATAGCTAATAGACTTTTGCAATGTATGTGAGTTCTTTATGACTAATGTTGAGTCCATGGATTATACGCACTCTCACCCTTCCACCATTGCTAGCCTCTCTAGTACCGCGCAACTTTCACCGGTGCACTACACCCACCATACACCCTTCCTCAAAACAGCCACCATACCTACCTATTATGGCATTTCCATAGCCATTCCGAGATATATTGCCATGCAACTTCCACCGTTCCTTTTATTATGACACGCCTCATCATTGTCATATTGCTTTGCATGATCATGTAGTTGACATCGTATTTGTGGCAAAGCCACCGTTCATATTTTTTATACATGTCTCTCTTGATCATTGCACATCCCGGTACACCGCCGGAGGCATTCATATAGAGTCATATTTTTGTTCTAAGTATCGAGTTGTAATTCTTGAGTTGTAAGTAAATAAAAGTGTGATGATCATCATTATTAGAGCATTGTCCCATGTGAGGAAAGGATGATGGAGAGTATGATTCCCCCACAAGTCGGGATGAGACTCCGGACAAAAAATAAAAAAAAAAGAAAAAAAGAAAAAAGAGAGGCCAAAGAGCCAAAAAAAAGAGAAAAGAGAGAAGGGGCAATGCTACTATCCTTTTTCCACACTTGTGCTTCAAAGTAGCACCATGATCTTCATGATAGAGAGTCTCCTATTTTGTCACTTTCATATACTAGTGGGAATTTTTCGTTATATAACTTGGCTTGTATATTCCAATGATGGGCTTCCTCAAATTGCCCTAGGTCTTCGTGAGCAAGCGAGTTGGATGCACACCCACTTAGTTTCTTTTTGAGCTTTCATACACTTATAGCTCTAGTGCATCCGTTGCATGGCAATCCCTACTCACTCACATTGATATCTATTGATGGGCATCTCCATAGCCCGTTGATACGCCTAGTTGATGTGAGACAATCTCCTTCTTTTTGTCTTCTCCACAACCACCATATTCTATTCCACTTATAGTGCTATATCCATGGCTCACGCTCATGTATTGCGTGAAAGTTGAAAAGGTTTGAGAACATCAAAAGTATGAAACAATTGCTTGGATTGTCATCGGTGTTGTGCATGATTTAATACTTTGTGTGATGAAGATGGAGCATAGCCAGACTATATGATTTTGTAGGGATAACTTTCTTTGGCCATGTTATTTTGAGAAGACATGATTGCTTTATTAGTATGCTTGAAGTATTATTGTTTTTATGTCAATATTAAACTTTTGTTTTGAATCTTATGGATCTGGACAATCATGCCACAATAAAGAAAATTACATGGATAAATATGTTAGGTAGCATTCCACATCAAAAATTCTGTTTTTATCATTTACCTACTCGAGGACAAGCATGAATTAAGCTTGGGGATGCTTGATACGTCTCCAACGTATCTATAATTTTTTATTGTTCCATGCTATTATATTATCCGTTTTGGATGTTTTATATGCATTAATATGCTATTTTATATTATTTTTGGGTCTAACCTATTAACCTAGAGCCCAGTGCCAGTTTCTGTTTTTTTTCCTTGTTTTTGAGTTTTACAGAAAAGGAATATCAAACGGAGTCCAAACGGAATAAAACTTTACGATGATTTTTCTTGGACTAGAAGACATCCACGGAACTTGGAGTCCAAGTCAAAAGAGTCCCGAGGGCTCCACAAGCCCTCAGGGCGCGCCCTAGATGGGGGGGCGCCCCCTGTCTTATGGGCCCCCCGGGAGTCCACCTACCTCCCTCTGAGTTCTATAAATCCTCAAATATTCCATTATCAACAAAACAAGCCACGAAAATACTTTTCTGCCTCCGCAACCTTCTGTTCCCGTGAGATCCCATCTTGGGGCCTTTTCCGGCGATCTATCGGAGGGGGATTCGATCACGGAGGGCATCTACATCAAACCTATTGCCCTTTCGATGAAGCGTGAGTAGTTTACCTCAGACCTACGGGTCCATAGCTAGTAGCTAGATGGCTTCTTCTCTCTCTTTGATCTTCCATGTTCTCCTCGATGTTCTTGGAGTTCTATCCGATGTAATATTCTTTTGCGGTGTGTTTGTCGAGATCCGATGAATTGTGGATTTATGATCAGATTATCTATGAATATTATTTGAATCTCCTCTAAATTCTTATATGCATGATTTGATATCTTTGTATTTCTCTTTGAATTATCGGTTTGGTTTAGCCAACTAGATTGGTATTTCTTGCAATGGGAGAGGCGCTTAGTTTTAGTTTCAATCTTGCGGTGTCCTCACCCAGTGACATAGTAGGGGTAGCGAGGCACGTATTGTATTGTTGCCATCAAGGATAAAAAGATGGGGTTTTCATCACATTGCTTGAGTTTATCCCTCTACATCATGTCATCTTACTTAAGGCGTTACTCCGCTCTTTATGAACTTAATACTCTAGATGCATGCTAGATAGCAGTCGATGTGTGGAGTAATAGTAGTAGATGCAGGCAGGAGTCGGTCTACTTGACACGGACGTGATGCCTATATGCATAATCATTGCCTTGGATATCGTCATAACTTTGCGCTTTTCTATCAATTGCTCGACCATAATTTGTTCACCCACCGTATTATTTGCCTTCAAGAGAGAAGCCTCTAGTGAAACCTATGGCCCCCGGGTCTATTTTCCATCATATATTTTAAGATCTATAAACCAAAAATACCTTGCTGCAATTTATTTACTTTTATTTTGTTTTACGTTTTGGCAATCTTCTATACCTATCTCTATCAGATCTCACCATTGCAATTGACGGTGAAGGGATTGACAACCCCTTTATCGCGTTGGGTGCAAGTGTTTGATTGTTTGTGCAGGTGCATAGATTGGAGACTTGCTTGTACCTCCTACTGGATTGATACCTTGGTTCTCTAACTAAGGGAAATACTTATCTCTACTTTGCTGCATCACCCTTTCCTCTTCAAGGGAAAAACCAACACAAGCTCAAGAAGTAGCAGTAGCACCCACGGGGGGTCAACCGAGGCGATGGAGTTCTCAAGCACGGAGGAAGAGGAGGAGGTCTCCCGTGGCTGGGAGTACAGGCAGGAGGCAAGTGACAGCCACGGCGGTTCAAAGTGGAGAGGAAGGGCGCGAGACTTTGCGTTTGAGGCCAGAACGGGGCGACGCCATGAGAGGTCAGCCATGGAGGTTCCTGAGGCCGGTAGGGGCGCAACCGCGGCCATGGTGTGGCCACGAGCGCCGCTCCAATGAGCAGGAGCAGCGCGGTTGCTGCTGTCTGTGTTGGGAAACGTTGCATGGAAAACAAAAAAAAATCTACGCACACGCAAGATTTATCAAGGAGATGCATAGCAATGAGAGAGGAGAGTGTGTCTACATACCCTCGTAGACCATAAGCGGAAGCGTTTGTTAAAGCGGTTGATGTAGTCGAACTTCTTCGTGCTCCAACCGATCGACTACCGAACGTACGGCACCTACGCGTTCAGCACACGTTCAGCTCGGTGACGTCCTCGCCTTCTTGATCCAGCAAGACGGCGAAGTAGTGGATGAGTTCTGGCAGCACGACGGCGTGGTGATGGTGATGGTGAGGTTATCTCCGCAGGGCTTCGCCTAAGCACTACGAAAATATGACTGAGGGTGTAAACGGTGGAGGGGGCACCGTACACGGCTAAGAGATTGTCGTCGTTATGTGTGGCGCCCCCCTCCCACATATATATAGGTGGGGGGGAGGGGGGAGGAGGGAGCAGCCAAGGAGGCACCCCAAGTAGGCCAAATCCTACTTGGGGTATCTCCCAAGCCGCCCCCCTTTCCTTTTTAGGTGAGCGGGGAAAGGCAGGGGAGGGAGCCCCCCCTTTCCTTTCTCCCATGAGAAGGGGAAGGCAGGAGGGGCTAGCCCTCCCCCTTTCCTTCCCTAGGGTCGGCCAGCCAGGGAGAGGGGTGCACCAGCCCTTTGCGGGCTGGTTTGTCCCCCCCTTGGCCCATTAGGCCCATACACCTACGGGGGTGTCCGGAACCCCTTCCGGTTACCCGATGACTACCCGGTGCACTCCGAAACTTTTTCGGTGTCCGAATATCATCGTCCTATATATCAATCTTTACCTTCGGACCATTCCGGAGCTCTTCGTCATGTCCGTGATCTCATCCGGGACTCCAAACATCATTCGGTCACCAAATCATATAACTCATATAACACTATATCGTCAACGAACGTTAAGCGTGCGGACCCTATGGGTTCGAGAACTATGTAGACATAACCGAGACACCTCTCCGGTCAATAACCAATAGCGGAACCTGGATGCCCATATTGGCTCCTACATATTCTACGAAGATCTTTATCGATCGAACCTTATGAGAACATGCATAATTCCCTTTGTCCATCGGTATGTTACTTGCCCGAGATTCGATCATCGGTATCTTCATACCTAGTTCAATCTTGTTACCGGCAAGTCTCTTTACTCGTTCCGTAATACATCATCTTGCAACTAACTCCTTAGTCACTTTGCTTGCAAGGTTTCTTATGATGTGTATTACCGAGAGGGCCCAGAGATACCTCTCCGATACTCGGAGTGACAAATACCAATCTCAATCTATGCCAACTCAACAAACACCTTCGGAGATACCTGCAGAGCATCTTTATGATCACCCAGTTATGTTGTGATATTTGATAGCACACAAGGTATTCCTCCGGTATCCGGGAGTTGCATAATCTCATAGTCAAAGGAATATGTATTTGTCATCAAGAAAGCAATAGCAATAAACTGAACGATCAATATGCTAAGCTAACGAATGGGTCTTGTCCATCACATCATTCTCCTAATGATGTGATCTCGTTATCAAATGACAACACATGTCTATGGTTAGGAAACCTTAACCATCTTTGATCAACGAGCTAGTCTAGTAGAGGCTTACTAGGGACACGGTATTTCTTTATGTATTCACACATGTATTTAAGTTTTCGATCAATACAATTCTAGCATGAATAATAAACTTTTATCATGAATAAGGAAATATAAAATAACAACTTTATTATTGCCTCTAGGCCATATTTCCTTCAGTCTCCCACTTGCACTAGAGTCAATAATCTAGATTACATTGTAATGAATCTAACACCCATGGATTCTTGGTGCTGATAATGTTTTGCTCGCGGAAGAGGCTTAGTCAATGGGTCTGCCACATTCAGATCCGTATGTATTTTGCAAATCTCTATGTCTCCATCCTTGACCTTTTCATGAATGGAGTTGAAGCGTCTCTTGATGTGTTTGGTTCTCTTGTGAAACCTGGATTCCTTCGCCAAGGCAATTGCTCCAGTGTTGTCACAAAAGATTTTCATTGGACCCGATGCACTGGGTATTACACCCAGATCGGATATGAACTCCTTCATCTAGACTCCTTCATGTGCTGCTTCCGAAGCAGCTATGTACTCCGCTTCACACGTAGATCCTGCCATGACGCTCTGCTTGGAACTGCACCAACTGACAGCTCCACCATTCAATATAAATACGTATTCGGTTTGTGACTTAGAGTCATCCGGATCAGTGTCGAAGCTAGCATCGACGTAACCATTTACGACGAGCTCTTCATCACCTCCATAAACGAGAAACATATCGTTTGTCCTTTTCAGGTACTTCATGATGTTCTTGACCGCTGTCAAGTGATTCACTCCTGGATTACTTTGGTACCTCCCTACCAGACTTATGGCAAGGCACACATCAGGTTTGGTACACAACATAGCATACATGATAGAACCTATGGCTGAGGCATAGGGAATGACTTTCATTTTCTCTCTATCTTCTGCAGTGGTTGGGCTTTGAGTCTAACTCAACTTCACACCTTGTAACACAGGCAAGAACCCTTTCTTTAACTGATCCATTTTGAACTTCTTCAAAACTTTATCAAGGTATGTGCTTTGTGAAAGTCCTATCAAGCGTCTTGATCTATCTCTATAGATCTTGATGCCCAATATATAAGCAGCTTCACCGAGGTCTTTCATTGAAAAATTCTTATTCAAGTATCCTTTTATGCTATCCAGAAATTCTATATCATTTCCAATCAATAATATGTCATCCACATATAATATCAGAAATGCTACAGAGCTCCCACTCACTTTCCTGTAAATACAGGCTTCACCGTAAGTCTGTATAAAACCATATGCTTTGATCACCTCATCAAAGCATATATTCCAACTCCGAGATGCTTGCACCAGTCCATAAATGGATCGCTGGAGCTTGCACACTTTGTTAGCACCTTTAGGATCGACAAAACCTTCTGGTTGCATCATATACAACTCTTCTTTAAGAAATCCATTAAGGAATGCAATTTTGACGTCCATTTGCCAGATTTCATAATCATAAATGCGGCAGTTGCTAAGATGATTCGGACAGACTCAAGCATCGCTACGGGTGAGAAAGTCTCATCGTAGTCAACTCCTTGAACTTGTCGAAAACCTTTCGCAACAAGTCAAGCTTTGTAGACAGTAACATTACCATCAGCGTCAGTCTTCTTCTTGAAGATCCATTTATTTTCTATGGCTTGCCGATCATCGGGCAAGTCCACCAAAGTCCATACTTTGTTCTCATACATGGATCCTATCTCAGATTTCATGGCCTCAAGCCATCTGTCGGAATCTGGGCTCATCATAGTTTCTTCATAGTTCATAGGTTCGCCTTGGTCTAATAACATGACTTCCATGACAGGATTACCGTACCACTCTGGTGCGGATCGTGCTCTGTTCGACCTACGAGGTCCAGTAGTAACTTGATCTGAAGTTTCATGATCATCATCATTAGCTTCCTCTCTAGTTGGTGTAGGCATCATGGGAACGGATTTCTCTGATGTGATACTTTCCAATTCGAGAGAAGGTACAATCACCTCATCAAGTTCTACTTTCCTCCCACTCACTTCTTTCGAGAGAAACTCCTTCTCTAGAAAGTATCCATTCTTGGCAACAAAGATCTTGCCTTCGGATCTGTGGTAGAAGGTGTACCCAATTGTTTCCTTAGGGTATCCTATGAAGACGCACTTCTCCGATTTGGGTTCAAGCTTATCAGGCTGAAGCCTTTTGACATAAACGTCACATCCCCAAACTTTAAGAAATGACAGCTTAGGTTTCTTGCCAAACCATAGTTCATACGGTGTCATCTTAACGGATTTAGACGGTGCCCTATTTAACGTGAATGCGGCTGTCTCTAATGCATAACCCCAAAACGATAGTGGTAAATCGGTAAGAGACATCATAGAACGCACCATATCCAATAAAGTATGGTTACGACGTTCGAACACACCATTACGCTGTGGTGTTTCAGGTGGAGTGAGTTGTGAAACAATTCCACATTGTTTTAAATGAAGGCCAAACTCATAACTCAAATATTCGCCTCCGCGATCAGATCATAGAAACTTTATTTTCTTGTTACGATGATTCTCCACTTCACTCTGAAATTCTTTGAACTTTTCAAATGTTTCAGACTTGTGTTTCATCAAGTAGATATACCCATACCTACTCAAATCATCTGTGAAGGTCAGAAAATAACGATACCCGCCGCGTGCCTCAACACTCATCGGACCGCATACATCAGTATGTATTATTTCCAATAAGTCATTAGCCCGCTCCATTGTTCCGGAGAACGGAGTTTTAGTCATCTTGCCCATGAGGCATGGTTCGCAAGTATCAAATGATTCATAATCAAGTGATTCCAAAATTCCATCTGCATGGAGTTTCTTCATGCGCTTTACACCAATATGACCTAAACGGCAGTGCCACAAGTATGTTGCACTATCATTATCAACTTTGCATCTTTTGGCATCAATATTATGAATATGTGTATCACTACGATCAAGATTCAACAAGAATAGACCATTCATCAAGGGGGCATGACCATAAAAGATATTACTCATATAAATAGAACAACCATTATTATCTGATTTAAATGAATAACCGTCTCACAATAAACAAGATCCAGATATAATGTTCATGCTCAACGCGGGCACCAAATAACAATTATTGAGGTCTAAAACTAATCCCGAAGGTAGATGTAGAGGTAGCGTGCCGACGGCGATCCCATCGATTTTGGAACCATTCCCGACGCGCATCGTCACCTTGTCCTTAGCCAATCTTCGTTTATTCCGCACCTCCTTTTTTGAGATACAAATATGAGAAACCGAACCAGTATCAAATACCCAGGCGCTGCTACGAGCATTAGTAAGGTACACATCAATAACATGTATATCAAATATACCTTTGTTCACTTTACCATCCTTCTTATCCGCCAAGTATTTGGGGCAGTTCCGCTTCCAGTGACCATTCCCTTTGCAGTAGAAGCACCCAGTTTCAGGCTTGGGTCCAGCTTTGGGCTTCTTCCCGGGAGTGGCAACTTGCTTGCCATTCTTCTTGAAGTTCCCTTTCTTTCCCTTGCCCTTTTTGAAACTAGTGGTCTTGTTAACCATCAACACTTGATGCTCCTTCTTGATTTCTACCTCCGCGGCCTTAAGCATTGCGAAGAGCTCAGGAATTGTTTTATTCATCCCTTGCATATTATAGTTCATCACAAAGCCTTTGTAGCTTGGTGGCAGTGATTGAAGAACTCTGTCAATAACACTATCAACTGGAAGATCAACTCCCAAATGAGTGAAGTGATTATGATACCCAGACATTTTGAGTATGTTCACTGACAGAACTGTTCTCCTCCATCTTGCAGTTAAAGAACTTGTTGGAGACTTCATATCTCTCAACCCGGGCATTTGCTTGAAATATTAACTTTAACTCTTGGAACATCTCATATGCTCCATGACGTTCAAAACATCTTTGAAGTCCCGGTTCTAAGCCGTAAAGCATGGCACACTGAACTATTGAGTAGTCATCAGATCGAGCTTGCCAGACGTTCATAACATCTGCTTCAGCTCCTGCAGCAGGCCTATCACCCATCGGTGCATCAAGGACATAATTCTTCTGTGCAGCAATGAGGATAATCCTCAAGTTACAGACCCAGTCCGTGTAGTTGCTACCATCATCTTTCAACTTAGCTTTCTCTAGGAACGCATTAAAATTCAGGGGAACGGTAGCTCAGGCCATTGATCTACAACATAGATATGCAAAACTATAAGACTAAGTTCATGATAAATTAAGTTCAATTAATCAAATTACTAGTGAACTCCCACTTAAATAAACATCCCTCAAGTTATCTAAGTGATACGTGATCCAAATCAACTAACCCATGTCCGATCATCACGTGAGATGGGGTAGTCATCAATGGTGAACATCTCTATGTTGATCATACCTACTATATGACTCACGTTCGACCTTTCGGTCTCCAGTGTTCCGAGACCATGTCTGTACATGCTAGGCTCGTCAAGTTTAATCTAAGTATTCTGCATGTGCAAAATTATCTTACACCTATTGTATGTGAACGTAGAGTCTATCACACCCAATCATCACGAGGTGCTTCAAAACGACGAACTTTGGCAACGGTGCATACTCAGGGAGAACACTTTTATCTTGAAATTTAGTGAAGGGATCATCTTATAATCCTACCGCCGTTCTAAGAAAAATAAAATGCATAAAGGATAAACATCACATGCAATCAAAATATGTGACATGATATGGCCATCATCATCTTGTGCTTTTGATCTCCATCTCCAAAGCATCGTCATGATCTCCATCGTCACTGGCTCGACACCTTGATCTCCATCGTTGCGTCGGGGTCGTCTCGCCAACTATTGCTTCTACAACTATTGCTAACACATAGCGATAAAGTAAAGCAATTACATGGCACTTGAATTTCATACAATAAAGAGACAACCCTAAGGCTCCTGCCGGTTGTCGATATTACAAAACATGATCATCTCATACATCAACATATATCACATCATGTCTTGACCATATCATATCACAACATGCCCTGCAAAAACAAGTTAGGCGTCCTCTACTTTGTTGTTGCAAGTTTTACGTGGCTGCTACGGGCTTCTAGCAAGAACCATTCTTACCTGTGCAAAAACCACAACGGTGATTCATCAAGTATCACTACAAAAAAAGACACATTCGTGACATTTTGGGTCGAACAATTTTTTTTTCTGTCATGCTTATGACACTTCTATGAGGATAATTGTGACAAAACCCGATATCATCATAGATGTGGTGGGTTCCTACTTCTATGACAAAAAATGGGCTTTTTTTCCTGGGCGGGCCAGAGACGCAGCTGCATGACATTCTTTGGGCCGTCCATGACGAAAAAAATCGTGGTAGAAGTGAGGGCGAGGAAAATTTCGGGGAGTTCCCGGTTACGGTGGGTGGTCGGGGCCGAGCGATGCACGGAGGGATTGCGTGTTTCTCTCATACACGTACGCGTGTGGGTGCGAGGCGTTGGGCTCTAACTGAACCCGAGCGAGGCGTTCGCTTACTGAACCCGAGCGATCGATCGATCCCTTGCTGTTAACTGAACCCGATCGAGCGATTCCTTCGCTACTGCTGCTAACTGAAGCCGATCGAACCTGCTGCCTCTTGATGAACAGTGAATGTTGGGGGTTGGTTGAACGAGTCGGGACGTACGTGATTGGGGTTGGATGAATAGTTCCCGATGGGGGTTGGATGAACAGGACACCGTGGTGGTAGTAGTAGGCCATTGCCGCTGGATGAACAGGACCCTGAGAGGAGGCCGCCACAGCTGAGCTGGTTGGGGGTGGATGAACAGGACCCCATAGAGGGCTGGTTGAATAGTAGCCTGTGGAGGGCTGGATGAACAGTAGCCCCCGTGGATGAACAGTAGCTAGTGGAGGTAGGAGGAAGACACGGTGGATGAACAGTGCAGGTGGAGGCTGAAGGAAGTCGACGGTAGGTGAACAGTAGCTCGTGGAGTCCCGTTTTGCAGTACGCCACACCCCTCCGATGAACAGGACCCCCATTTTGACCGTAGCGCTCCAACATAAGTCCATTTCCTCTGTTTTGCGGTACGCCACACCCCTCCCGATGAACAGGACCCCCATTTCGACCGTAGCGCTCCAACACAAGTCCGTTTCCTCCGTTTTGCGGTACGCCACACCCCTCCCGATGAACAGGACCGCCGTTTCGACCGTAGCACTCCAACACAAGTCTGTTTCCTCCGTTTTGCGGTACACCACACCCCTCCTGATGAACAGGACCCCCATTTCGACCGTAGCCGGTCAAACAGAAGGCCGTTTCCTCCGTACTGCGGTACGCCAGACCCCGTTTCGGCTGTTCCGTCCAAGCTGGTTGGCTCCCGTTGAATAGGACGCATTCCGACCCAGTCTGTTGCCTCCTGATGAACAGGACGTTGTTTCTCCGTTCTGACCCAGCCGGTTGGCTGCCCGATGAACAGGACGTCGTTGCTGCCATCCGTTGCCTCTCCATGTACATGAGCCCTGGCCGTACGTATGCGCGAGTACGCATTCGAGACCCCACCCGTATGTACGTACATGGCCGTATTTTTTGGCATGTGGATGTATGTACATATACACGGTTTAGAAGGGACTGCCTGAACTGCTACGTCGGGGGCTCTACTACTACACGTGCCGCTGCTTGCTCGGCCACGGTTCATCATTGCAGAGAGACCGATCGACCAGTATGTACGTACACGTTCGCGACAACATTACGTACGCTTCGACCAGGTGGGTCCCGGCTGTCAGGGAGGATAAGGACGCACTTCCTTGCATGCGAAGTTATTGATGGTGGGTCTGAGCTGTCAGGGGGAGGATTCATTTTTTTTGTGTCTAATATGGAGGCACTTCCTTGCGTGCGAAGATGTAGCTGGTGGGTCCATCTATCAGCCTCACCGCATACACTACTCTTCCGATGGCTGTTGTTCGTTGACCACGTTGACCACGCCGTGCGGACATCACCCAGGCGGTGGACGATGGCGAGGCCTAGGAAGGAACGACGCTGAGCCAGGGAAGACGAGGCAGGTGGATGCCCACGCGGAGGGGAGTACGAGGGTTCACTGGTTCGGTTGTGGTGTAAGGCTGTCGTCGCCGGAGAATAACAGGGGGTGTGGGTGAGTAGTGTAACATCCCCAGATGTTAACCCTGTCATCAAGCTAATTAATGGGCCATGTCATCATATTTCGCTAAGTCAAAGTGCCACTTCTCCCAAACCCAACTTCAAATTCATACTTAAAATAAAGTCAAATATTTATTTCTTCAAACTGCAAAACTAAAATGTTCATAGTATTGCAAATAATCCCAGAACAATTATAAAAATAAAACCAATATTAGGTAAATTCCCAAGTTGATCCTAGTAACCAAAATAGTGGACCAACAGAACCTTTTCTTTCCAATTAAATTCGAGTCAAATTCAAATGAAATCATTTGGTCTCCAAACTTTTTCATGGCAGTGCATAATATTGCATTGAATTTATGTGGCTAAGTCACATATTTTACAAAAGTCAAATGGAGTAAAAAGAAAATGCAACAGAAAAGAATAAAGAAATCAGACAAGAAATAAAAAAAGAAAGGCCGAAGCTTACTGTGCACTTAGGCCTGCGAGCTACAGGAGCCGGCCCAGCCCACCTCGCAGATCATCCCCTTCCCCCGCCGCTGTCAGCCGCGCACGCTGACACACCGTCGCCGCGCCTCGCTGTCGACCATCCGGCGCCTCCGCGACGCCGATAAGGTCTCCCCCGAGCCGCTCTCCCCCTCCCCCGAACCCTAGCAGCCCCCACGCGCCTCGCCTCTCTCTTTTCCCACCTCGCCCGAGAGCTCGTCGCCATCCACCGCTCGATCCCGCGGCCACCGCCACTGCATCGTGTCACCGCCGTGCCAGATCAGATCGCCGTCGTCCGCTATCCCTCTCCACGCCACTGGACGACGCCGGGAGGCCCTACAATGAGCTGCACGACCTCGCCTCTTCTTCCCGGACGCCGGTGCTCGCTGCCGCCGATTCGCGTCCCCTCTGCGCTCCCGTTCACCCAAGGGGTCTCCTTGAGCCCGCACGGTGAGCTCCTTGCCCTCCTCTTCCCTTCTGCCTCTCGTTTCCGCATCGTGGCAAGCCGTACGCGGCGACGCCATTGCCGGAGCTCCAGCTCCGCTGACGAGCTCGCCGCCGTCGCGCTAGCTTCTGTCACGACCCAGCGAGCACACCCTCGTGCTCCGGGAGATCTCCTGGTGCTCCCCGTGTCGTTAGATCGCGTGTAAACACACCAGAGCGTCGGATACGCCGAGCCCCGATTCCGGCCGCCGCCCGTGCTCGCCGGAGCCGTCGTTTCCGAGCCCCCCCAGCACAAACCGACGCCGCGGTTCGATGCGCGACACCACCCGCATTCGAAAGAGCTCAACCGCGTCATGTTTCGGCCACTGTGGGCGAATCCCAACCACCTCCTGAAGTCTGGCGCCGCCCGCGGTGGTCACCGTCGACGTTCCCAACCTCCTCGCGCGCTGCAACCGCCGCTGTTGGACGCGGCATGCTCCCAGCTTCTCGTAGAGCCCAAGTCCGACCCCAGCCACGTGTCGTACAAGTTTTCCGGCCAACTCCGGCGGCGTGTCGCCGTGCGTTTGGGTCGCCGGCGTCACTCCGGTTGCCGGAGCTGACCTGGCCGCCACCTGGCGCCCCTCTGTGCCGCTGCGAGCGGGCCCCATGGCCCGGTTGACTGGGTCAGCACCGCTGACTGGACCGGGTCCAGTCACTGACTGGTAGGCCCCACCTAATTAGTTGGTTAAAGTGCTAATTAGATTAATCTGTTAGTTTAGTTAGACACTGACCAGTGGGCCCCTGTTAATTAGTTAGGTAGTTAGATTAGTTAAACTCAGCTAGTTAGCCCACAGAGTGTGACAGGTGGGTCCCACCTGCCAGAATTGACCAGTCAACTGGACAGTTGACTGCTGACGCAGAGCTGACATCACGCTGATGTCATATATCTAATTTAGTAATTATGTTAATTTAAATAATCCAGAAAATACTAAAATCTTTGAAAAATCATAGAAAATTAACTGTAGCTCGGATCGAAAAGTTTTCAACATGAAAGTTGCTCAGAACGACGAGACGAGGCCGAATATGCCCTCCTCATACCTGTCACATGCCTCTAGCATGACGAACATGGAACTTTTCCCTCCGTTTCATCTGTCTGATAATCACCCGGAGCTGGGAGAACACTCCTGGATAATTTTCCGCTCCCACTAACTTGCGTAGTACTGCATTAGGGCACTTCTCGAATAACGTGCTGCCATGCCATGCTTCTGTGATTGCATTTATCTGCCTTTATTTATTGTTTCTTCCCCCTCTTCTCTCTCGATAGACCCCGAGACCGGTGACGACCCGATGATCGTCTACCACGTCGAAGACCCGTTGATGTCTGCAAAGCAACCAGGCAAGCACCCCCCTTTTTGAACATACCGATATCGCCTATTCTTTCTCTCTTATGCTTGCATTAGAATTTGTTGCTGCTACTGCTTATCCTATATCTGATGCATAGCCTGTTTTTGTAACTGCTGTTGATACCTACCTGCTTATCCTAAATTGCTTAGTATAGGCTGGCCAGTGATCCACCAGAGACCCCCACTTTGTCCCAAGTTGCCCCCGCTGGATTATCAGATGACTCGATCAACGTGATAGACAACTAGGCCCCGGGACCGCACATCACCCCCCTTAGTTGTACGACACTGCATCGTTACTATCGAGTGCCGAGGGTGATACCTCGTTTAGCACTTCTGATGTTAACTCTGTATAGTAGCTATTCGGTTGTGGTCCTCGAGGGTGATTCCTCCTTCACCACTCCCGATAACGACGCCGTCGTGCAACACCTCAAGTGTGAACCTCGAGGGTGATTCCTCCTAAGTTCACCTTGATGACTACATTAGGTGGAATCCATTGAGGGTGATTCCTCAGGTTTCCCCCTGGTGTTTAGACACACAGTTACTATGACTTTAACCATGAACCATGATAAAGTCAGGTCGGCCCTGAGGGGTACCCGCGCGAGCATGTGATGCGAGTGATGTGGAGACGGGTTGACCTGGAGGGTGCCCGCGAGATAATTACGAGGCGCGGCCGGGCATTCTTAGCCCTTGCAGCAAGTCCTCGAGACGGGGCGACGGGGTCACATCGATCGTGAGTCTCTGCTCGTTACCGCACACTCTTAATTCACTAACGATTTGGATATTTGATCCGAGTAGGCCTTTGGCCTGATAGCACTAACCATCACGTGGGAACAGTTATGGGCACTCTGTGTCGTATGCATCAGCCAAAGCTTAATAGACGTCATGCGACTGAGCGGCGCGCGCCAGGTTGGACCGCATTAAGCAACCGCCTTGATAGTGTGGGTTGCTAGGTCTGCTCACGGCCGCCCTCGCAACATGCACGAGCGCCCGAGGCGATGGCCGAAGACCCCTGGGTGCATAGGTTTAGTCCTGCGTGCTGACCTCTCTGTTAAGCTTAGGTCGGGTTGCGGCGTATCGTTTGGCCGAGGCCGGGCATGACCCAGAAAAGTGTGTCCGGCCGGAGTTAATCGAGCGTGCTGGGTAAGTTGGTGCACCCCTGCAGGGAAGAACTAATCTATGCATAGCCGGATCCTCGGTAACGGACGCTCGGAGTTGTATCCCGATCGATACAACTATAACTGGATACTTATGATGAGAAATGGATAGTATGGCTCTGGGATTGCTTTCTCGCAGGGAGTCGAGGAAGGATCTCTGGACGAGGTTGATAACACTACTACTACTTTACTTTATGGTATTCTGTACCCTTCTAAATGCTGCAAGATGCTCGAGGATGCTTGAAGATGCTAGTCTTCGATAGGACTAGGCCTTCTCTCTATTCTGGCATTTCTACAGCCCAGTCCACATATACAGCCTCCCTTTGATAATGTTGCATATGTAGTGTAGATCCTTGCTTGCTGAGTACTTCGGATGAGTACTCACGGTTGCTTTGCTTCCTCTTTTTCCCCATATCCGTTTGATTCAACCAGATGACGGAGCCCCGGAGCCAGCTGCCCCTAATGACGATCACTACTACTACCCCGAGGATGGCTACTACTACGAGTTGGCTGACGACCAGGAGTAGGTTCGGAGGGTCCCAGGCAGGAGGCTTGCGCCTTTTCGATCATAGTGTTTTTGTTTGCCCCGCCTTTTAAAGGCCTATCTGTCTTTCTTTTTATATCTGTACTCGAATATCAGATGCTTCCACTGATGCTTGTAAGCGAGCTTGTGTATTCGAGCCCTCGAGGCCCCTGGCTTGTAATATAAAGGTTGTATGACTTTATTTATGTTTTAGAGTTGTGTTGTGATATCTTCATGTGAGTCCTTAGGCTTGATCGTGTGCATTTGCATGTATGATTAGTGCACGATTAAGCCGGGGGCGTCACAGGTTGGTATCAGAGCCGACTGCCTGTAGGAACCCCCCCAACTCCTTGGCCGAAGCTGAGTCTAGTCTTTGGAAAACTGTTTTACTAACATGGCTGTGTGGCTTACGGGCCCACGTCGCCAATTGGGAGGTATTAGGATCTTTTATTCCTCGTCTATACTCTGGGACTCTGATCTCTCTTCTATTCCGGTTAAAGATTTTACTAACTCTGACATTAGGTTCTCGTAACCACTTCATCCCGCAGAGCCTCTTCACTACAGAGGATCGCCTGCTTCGCCAGAAGATTCTGTAGATACTCCTCGATGTTTCCCGAGACCCTGTGCCCACTGCTTTGCAGTTCCTGACCACCAATAAATCCTGACGGATAACTACTTGCACTTTTCATACATATATTCATTCCAGTTAGTCTTTTGTTCCATCCGACATGTCGAAATACTATCCGACATTTCGAGAATTCTCTGAACCTATTGCCTTGCAGTTCCTTTTCGCCTGAACACACTTATGAATAATTCCTCACATTACCGGGGATCCCTTCATCCCCAACTATTCTTGAGTTTCACGAAATACTTCGTATTGCTATCTGATCTTCCGAAAATCCTCTGCAGCCTATTGCACTTGATTCTCCATGCCTGCTTGCATTAGGATTAATTCCATATGTCTAGCAATATTCTTTAAAATTCTTTGTGATTGTCATTCTATTCCTATGGATTCAACGTGTGTGCAAATAATCCCAATCATCAATTATTCCTTGGAAATTTTCTTTCCGGCTCAGACATCGTTCCGGATATGAGCTGGTTCTTGCCCAATCAAGATTTGATCGGGTGCACCTCTAAGTCTATTCAACTTGCTCATCTTTTGATCAGAGCCTTTGCTTCTGATCCTTCGTCTTGAAATCATAATTCCTTTGTACTCAAGCATCGAATTACTCAGATGTTTTTATAAGTCGATGCCTTCGCATCCCTTCTTCATCTGATTGAGTACCGATACTCACATCAGATCCATTGAGGACCGCTGAATCCTTTGTTGGATTATTATCCGGCAGTGTCCTTCATATTCAAAATTTTGTGCGCTCTTTCCCTGATACATATTGCCTTTGGTAAATTGTATTCTCTGCTTTGTCAACCTTGCTCTTCTTTCGAACTTGTGTTATTTACTCCTGAAGTTGTGGTATATGTTCCTAAGATGCCCCAATGGGTTGAACCAATGCTTTCCCTAATCTGTGTGAACTCGAAAGTTATGCGAGTCATACTCTTCTGGTACTTCGCCAGATAAATCTTCCGCACTACAATTTCTTCGAAAATGAGGAGTAAATGAAAGGTTATGCATTGAAGAAGTGGGAATCGACCTTGAACCTTTGTGTTCAAGCCCATGGACCCGATGTAGAACTTATCATGGAAGCTGCTCGTAAAAGTTATTCCCCTTTGGTATAAGTTCATCTTGTATATGTGAATTGATCCCTTACAATCGTGGTTCCAACCATGATTGTTCTTCCTTGATCCCATTTCCCGGACAAGTTAAAATTACTTGTCTTCTGCAGATCATTTCACCTGTCCAACCTCTGTTCTGGTCTACCTTCAAGTATTGCCCCATGTTATCTCGAGGATATTGTGTCATTGCACTACCTCTTGTGAATTCTTATTAGAATGATACTCCATCACATCATTCCTAGCCTGATCGACTATATCATTATCGTATCAATTTTTAATTATGCTACTGCTACTTCTTGAGCTTGCATTGGTTTTTCCCTTGAAGAGGAAAGGGTGATGCAGCAAATAGAGATAAGTATTTCCCTTAGTTTGAGAGCCAAGGTATCAATCCAGTAGGAGACAACGCACAAATCACCGAATACCTGCACAAACAATCAAACAACTTGCACCCAACGCGATAAAGGGGTTGTCAATCCCTTCATGGTTACTTGCAAAAGTGAGATCTGATAGAGATAGATAAAAGATAAAGTAAATATTTTTGGTATTTTTGGTTTATAGATCGGAAAGTAAAAGATTGCAAAATAGTAGATCGGAAACTTATATGATGGAAAATAGAAGATCAAAAACTTATATGATGGAAAATAGAAGATCGGAAACTTATATGATGGAAAATAGACCCGAGGGCCATAGGTTTCACTAGAGGCTTCTCTCAAGATAGAAAATAATACGGTGGGTGAACAAATTACTGCCGAGCAATTGATAGAAAAGCGCAAAGTTATGATGATATCTAAGGCAATGATCATGAATATAGGCATCATGTCCGTGTCAAGTAGACAGAAACGATTCTGCATCTACTACTATTACTCCACACATCGACCGCTATCCAGCATGCATCTAGAGTATTAAGTTCATAAAGAACGGAGTAATGCTTTAAGTAAGATGACATGATGTAGAGGAATTAACTCAAGCAATATGATGAAAACCCCATCTTTTTATCCTCGATGGCAACAATACAATACGTGCCTTGCTGCCCCTACTGTCACTGGGAAAGGACACCGCAGGATTGAACCCAAAGCTAAGCACTTCTCCCATTGCAAGAAAAACCAATCTAGTTGGCCAAACCAAACCGATAGTTTGAAGAGAATTACGAAGATATCAAATCATGCATAAAATAATTCAGAGAAGATTCAAATAATATTCATAGATAAGCTGATCATAAATCCACAATTCATCAGATCTCGGCAAACACACCGCAAAAAAGTATTACATCGAATAGATCTCCAAGAACATCGAGGAGAACATGGTATTGAGAATCAAAGAGAGAGAAGAAGCCATCTAGCTACTAGCTATGGACCCGTAGGTCTGAGCTAAACTACTCACGCTTCATCGGAAGGGCAATGGTGTTGATGTAGAAGCCCTCCGTGATCGAATCCCCCTTCGGCAGGGTGCCGGAAAAGGTCCCTAGATGGGATCTCACGGGTACAGAAGGTTGCGGCGGTGGAAAAGTGTTTTCGTGGATGCCTCTGGTGGGTTGGGGATATTTGGGAATATATAGGCGAAAGAATTAGGTCAGGAGGTGCACGAGGGGCCCACAAGGGTGGGGGGCGCGCCCTCCATCCTTGTGGCCGCCTCGTGGCTCCTCCGACTTCATCTCCAAGTCTCCTGGTTGTCTTCTGGTCCAAGAAAAATCATCGCGAAGGTTTCATTCCGTTTGGACTCCGTTTGGTATTCCTTTTCTGCAAAACTCTAAAACAAGAAAAAAAATAGAAACTGGCACTGGGCTCTAGGTTAATAGGTTAGTCCCAAAAATAATATAAAATAGCATATTAATGCATATAAAACATCCAAAATAGATAATATAATAGCATGGAACAATAAAAAATTATAGATACGTTGCAGACGTATCAAGCATCCCCAAGCTTAATTCCTGCTCGTCCTCGAGTAGGTAAATGATAAAAAAAGAATTTTTGATGTAGAATGCTACCTAATATATTTATTCATGTAATTTTCTTTATTGTGGCTGAATGTTCAGATCCGTAAGATTCAAAACAAAAGTTTAATATTGACATAAAAACAATAATACTTCAAGGATACTAACAAGGCAATTATGGCTTCTCAAAATAACTTGGCCAAAGAAAGCTTATCCCTACAAAATCATATAGTCTGGCTATGCTCCATCTTCATCACACAAAATATTTAAATCATGCACAACCCCGATGACAAGCCAAGCAATTGTTTCATACTTTTGATGTTCTCAAACCTTTTCAACTTTCACGCAATACATGAGCGTGAGCCATGGACATAGCACTATAGGTGGAATAGAATATGGTGGTTGTGGAGAAGACAAAAAGAAGGAGATAGTCTCACATCAACTAGGCATATCAATGGGCTATGGAGATGCCCATCAATAGATATCAATGTGAGTGAGTAGGGATTTCCATGCAACGGATGCACTAGAGCTATAAGTTTATGAAAGCTCAAAAAGAAACTAAGTGGGTGTGCATCCAACTCGCTTGCTCACGAAGACCTAGGGCAATTTGAGGAAGCCCATCATTGGAATATACAAGCCAAGTTCTATAATGAAAAATTCCCACTAGTATATGAAAGTGACAACATAGGAGACTCTCTATCATGAAGATCATGGTGCTACTTTGAAGCACAAGTGTGGTAAAAGGATAGTAACATTGTCCCTTCTCTCTTATTTTTTTATTTGGGCCTTCTCTCATTTTTTTAGCCTCTTTTTTTTGTCCGGAGTCTCATCCCGACTTGTGGGGGAATCATAGTCTCCATCATCCTTTCCTCACATGGGACAATGCTCTAATAATGAAGATCATCAAACTTTTATTTACTTACAACTCAAGAATTACAACTCAATACTTAGAACAAAATATGACTCTATATGAATGCCTCCGGCGGTGTACCGGGATGTGCAATGAATCAAGAGTGACATGTATGAAATAATTATGAACGGTGGCTTTGCCACAAATACGATGTCAACTACATGATCATGCAAAGCAATATGACAATGATGAAGCGTGTCATAATAAACGGAACGGTGGAAAGTTGCATGGCAATATATCTCGGAATGGCTATGGAAATGCCATAATAGGTAGGTATGGTGGCAGTTTTGAGGAAGGTATATGGTGGTTTTATGGTACCGGCGAAAGTTGCGCGGTACTAGAGAGGCTAACAATGGTGGAAGGGTGAGAGTGCGTATAATCCATGGACTCAACATTAGTCATAAAGAACTCACATACTTATTGCAAAAATCTATTAGTTATAAAAATGAAGTACAACGTGCATTCTCCTAGGGGGATAGATTGGTAGGAAAAGACCATCGCTCGTCCCCGACCGCCACTCATAAGGAAGACAATCAATAAATAAATCATGCTCCGACTTCATCACATAACGGTTCACCATATGTGCATGCTACGGGAATCATAAACTTTAACACAAGTATTTCTCAAATTCACAATTACTCACTAGCATGACTCTAATATCACCATCTCTATATCTCCAAACAATCATAAGGAATCAAACTTCTCATAGTATTCAATGCACTTTATATGAAAGTTTTTATTATATCCCTCTTGGATGCCTATCATATTAGGACTAAATTTATAACCAAAGCAAATTACCATGCTGTTTAAAAGAATCTCAAAATAATATAAGTGAAGCATGAGAGTTTATCAATTTCTATAAAATAAAACCAACGCCGTGCTCTAAAAAGATATAAGTGAAGCACTAGAGCAAAATTGCCTATCTCAAAAGATATAAGTGAAGCACATAGAGTATTCTAATAAATCACGATTCATGCGTGTCCCTCTAGAAAGGTGTGTACAGCAAGGATGATTGTGGCAAACTAAAAATCAAAGACTCAAATCATACAAGACGATCCAAGCAAAACACATATCATGTGGTGAATTAAAATATAGCCTCAAGTAAAGTTACCGATAGACGAAGACGAAAGAGGGGATGCCTTCCGGGGCATCCCCAAGCTTAGGCTCTTGCTTGTCCTTGAATATTACCTTGGTGTGCCTTGGGCATCCCCAAGCTTAGGCTCTTGCCACTCCTTATTCCATAGTCCATCAAATCCTTACCCAAAACTTGAAAACTTCACAACACAAAACTCAACAAAAAATCTCATAAGCTCTGTTAGTGTAAGAAAATAAATCACCACTTTTGGTACTGTTGTGAACTCATTCTTTATTTATATTGGTGTAATATCTACCGTATTCCAACTTTTCCATGGTTCATACCCCCCGATACTACCCATAGATTCATCAAAATAAGCAAACAACACAAAGAAAACAGAATCTGTCAAAAACAGAACAGTCTGCGAAGATCTGAATTGTTCTAATACTTATGTAACTCCAAAAATAATGAAAAATTAGGACAACAGAGGCAATTTTATATAAATCCTGTGTAAAAAATTCAGGGATTGCCATGCTCCAGTGAATTTAAACAATTCTGTGACTGGACGCAAAAGTTTCTGTTTTTCAGCAAGATCAAATCAACTATCACCGTAAGCTATCACAAAGGTCTTACTTGGCACAAACACTAATTAAAAAACAAAACCACATCTAACCAGAGGCTAGATGAATTATTTATTGAAAAACAGAACCTAAAAAGAAAAAAAATAAATAAAATTGGGTTGCCTCCCAACAAGCACTATTGTTTAACGCCCTTAGCTAGGCATAAAAACAGGAATAGATCTAGGTATTGTCATCTTTGGTATGCAATTCTTTTCGCATTAAATCCTCCAAAACTCGTCTTAGCAAATCTATCCTTTCCTTTATTACCCTCCTAGTAGATGAACTTAAATCATAAAAAGGACTTTGATTGGTGATTTTAACATTCATAAACCCATAGTCGGGATCATCACCATAAATATCATCATATAAAACACGTATCTCGTTCCTAACGGGTTCCTTCATCATCTTATTCAACCAATCCCTATTAAATCCTACATAAATTCACCTAGTGATCCAATCAAACTCCTCATAAGCCTCAAGGTACAAAGATTGAGAGATTTCTTAATAGGGAACTCTCCTCCTAAGATTTTCACTATAAGATTGATAATCCCTAGATTCCAAACTACGCATAGTTTCTTTATCGTGGAGGATATCTTCAATTGGAGGGTGCTCAACATCTTTTTTATAGAAAGCAAAAATATCCCTAGCTTCTTGTATTATAAAATCAAATTCATGCATAAGGATAATGGTGGCAATCTTTTTAGCTATTGGATGATTAATATTGGGAAGTTCATAAAACACCTTTGCAAAGAAGGATGGAGATGCACAAATCTTCTTTATAATTTCTCAACGAGCATAACAATGGCATCCGCATAACAATTTGTATCAAGGAGAATAGATCTTTTACTAATCGGCGTAGATCCCGTACAATGAAAAAAATTCTTGAATAACACTTTTCCCAATAATATTACCGTCCCCTACACGAAAAGTTTTTGCTTTGTAATTAGGAGGAGTTTCAGCTTCATGATCCAAAGAACAAGATTCAAGTTTTTTCTCAAGATTTTCAATGATAACTTCCCCAGATTCAGACATGATGACAACAAACCAACCTAGCAAACGAGCAAACCAAAAGCGAACGAAGAAGACGAACGGAAGAAGGGAGAAAGAAGGGCGAATAAAAAGGCAAATCTTTTAGAAAATCATTTTAGAAGTGGGGGAGAGGAAAACGAGAGGCAAATGGCGAATAATGTAATGCAAGAGATGAGAGTTTATGATGGGTACTTGGTATGTCTTGACTTGGCATAGATCTCCCCGGCAACGGCGCTAGAAATTCTTCCTGCTACTTCTTGAGCTTGCGTTGGTTTTTCCCTTGAAGAGGAAAGGGTGATGCAGCAAAGTAGAGATAAGTATTTCCCTTAGTTTGAGAACCAAGGTATCAATCCAGTAGGAGACAATGCACAAATCACCGAATACCTGCACAAACAATCAAACAACTTGCACCCAACGCGATAAAGGGGTTGTCAATCCCTTCACGGTTACTTGCAAAAGTGAGATCTGATAGAGATAGATAAAAGATAAAGTAAATATTTTTGGTATTTTTGGTTTATAGATCGGAAAGTAAAAGATTGCAAAATAGTAGATCAGAAACTTATATGATGGAAAATAGAAGATCGAAAACTTATATGATGGAAAATAGAAGATCGGAAACTTATATGATGGAAAATAGACCCGGGGGCCATAGGTTTCACTAGAGGCTTCTCTCAAGATAGAAACTAATACGGTGGGTGAACAAATTACTGCCAAGCAATTGATAGAAAAGCGCAAAGTTATGATGATATCTAAGGCAATGATCATGAATATAGGCATCACGTCCGTGTCAAGTAGACCGAAACGATTCTGCATCTACTACTATTACTCCACACATCGACCGCTATCCAGCATGCATCTAGAGTATTAAGTTCATAAAGAATGGAGTAATGCTTTAAGTAAGATGACATGATGTAGAGGAATTAACTCAAGCAATATGATGAAAACCCCATCTTTTTATCCTCGATGGCAACAATGCAATACGTGCCTTGCTGCCCCTACTGTCACTGGGAAAGGACACCGCAGGATTGAACCCAAAGCTCAGCACTTCTCCCATTGCAAGAAAAACCAATCTAGTTGGCCAAACCAAACCGATAGTTCGAAGAGAATTACAAAGATATCAAATCATGCATAAAAGAATTTAGAGAAGATTCAAATAATATTCATAGATAAGCCGATCATAAATCCACAATTCATCAGATCTCGGCAAACACACCGCAAAAAAGTATTACATCGAATAGATCTCCAAGAACATCGAGGAGAACATGGTATTGAGAATCAAAGAGAGAGAATAAGCCATCTAGCTACTAGCTATGGACCCGTAGGTCTGAGCTAAACTACTCACGCTTCATCGGAAGGGCAATGGTGTTGATGTAGAAGCCCTTCGTGATCGAATCCCCCTTCGGTAGGGTGCCGGAAAAGGTCCCTAGATGGGATCTCACGGGTACAGAAGGTTGCGGCGGTGGAAAAGTGTTTTCGTGGATGCCTCTGGTGGTTTGGGGATATTTGGGAATATATAGGAGAAAGAATTAGGTCAGGAGGTGCACAAGGGGCCCACAAGGGTGGGGGCGCGCCCTACCCCTCGGGCGTGCCCTCCGTCCTTGTGGCCGCCTCGTGGCTCCTCCGACTTCATCTCCAAGTCTCCTGGTCGTCTTCTGGTCCAACAAAAATCATCGCGAAGTTTTCATTCCCTTTGGACTCCGTTTGGTATTCCTTTTCTGCAAAACTCTAAAACAAGGAAAAAAACAGAAACTGGCACTGGGCTCTAGGTTAATAGGTTAGTCCCAAAAATAATATAAAATAGCATATTAATGCGTATAAAACATCCAAAACAGATAATATAATAGCATGGAACAATCAAAAATTATAGATACGTTGGAGACGTATCAAGCATCCCCAAGCTTAATTCCTGCTCGTCCTCGAGTAGGTAAATGATAAAAACATAATTTTTTATGTGGAATGCTACCTAACATATTTATTCAAGTAATTTTCTTTATTGTGACATGAATGTTCAGATCCATAAGATTCAAAACAAAAGTTTAATATTGACATAAAAACAATAATACTTCAAGCATACTAACAAGGCAATTATGTCTTCTCAAAATAACATGGCCAAAGAAAGCTTATACCTACAAAATCATATAGTCTAGCTATGCTCAATCTTCATCACACAAAATATTTAAATCATGCACAACCCCGATGACAAGCCAAGCAATTGTTTCATACTTTTGATGTTCTCAAACCTTTTCAACTTTCACGCAATACATGAGCGTGAGCCATGGACATAGCACTATAGGTGGAATAGAATATGGTGGTTGTGGAGAAGACAAAAAGAAGGAGATAGTCTGACATCAACTAGGCGTATCAACAGGCTATGGAGATGCCCATCAATAGATATCAATGTGAGTGAGAAGGGATTTCCATGCAACGGATGCACTAGAGCTATAAGTTTATGAAAGCTCAAAAAGAAACTAAGTGTGTGTGCATCCAACTCGCTTGCTCACGAAGACCTAGGGCAATTTGAGGAAGCCCATCATTGGAATATACAAGCCAAGTTCTATAATGAAAAATTCCCACTAGTATATGAAAGTGACAACATAGGAGACTCTCTATCATGAAGATCATGGTGCTACTTTGAAGCACAAGTGTGGTAAAAGGATAGTAACATTGTCCCTTCTCTCTCATTTTTTTTATTTGGGCCTTCTCTCATTTTTCTGGCCTCTTTTTTTTCATCTAGAGTCTCATCCCGACTTGTGGGGGAATCATAGTCTCCATCATCCTTTCCTCACATGGGACAATGCTCTAATAATGAAGATCATCACACTTTTATTTACTTACAACTCAAGAATTACAACTCGATAGTTAGAACAAAATATGACTCTATATGAATGCCTCCAGCAGTGTACCGGGATGTGCAATAAATCAAGAGTGACATGTATGGAAGAATTATGAACGGTGGCTTTGCCACAAATACGATGTCAACTACATGATCATGCAAAGCAATATGACAATGATGAAGCGTGTCATAATAAACGGAACAGTGGAAAGTTGCATGGCAATATATCTCGGAATGGCTATGTAAATGCCATAATAGGTAGGTATGGTGGCTGTTTTGAGGAAGGTATATGGTGGGTTTATGGTACCGGCGAAAGTTGCGCGGTACTAGAGAGGCTAGCAATGGTGGAAGGGTGAGAGTGCGTATAATCCATGGACTCAACATTAGTCATAAAGAACTCACATACTTATTGCAAAAATCTATTAGTTATCGAAATGAAGTACTACGCGCATGCTCCTAGGGGGATAGATTGGTAGGAAAATACCATCGCTCGTCCCCGACCGCCACTCATAAGGAAGACAATCAATAAATAAATCATGCTCCGACTTCATCACATAACGGTTCACCATGAGTGCATGCTACGTGAATCACAAACTTTAACACAAGTATTTCTCAAATTCACAATTACTCACTAGCATGACTCTAATATCACCATCTCTATATCTCAAAACAATCATAAGGAATCAAACTTCCCATAGCATTCAATGCACTTTATATGAAAGTTTTTATTATATCCCTCTTGGATGCCTATCATATTAGGACTAAATTTATAACCAAAGCAAATTACCATGCTGTCTAAAAGACTCTCAAAATAATATAAGTGAAGCATGAGAGTTTATCAATTTCTATAAAACAAAACCACCGCCGTGCTCTAAAAAGATATAAGTGAAGCACTAGAGCAAAATTGCCTAGCTCAAAAGATATAAGTGAAGCACATAGAGTATTCTAATAAATCACGATTCATGCGTGTCCCTCTCAAAAGGTGTGTACAGCAAGGATGATTGTGGCAAACTAAAAAGCAAAGACTCAAATCATACAAGACGCTCCAAGCAAAACACATATCATGTGGTGAATAAAAATATAGCCTCAAGTAAAGTTACCGATAGACGAAGACGAAAGAGGGGATGCCTTCCGGGGCATCCCCAAGCTTAGGCTCTTGGTTGTCCTTGAATATTTCCTTGGGGTTCCTTGGGCATCCCCAAGCTTAGGCTCTTGCCACTCCTTATTCCATAGTCCATCAAATCCTTACCCAAAACTCGAAATCTTCACAACACAAAACTCAACAGAAAATTTCATAAGCTCCGTTAGTATAAGAAAATAAATCACCACTTTTGGTACTGTTGTGAAATCATTCTTTATTTATATTGGTGTAATATCTACTGTATTCCAACTTTTCCATGGTTCATACCCCCCGATACTACCCATAGATTCATCAAAATAAGCAAACAACACAAAGAAAACAGAATCTGTCAAAAACAGAACAGTCTACGAAGATCTGAATTGTTCTAATACTTATGTAACTCCAAAAATGATGAACAATTAGTAAAACAGATAAAATTTGTATATAAATCCTGTGTAAAAAATTCAGGGATTTTCCATGCTCCAGTGAATTTAAACAATTCTGTGACTGGACGCAAAAGTTTCTGTTTTTCAGCAAGATCAAATCAAGTATCACCGTAAGCTATCCCAATGGTCTTACTTGGCACAAACACTAATTAAAACACAAAACCACATCTAACCAGAGGCTAGACGAATTATTTATTGCAAAACAGAACCTAAAAAGCAAAACCAAAAATAAAATTGGGTTGCCTCCCAACAAGCGCTATTGTTTGACGCCTTAGTTAGGCATAAAAACACGAATAGATCTAGGTATTGTCATCTTTGGTATGCAATTCTTTCCGCATTAAATCCTCCAAAACTCATCTTAGCAAATCTATCCTTTCCTTTATTTCTCTCCTAGTAGATGAACTTAAATCATAAAAAGGACTTTGATTGGTGATTTTAACATTCATAAACCCATAGTCGGGATCATCACCATAAATATCATCATATAAAACACGTATCTCGTTCCTAACGGGTTCCTTCATCATCTTATTCAACCAATCCCTATTAAATCCTACATAAATTCCCCTAGTGATCCAATCAAACTCCTCATAAGCCTCAAGGTACAAAGATTGAGAGATTTCTTAATAGGGAACTCTCCTCCTAAGATTTTCACTATAAGATTGATAATCCCTAGATTCCAAACTACGCATAGTTTCTTTATCGTGGAGGATATCTTCAATTGGAGGGTGCTCAACATATTTTTTATAGAAAGAAAAAATATCCCTAGCTTCTTGTATTATAAAATCAAATTCATGCATAAGGATAATGGTGGCAATCTTTTTAGCTATTGGATGATTAATATTGGGAAGTTCATAAAACACCTTATGCAAAGCAGGATGGAGATGGACAAATCTTCTTTCTAATTTCTCAACGAGCATAACAATGGCATCCGCAAACAATTTGTATCAAGGAGAATAGATCTTTTACTAATCGGTATAGATCCCGTACAATCAAAAAATTCTTGAATAACACTTTTCCCAATAATATTACCGTCCCCGACATGAAAAGTTTTTGCTTTGTAATTAGGAGTATCAGATTCATGATCCAAAGAACAAGATTCGAGTTTTTTCTCAAGATTTTAAATGATAACTTCCCCAGATTCAGACATGATGACAACAAACCAATCTAGCAAATGAGCAAACCGAAAGCGAACGAAGAAGACAAACGGAAGAAGGGAGAAAGAAGGGCGAATAAAAAGGTAAATCTTTTAGAAAATCATTTTAGAAGTGGGGGAGAGGAAAACGAGAGGCAAATGGCGAATAATGTAATGCAAGAGATGAGAGTTTATGATGGGTACTTGGTATGTCTTGACTTGGCGTAGATCTCCCCGGCAACGGCGCCAGAAATTCTTCCTGCTACTTCTTGAGCTTGCGTTGGTTTTTCCCTTGAAGAGGAAAGGGTGATGCAGCAAAGTAGAGATAAGTAATTTCCTCAGTTTGAGAACCAAGGTATCAATCCAGTAGGAGACAACGCACAAATCACCGAATACCTGCACAAACAATCAAACAACTTGCACCCAACACGATAAAGGGGTTGTCAATCCCTTCACGGTTACTTGCAAAAGTGAGATCTGATAGAGATAGATAAAAGATAAAGTAAATATTTTTGGTATTTTTGGTTTATAGATCGAAAAGTAAAAGATTGCAAAATAGTAGATCAGAAACTTATATGATGGAAAATAGATGATCGGAAACTTATATGATGGAAAATAGAAGATCGGAAACTTATATGATGGAAAATAGACCCGGGGGCCATAGGTTTCACTAGAGGCTTCTCTCAAGATAGAAAATAATACGGTGGGTGAACAAATTACTGCCGAGCAATTGATAGAAAAGCGCAAAGTTATGACGATATCTAAGGCAATGATCATGAATATAGGCATCACGTCCGTGTCAACTAGACCGAAACAATTCTGCATCTACTACTATTACTCCACACATCGACCGCTATCCAGCATGCATCTAGAGTATTAAGTTCATAAAGAACGGAGTAATGCTTTAAGTAAGATGACATGATGTAGAGGAATTAACTCAAGCAATATGATGAAAACCCCATCTTTTTTATCCTCAATGGCAACAATACAATACGTGCCTTGCTGCCCCTACTGTCACTGGGAAAGGACACCGCAGGATTGAACCCAAAGCTAAGCACTTCTCCCATTGCAAGAAAAACCAATCTAGTTGGCCAAACCAAACCGATAGTTCGAAGAGAATTACAAAGATATCAAATCATGCATAAAAGAATTCAGAGAAGATTCAAATAATATTCATAGATAAGCTGATCATAAATCCACAATTCATCAGATCTCGGCAAACACACCGCAAAAAAGTATTACATCGAATAGATCTCCAAGAACATCGAGGAGAACATGGTATTGAGAATCAAAGAGAGAGAAGAAGCCATCTAGCTACTAGCTATGGACCCGTAGGTCTGAGCTAAACTACTCACGCTTCATCGGAAGGGCAATGGTGTTGATGTAGAAGCCCTCTGTGATCGAATCCCCCTCCGGCAGGGTGCCGGAAAAGGTCCCTAGATGGGATCTCACAGGTACAGAAGGTTGCGGCGGTGGAAAAGTGTTTTTTTGGATGCCTCTGGTGGTTTGGGGATATTTGGGAATATATAGGTGAAAGAATTAGGTCAGGAGGTGCACGAGGGACCAACAAGGGTGGGGGGCGCGCCCTACCCCCCTGGGCGCGCCCTCCATCCTGGTGGCCGCCTCGTGGCTCCTCTGACTTCATCTCCAAGTCTCCTGGTTGTCTTCTGGTCCAAGAAAAATCATCGCGAATGTTTCATTCCTTTTGGACTCCGTTTGGTATTCCTTTTCTGCAAAACTATAAAACAAGGAAAAAAAACAGAAACTGGCACTGGGCTTTAGGTTAATAGGTTAGTCCCAAAAATAATATAAAATAGCATATTAATGCATATAAAACATCTAAAACAGATAATATAATAGCATGGAATGATAAAAAATTATAGGTACGTTGGAGACGTATCAGTTACCTGGTCCTTATGCCCAGAGCAACTGCCGACGATGAGCGAAGCTTACGTCGATCTTCCTCATCTTACCATTTCACCTCGAACAACAAGCTTGATTTCGAGGTTGTGTCGTATCCGTGGTTCCATTAGCCTTTCGCTTCATCATTTCTTTTTTCGGGTGCCGTCGTTGTTCAATTGCATCTTCATAGAGCCTCTCGACAAAATTTGTCGTGATTACCATCAATATACTGCCTTGTTCTAAGATATCAATCGAATTCATGATGTGAAATACCATCCATGCCCCTGGATGATTTGTGTTATCATCGACACCATCCTTGACTTCCTCCCAACACAGACTTGGTCATGTGTTGGTCATACCTCAAGTTCCTTGTTATTCCTGGAACTGTTTCTTGAGTATTTCTTGTGATCTTCAAATTCAATCTTTGCTTGAAACACCATAATATTGCTACCACGAAGCATGACTGTGGTATTCCGAATATCAACAAGAACATTGGTAGCACATTGCCAAAAGTTTCTTGATCTATTATCCAGACACCGTTGTATGGATAACATCATGAATTCTCTTACCCCTTTATCTAAATGCTTTTGAACTTGCTGTCCCATCATGTATATCATGTTCTGCTTTTCCTTGGAAAGGATATACTCCTAATTCTTTTGTATAAACACATTTTCCTTTCCATTGGTTTGTTTAACCTTTCTTGTGATCTATATGATATAAGCATAAATAATTTCCTGCTTATAAAACACTCCGATGTACAACCTTGTCAGTGAGACCCTGTTACTAATGTTGATGACATTCCGGTAACCACCGATGGACGAAAACTTTGCCTATTGGTCTGCCTCGTTTTAACGAGGAGGAAAATGGTTCTCTTCGTCCCTCGCCCTTGGTACCGATGTTGTTACCGACATAACTGACAGACTATCCTCTGACATACCTTGTTGTCGTGACCGGTAAGATGACACCGTTCTTCCTACTCTCGATCGACCCTCATCACAGTTCCACAGGATCGGAACCTGACTCTCCTATACATCCTCGATTCCGAAGTTTCCTATGCCCTTGCTTTTGTGTGTTATCACGAGCCACCCTCTGAGAGATGATCTATTCCCGATGCTCTGAACCCCCCTTCTCACACTCTGTTCAGGTATCGATCGGATGTCCATTGGCTTGAAACTTCTTATTGTACCTTCATACTTTGCTCTCGATGTTTTTCCTAAGTTTCAACTTGAGAGATACTTCTGCCACATTCCCTGAATTGTTCACTAGATAATTAACCCTATAAGGGTCAGTTCTCCCGAAGTTACTCTTTACTTCCCCACTTAAATCTCGGGACAAGATTTCTTGTAGTGGAGGAGATTTGTAACATCCCCAGATGTTAACCCTGTCATCAAGCTAATTAATGGGCCATGTCATCATATTTCACTAAGTGAAAGTGCCACTTGTCCCAAACCCAACTTCAAATTCATACTTGAAATAAAGTCAAATATTTATTTCTTCAAACTGCAAAACTAAAATGTTCATAGTATTGCAAATAATCCCAGAACAATTATAAAAATAAAACCAATATTAGTTAAATTCCCAAGTTGACCCTAGTAACCAAAACAGTGGACCAACAACACCTTTTCTTTCCAATTAAATTCGAATCAAATTCAAATGAAATCATTTGGTCTCCAAACTTTTTCATGGCAGTGCATAATATTGCATTAAATTTATGTGGCTAAGTCACATTTTACAAAAGTCAAATGGAGTAAAAAGAAAATGCAACAGAAAAGAATAAAGAAAACAGACAAGAAATAAAAAGAGAAAGGCCGAAGCTTATTGTGCACTTAGGCCTGCGAGCTACAGGAGCCGGCCCAGCCCACCTCGCAGCTCATCCCCTTCCCCCGCCGCTGTCAGCCGCGCACGCTGACACGCCATCGCCGCGCCTCGCTGTCGACCATCCGGCGCCTCCGCGACGCCGATAAGGTCTCCCCCGAGCCGCTCTCCCCCTCCCCCGAACCCTAGCTACCCCCACTTGCCTCCACGCGCCTCGCCTCTCTCTTTCCCCACCTCGCCTGAGAGCTCGTCGCCGGCCACTGCTCGATCCCGCGGCCACCGCCACTGCATCATCTCGCCGCCGTGCCAGATCGGATCGCCGTCGTCCGCTACCCCTCTTCGTGCCAATGGACGACGCCGGGAGGCCCTACAACAAGCTGCACGACCTCGCCTCTTCTTCCCGGATGCTGGTGCTCGCTGCCGCTGATTCGCGTCCCCTCTGCGCTCTCGTTCACCCAAGGGGCCTCCTTGAGCCCGCACGGTGAGCTCCTTGCCCTCCTCTTCCCTTCCGCCTCTCGTTTCCGCGTCGTGGCAAGCCGTACGCGGCGACGCCATTGCCGGAGCTCTAGCTCCGCTGACGAGCTCGCCGCTGTCATGCTAGCTTCTGTCACGACCCAGCGAGCACACCCTTGTGCTCCGGGAGACCTCCTGGTGCTCCCCGTGTCGTTAGATCATGTGTAAACACACCGAAACCTCGGATACGCCGAGCCCCGATTCCGGTCGCCGCTCGTGCTTGCCGGAGCCGTCGTTTCCGAGCCCCCCTGCACAAACCGACGCCACGGTTCGATGCGCGACACCACCCGCATTCGAAAGAGCTCAACCGCGTCGTGTTTCGGCCACTGTGGGCGAATCTCGACCAACGCCCGAAGTCCGGCGCCGCCCACGGTGGTCGCCGTCGACGTTCCCAACCTCGTCGCGCGCTGCAACCGCCGCCGTTGGACGCGGCGTGCTCCCAGCGTCTCGTAGAGCACAAGTCCGACCCCAGCCACGCGCCGTACGTATTTTCCGGCTAACTCCGGCGATACGTTGCCGTGCGTTTGGGTCGCCGGCGTCACTCCGGTCGCCGGAGCTGACCTCGCCGCCACCTGGCGCCCCTCTGTGCCGCTGCCAGCGGGCCCCACGGCCCGGTTGACTGGGTCAGCACCGGTGACTGGACCGGGTCCAGTCACTGAGTGGCAGGCCCCACCTAATTAGCTGGTTAAAGTGCTAATTAGATTAATCTGTTAGTTTAGTTAGACACTGACCAGTGGGCCCCTGTTAATTAGTTAGGTAGTTAGATTAGTTAAACTCAGCTAGTTAGCCCACAGAGTGTGACAGGTGGGTCCCACCTGCCAGAATTGACCAGTCAACTCGACAGTTAACTGCTGACGTAGAGCTGACATCACGCTGATGTCATATATCTAATTTAGTAATTCTGTTAATTTAAATAATCCAGAAAATACTAAAATCTTTGAAAAATCATAGAAAATTAACCGTAGCTCGGATCAAAAAGTTTTCAACATGAAAGTTGCTCAGAACGATGAGACAAAGCAGAATATGCCCTCCTCATACCTATCACATGCCTCTAGCATGATGAACATGGAACTTTCCCCTCCATTTCATCTGTCTGATAATCAACCGGAGCTGGGAGAACACTCCCGGATAATTTCCCGCTCCCACTAACTTGCGTAGTACTGCATTAGGGCACTTCTCGAATAACGTGCTGCCATGCCATGCTTTTGTGATTGCATTTGTCTGCCTTTATTTATTGTTTCTTCCCCCTCTTCTCTCTCGATAGACCCCGAGACTGATGACGACCCGATGATCGTCTACCACGTCGAAGACCCGTTGATATCTGCAAAGCAACCAGGCAAGCACCCCCTTTTTGAACATACCGATATTGCCTATTCTTTCTCTCTTATGCTTGCATTAGAATTTGTTGTTGCTACTGCTTATCCTATATCTGATGCATAGCCTCTTTTTGTAACTGCTGTTGATACCTACCTGCTTATCCTAAACTGCTTAGTATAGGCTGGCCAGTGATCCACCAGAGACCCCCACTTTGTCCCAAGTTGCCCCCGCTGGATTATCAGATGACTCGATCAACGTGATCGACAACCAGGCCCCGACACAGCACATCACCCCCCTTAGTTGTATGACACTGCAGCGTTACTATCGAGTGCCGAGGGTGATACCTCGTTTAGCACTTCTGATATTAACTCTGTAGAGTAGCTATTCGGTCGTGGTCCTCGAGGGTGATTCTTCCTTCACCACTCCCGATAACGACGCTGTCGTGCAACACCTCAACTGTGAACCCCGAGGGTGATTCCTCCTAAGTTTACCTTGGTGACTACATTAGGTGGAATCCATCGAGGGTGATTCCTCAGGTTTCCCCCTGGTGTTTGGACACACAGTCACTATGACTTTAACCATGAACCATGATAAAGTCGGGTCGGCCCTGAGGGGCACCTGCGCGAGCATGTGATGCGAGTGATGTGGAGACGGGTTGACCTGGAGGGTGCCCGCGAGATAATTATGAGGCGCGTCCGAGCATTCTTAGCCCTTGCAGCAAGTCCTCGAGACGGGGCGACGTGGTCACATCGATCATGAGTCTCTGCTCGTTACCGCGCGCTCCTAATTCACTAACGATTTGGATATTTGATCCGAGTAGGCTTTTGCCCTGATAGCACTAACCATCATGTGGGAACAGTTATGGGCACTCTGCGTCGTATGCCTCAGCCGAAGCTTAATAGACGTCATGCGACTGAGCGGCGCGCGCTGGGTTGGACCACGTTAAGCAACCGCCTTGATAGTGTGGGTTACTAGGTCTACTCACGGCCGCCCTCACAACGTGTAGGAGCGCCCGGGGCGATGGCCCAAGACCCCTTGGTGCATAGGTTTAGTCCGGTGTGCTGACCTCTCTGTTAAGCTTAGGTCGGGTTGTGGCGTATCATTTGGCCGAGGCCGGGCATGACCCAGAAAAGTGTGTCCGGCCGGAGTTAATCGAGTGTGGTAGGTAAGTTGGTCCACCCCTACAGGGAAGAACTAATCTATGCATAGCCGGATCCTCGGTAACGGACGCTCGAAGTTGTATCCCGATCGATACAACTAGAAATGGGTACTTGTGATGAGAAATGGATAGTATGGCTCTGGGATTGCTTTCTCGCAGGGAGTCGAGGAAGGATCTCTGGACGAGGTTGATAACACTACTACTACTACTTTACTTTATGCTATTCAGTACCCTTCTAAATGCTGCAATATGCTCGAGGATGCTTGAAGATGCTAGTCTTCGATATGACTAGGCCTTCTTTCTATTCTGGCATTTCTGCAGCCCAGTCCACATATACAGCCTCCCTTTGATAATGTTGCATATGTAGTGTAGATCCTTGCTTGCTGAGTACTTCGGATGAGTACTCACGGTTGCTTTGCTTCCTCTTTTTCCCCATATCCGTTTGATGCAACCAGATGACGGAGCCCCGGAGCCAGCTGCCCCTGACGACGATCACTACTACTACCCCGAGGATGGCTACTACTACGAGTTGGCTGACGACCAGGAGTAGGTTCGGAGGGTCCCAGGCAGGAGGCTTGCGCCTTTTCGATCGTAGTGTTTTTGTTTGCCCCACCTTTTAAAGGCCTATCTGTCTTTCTTTTTATATCTGTACTCGAATATCATATGCTTCCACTGATGCTTGTAAGCGAGCTTGTGTATTCGAGCCCTCGAGGCCCCTGGCTTGTAATATAAAGCTTGTATGACTTTATTTATGTTTTAGAGTTGTGTTGTGATATCTTCAAGTGAGTCCTTAGGCTTGATCGTGTGCATTTGCGTGTATGATTATTGCATGATTAAGCCGGGGCGTCACAAGTAGAGGGAAGGCCTGGCCAGTAGTAGTATGGTCGGGCGGTGAGGCCTGCGCGGCAGCACAGCCGGCCATGGGAGGCTGGAGCAAGTGGTACGGCGGGCGCAGGTTTGGGCGGCTGGAGCAAAAAGACCAGAGGTTGAAGACGCGGCTTGGCCGTTGGATTAACATCCAACGGTCAGTGCAGCTAGAATCATTTATTGACCAAGTTGACAAAGCCCTGCGTATGCGTTAACTTAGTAGGCCCACAAGTCAGCCTCCAAATCTGGTGGGTCCCAGCTAGCAAGGGGAATCAATTTTTTTCGCGTAATAAGGTGGCACTTCCTTGCGTGCGAAGATGTTTTCTGGTTTTTTTAATTTCTTCTTTTTCGAGTTAGAATAAAAAGAAAACAATTTAGCATCTTTGGTACAATCTATATTTTCATGAAAAGGATCATAATAAAGCTGGTGGGTCCTAGCTGTCAGGGAGAGGAAACTTTTTATTTCTGCGTAATAAAGGAAGCACTTCCTTGCGTACGAAGATGTAGCTGGTGGGTCAAACCTGTCAGGGGGAGAAATTATTTGTTTTCGCATAATACGGGGGCACTTGCTATGTGCGGCCATGGGCCATGTGGGTCCCTACTGTCAGCTACTCCACGTACATGCCTCTTCTGATGGCTGTCGTTTGTTGATAAAGTTGACCACGCCGCGCCAAGAGAACCAACGCAGTGAACGATGGCGAGTCCTAGGAAGGGAACGACCCGGAGCCGGCGAAGAGACAACAGTGGATGCCCACGCGGAGGGGAGTACGAGGGTTCACTGGTTCGGCTGCGATGTGAGGCTGCCATTGCCGGAGAAGAACAGGAGGTGTTGGTGAGTAGAGGAATGGCCTGGACGGTGTTTGAGAGTAGGGTGGGCCGGTGAAGCCTGCGCGGCAGCACAGCCGGCACGGGAGGCGGTAGCAGGCGGTACCGCCGGCGGTGGTTTGGACTGCTGAAGCAAGAATATCCGAGATTGAAGAAGCACTAGAGCCGTTGGATGGACATCCAACGGCCACTGCTGCTAGAATCATGTCTTAACTATAAGTTGACAAAGGCTTCCGTACGCCTTAGTAGGCCCACAAGCCTTCCGTACGTGTCACTGACTATAATTCTCAAAAAAAATAGTAGGCCCACAAGTGAGCATCACATCTGTGGCAGAGAACATATAGCCCATTTGCGATTTGTAATAATGTATATCCCATTTTTGAATTCTAATGGAATTTACTACAACCCATTTACAATATGTTAAAATATAGCCCATTTTCTAGCCAGCACAACGATTAATAATTTCAACCAACCGCTCAAAGCAGAATTCAACCAAAAATCCCACATTTTGATGGGATCCAAAATATTTTTATCCCGAAATTTCAAGTCAGATTAAATATAATATCAAAATGAATTTGTATTAGGTAAAAATCTAACGAAATATTATGCGCGCGCAATAAGTAATGAAATTAAAATTTTCAAATTCAAAAAATAATATTTTTGAAACTAATTACCTGTTTGGTGCGTTTTTGTATATTTACAGCCCAATTTTTATAATTACATCCCATTTATTATTTCTTAAAGCCCATTTTCTTGTTAGGCCTAATGCATCCCTCCTAGGAAAGATTTACAGCCCAGCGGGGCGGAGAATAACAAGTTGACCTGGGTTGGGTATTCTGCAAAAAAAGTATAGGTAGGCTAGCCATTTTCACCTTAAAAAATTAATATCTGGACTGGATATTTGGTCGACATAAAATAATAGCCTGGGCTAGACGGGCCACAGCCCGCCCAGTTGATACCCTGCTCCTTTGAACAACAACAAAAACATCGTTCAAGAAAAACTCCGCTTACACCTAAAAAAAATACTGCTCGAGCTGCTGGGTCCCAGCTGTCGGCCGCTCCTTGTGCAATTCTCTCATTTATTGACTATATAGGTTGACAATGGTGTGGGACCGTGATGTCAGGAAACCAGGAGGAAGCAACAAAAATTATAGTTGTATATTATAAGGAGGAACTTGCGTAAGTGTACGACTATGGCCCTGGTGGGTCCCTACTGTCATCCTCTCCAAGTAAAGTCATCTCCTAATTCCTCATGTTCGTTGACCATGTTGACAATGCTCGGCGCCATGGCAAGCGCAACAACTCGAAGGACGATGGAGAGGGCCTCGCGGGCCCTACGGATGGTCTGATACAGCGCCCGCTGCTCATTCAGGAAGCCAGGATCATCGTACACCTATGAGCACCTTCGAGAGACTGAGCCGGCATGAAACGGTAAGGCCGCGCTTGGGAGCTCTGGATTGTTTCACACCTATATTAAGATACAAGTGTAATTTACTTGTCACTGGAAACAACGCGTAAAATACAGGCGTAATGAAACCGACGGCCCGAGGTCTGTAACGAAAACCGGCGAGTTATGCGTGTAATTTGAGAGACTAGTGTATATTTTACTAGTCAAAATCGACCAACCAAGCGCTTCACCCAAGACCATCTGCTTTTATTTACAAGCGTCAGTTTTACAAGCGGTTTTGGTTGGAAAACGACGATCCAATCACGGCCTAAGATGATGAGTTGGTCGGAAGATCATATGGTTTCACCTCTAACCTACCCGAGTTGTCATATAGGCTATGAATGAAACATAAGGCGATGAACTTCTTAAGCACAGAAACAACAGAAGAGGATGATCTTCTTAATATGCAAATCACTGGCATTAGCAAAACAATATGAAGCATTATTCTCAGGAGGCACGGTGAACAGCTCATGATGCCGCATGCCACAGCATTCCAAGCTCTTTGCAATCAAACTCACAAGGCCTGTCATTACATAGACAACATTCAGAACAAACTCTTAAAATACCTTACATAAGTCAACATTCATGTGACTATGCATCTCAGCAGAGTAAATATTTACTTCTGAACTGAACACAGGAATAGGAAAAAATGACCGACGCTGCTCACAGCAAAGGGCGTCCCACTCCAAAATATCAAATGCATGTCTTCTAGCTAACATCAATGAGCAAAATTTGACAAGGTTTTTCCAATTCCAATATATTAAACTAATGTCTTCTTGCTAACATCAATGATTAAACTTTGACAAGTTTTTCCCATTCAAAATATGTAATGCCTATGATTGTGGAACGGGCAGGGTTTGTCATCAGTTTGCACATTGAAATGGCACATGGAGCCGGATTAACCAGCGTATCTTTTTGTGCAATTCCACTGAAATCAAACAATGTCTTGTGTAGCATGGTGGATTTTGTATTTATATGCTGCAAGAAAACAAAGACACATCAGCACACACATGAATATTGGCCCCAGTGTCAACCCACCAATCGGTGGACTGATAAACTGAAAGTACGGTAAACAGATTACCATACCCATATGCCTCATCATTGTTGCTTAGAGTGACATTGACAGACTTGGAGTCCTGTCCTGGCTTCTTGTACTTATTAGGGCACTTGTTTGCCCAGTGTTCCTCTGAACCACAAGTAAAGCAGCCATCTCTCTTTGTCTTTCTTCTTACCCATCTTCTTAAAGGTAGTATTCTGCTGGACAGAGTTCTTTCCCTTGAACTTGTGGGAATTCTTCTGCCTTGAAGACATTGGTAGCTCCATTCAGACGGGAAGGGTTTGTCATCAGTTTGCACATTGAAATGGCACATGGAGCCAGAATAACTAGCGTATCTTTTTGTGCAGTTCCACTGAAATCAAACAATGTCTTGCGTAGCATGGTGGATTTCGTATTTATATGTTGCAAGGCGTTGAACACATTGGCAGCTCCATTCAAGTAGATAGTCCAGTGGCTCAAGGTGACGGCGAATGATTAGAGAACCATTCGATGTATTGTGCATGATGAAGTATTATGGCGGACATGAACCATCTGAACATTTTGTGCAGTTCCACTGAAATCAAGCTGAGCATCCCTGTCTGCATAAATACAGAAAAATCGTGATGAATATAATAGTGGTACTAGTTGATTAAACATACGCTTACAACTATAATCATCTTCATTATCTTAACAGGAAAAGATAGCAATACAATAGCTTCAATTAAACATTTATTCAAAACAATACAACAATATATGTAGCACAACATAACAAAGCACAATCATGTGGATGAAGGCCGATACTGACCTCGTTTGTTACAGCTGCGTTGGCAACTGACTTGGTCATACCTTTCCTTGTGGAGTGAATTTTGCACTCCACGTGTTATTGAGTTTCCCATGCTTTCTGTAGACTAGTCATGTCACCAGCGTCTACTAATACTCTGTAAAGCTTCTCGATCATTCCTTGTGTAATGTAGCGCAAACAGTGACTGCTTCTTTCTGCAAAGTGGAAAGACCAACTGGGCCCAATAATGCAACAGTTTGCCTTAAACACATTGGCTCCTTTTGTGCAGTTCAACTAAAATCAAAGTCAAAATAGAACCGAGCAGAAGTTTTGATATCCCTGTATGCAACAATAGGTATAAAGGAAACAATTACTGAAAAATAATGGTTGATGACTTATACTCCCAGAAGAAAAAATATCTACCTTATCTTAATGGGAAACAAAGCAGGAGAGTAGCAATTCTCAAAAAGTGTGATTCATTCATATTAACTGAGACATTATCTTAACAATACCTTGTTTCAACATGTATAAAGAACGACAAAGCAGAAAAGTACCATTCCTAAAACAATGCAACTGATTCATATTAACAGAGACATTATCTTACCAATACCTTGGTCAAACATGCAGAAAGAACTACAAAGTAGGATAGTACCATTTGTAAAACACTGTAACTGATATACAATAATAGAGACATTATCTCAACAATACATTTCTTAAACATGTACTCCGACAGATCCCTAACAGAAATGGTACTCCCACCGATCCCTAACAAGTGTTGCAGTTTTGAACTAAGATTTAGTAGTTAATTCTGAGAGTGGCATTGCTTAATTTTACTAGTGGCATTAGATTAACAAAAAGCATAAACAGTTCCACGGGAGAGTGAGCGCAACAACACCATGTGCTTCCATCTACTTATAAAGGGGGTGATGCAGAGTTTGTTGTAACAAAGCAACAAGCATCATGTCTGGGTTGGTCCCATTTTTGTTCACTTAATGGGAAAAGACAGCAATTCAATAGCTTCAATTCAACATTTATTTAAAACAGTACCAATACAAGTAGCACAGCATCTCAAAGAACATTGCACGATCATGTGGACGAAGGCCGGTACTGACCTTTCATGACGCAGTCAAGATCACCTACGAATCTACCAACATGAATAGGAAATCCAATTTCGTTTTGTTTAGTTCAACTAAATCAAGCAAAGTCACCGGTGTGACAATTAAGTTCGATATAGCAATAAGTTGATAGATATCCCTGTTTTAATAGAGGCAAAAAAGGAAACAATTACTGGCCAATAAAGGAGGATGAAACATACGGCGACAAAAAGAAGCATCTACCTTCTTGATGGAAAACAAAGTAGGACAGTAGCATTTCTAAAATGGTTGCATTGATTCATATTAACAGAGACATTCTCTTAAAACAACATTCATTAAAAATGCAATTTACTTTTAACAGTGGCATTGCTTAAATTTTCCAGCGGCATTCTTAGATTAACAACAGCAAAAAAGTTGTATGGGACATGGGACATGGGACATGCCAGCAACATGTGCGTCCACGCGTATAAATGGGTGATGCAGAGTATGTTGCCAAGCAGCATATCTGCGTTGGTCCCATATTTGTTCTCTTTGAACCTTTTTCCTATGTGAGGGCAGCAAATCTAGTCATGCACAAACTACCCGACCCCCCAGTTTCTTTCCTTTTTCAACAAAGAAATCGGTTCCTTACAGATGTGTGTACTGGGTTACCCCCTTTTCCCCTTTTCGGCCAACAAAGCGGCTGGATAGCCAGTCTATACTACTTTCCCTCCCTCCTTTCCTCATTGAAGCACGTCCTAGATTCATGCTCCACCCCACCCCACCCTTCTTTCCTCTTTGAACCAAGACCTAGATTCGACTACAGAATCGAAAAAGATCCGCATGCAGCTAGAGTAATGATGGTTTTAAAGAAAGTTATACCTTAGGGTCATCGGGATGTGGCTAGGCGTGTGGCGGGAGGCCGGATCTACCCACACTACGTACGACAGCGAGGAAGAAGGGGTCGAAGGCCCTCCTGCACATGCGCTGGGTGAAAGAGAATAGCGCAGCCGGCAGTCGATTGCCTCCCTCGCCGAAGGCGACAGAGTGAACGCTGCACCTCCTCCCCTTCCCGGTGCGACGGGATCCGGACAGCTCCTTCACCAGCTGTGAGAGGGGAGAGAGAGACAGAGGCCAATGCAGTCTTATTTAGATCTGGTGAAGAGGGTGAGAGACTGTGAATATAGCAAACCCTAGCAAAGGAACGTTGAGCCTCCAGCGTGTATATATATATGTAGTGCAGCGAGAGTGTGGAGAGTGCAAACCCTAGCGAACAAGCGCTGAGGCTCCAGCTTATATAGTACTCATGTATACTACTAATATAGTGGAGTGGTTTTCTTTTTCTCTCCATAAAAATCGTTTTAAATTGTGTAAGTACAAAACGAAACTCTTTATTTAACGTACCAGTGAAGAAAACTACTTACGATCAACTAACGATCCACGCATCCTGGTCGCACTTCCTGTCCTTCACGTGCGGTACACTACCCTCCGTTAAGTGAACAACCACACACGCGCCAAATTATCGGAAAGGTGTGAGAGTGTGTACAAATAAAGAATTTTATTTTCAATTATCGGAAAGGTTTGAGAGTATGTACAGTTTGCCCTCTCTCAATAATTATGGTTTGTTGTGTTCGGCCTAAACTTGGTCAAACTTTACAAAGTTTGACTTCAGTCAAATCTAATATGCAGAGTAAATAAAAACAGAGGGGTACTACGTCCATCCGGGTTTTTAGTCCACACCATATTTTTAATCAAAGTCTGACCACATATTTACTTAATAGCTGGACAAATAAAATTACAGGGGATCTGAAGACAAAGTTGTGAGAAGGCTTAGAAATCAATACAAAACTTATGCTCTTAGTACCAACGTCGATGGTTCTTCAAGGAAACATTTGGTTCATAGCCAATTGTGTGATAAAACTGCACCAACGTGAAAGACGACTGCGTCTCCAACGCAACCAAGGTGTACTGATGAAGGATATCATCTTTGTGGGTAACAAGCAAAGAGCACTGATGGAAGACAGCTTGTTTTTCATCAAAAATCGATCAGCTTCACCAGCCGATGCAACCATGAGATGCAACCATGAGCATCGATAGGTTATCGTGGTGATGCATCATCCATTTGGCATCAAGTTTGGATGAGGCACCAATGAAGTTCGACAAATCCTCACTGTGTTCTATTTCTTCTCGGTAATCAAGCTCGAGGAAGGAAGAACCACGTGGCAGAGGACAGTGAGGCGGAACAACAATGGCCATCCAATTTTGTGCAGTTCCACTAAAATTGAGGAAGACATACCCGGGTATGGAGATACGCATCACTGTTTGCAAAAATATAAAAAAGGGATATAGTGTTGTTACTTTCTTTTGGCAGTGGTACAAGATTAACAACAACATCTCAATTGTCAATAAGAATTAATGAAAAGTACACCAACAAACAGAAGCATCATGATTATCTTGATGGGAACTAAACCAGGATACCCGAGAAAAAAAAGCAGGACAAAAGCATTTATCGACGCCTCTGGATTGACATCAGCATTACTTAAAAGGGATGTCACTTTAACATGGGCATTGCTTCATTTAACAAGTGATAGTATTAGATTAGCAGCAACAATAGGAGCATATGGACAATGACCGCACAACAACCATGTACTTTTTGTCGAAAAAACATGTATACCTCCATCGAGGCATAAACCAGGACAACTTTTCGAGTGGCCTTTCCTCTATAATAGTAAAAACTAGGTGATGTTGGACCAGCCGACGAACCCTAGCTACTGTACATGGGGAGCTGGGGAGTAGTGGTATAGAAGAAAACCCGCATGCAGCGACCTGGGGAGCTGGACCAGTACAATGAAGCATGAAATCCAAAAGAAGTTATACCTCAGGTGGGCGAGATGTCGCTTAGGCGGGCGGGCGGGATTTGCCCACACGACGGCAGCGAACAAGGGCACGGAGGACCTTCGTCCGTGCCAGCGCCGGCTGAGAGAGGACGATGCGCATCGGCTTCCTCCATCGCCGACGGCGACAACATCAACGCTGCACCTCCTCACCTCCCGCAGCGGACGGGATTCGGCCGGATCTGTGACCACCGGTGAGGAGAGAGATAGAGTGGACACTGTCATCTTGTTTAGATATGGAAAGGGTGAGAGAGTGAGACGCGAGAAACACTATCAAACAAGAGGCTGCATATATAATGGAGTAAAAAAATCTCTCCATAGCAATGGTTTTAAATAGAATACGCGTGTTCCCAGAACAAAGAAATGAAAACTGGCGGACAAATCTTTTTTAACGTACCAAGAAAGAAAACTCGATCAATAACACGCCCCCGCTTCCAGGTCGCAGTTTGTATCGCTCACGTGTGGTCCCCGACCCTCCATTATTAAGTGAACAAATTAAAGGGTCGAATTATTACGTACGTAAGCTGCCTCTTCGTGTACAAATGCGCTCCATCGTGTACTCGCGGGTATGTTGGAGGCAGAGTGAGTGCGTGTACATTTCTTCTTGTACGTAGTACTCCATTTATCTCACTTCATATTGTTTCCCACCCCTATGATATTCCTATCCTAGGAACAAAATGAGGCAGTACTAAGTTTGTGTGTGTGTAGGGAGAACGAGACATCGATGTTGTGTACGAGTAGTCACGAGAGTCGACACATAGACATGCATATCCATGTTTACGTAAAATTCTTACTTTCATCTCCATTTCCATCTTCATCTCCAATCATATTTGTCCAACTGGCACATTATTTACGTTATTAATTACGCAACAATATTTACGTACGTCCAGCCTGACCGCCCTGGCCAACCCAAACCCTCTTCATCACCCATGCGCGGTTCCCGCCTGAAACGGTCAGTGCCGCATTCATGCCCGGCCAGACCGGACGCGACCTCTCACTGGCGCCGGCATTGAAGCGGCGCACTGGTCGAGGGAGCGCCGTCCGCGCCGCTTCCCGGTGCACGCGACTGCTCCGCGTTCAAATGTCACCACGGCCGGCCACAACATGCATGTAAAAAAGTTCTTGGGAGTCCGTGCTACAGCTAGCTGTCCTCCCCCTCCTCGTCTATCTCTTCCAGTACTCCCTCTGTCCAGGTGTATAAGTCATCTTAGGTTGTGCACCGCGAAACAAGAAACAAGGAGGGAGTTAATGTATCATGCCTAAGTGTTTTGGGATTATTTGGTTTTCGTAAGGTGACTTACACACCTAGACGGAGGGAGTAGTGAAAATAATTAATACTTATAATATGGTATAAAACTAAGAAATTGAGATGAGCCCAATAAACCAGAAAGGAGGAAGTACATTTTACCACATGACACACCAGGCCACCATACACTCTCACATACTACCTCCGTCCTGGTTTATTAGTCCCCTATGTAATTTATGCATGATACTAGTATATGATACTCCCCACTATGAGTAGCCTTATACGCATACAAAAAAGGACCAGAGGGAGTACGAAGCTTTATGATTTTGTTTCATGTATGTATCCCGACTCCAAGGTTGCCCCATTACAACATTCCATCAAATACGAAGGAAAACTAACACGCATGCTGATGCATCTCAATGATTCACATATCATAGCCAATATTTACTTCACAACTAAAGACAAAAGTTGTGAGAGTGTGTACAAAAAAAAACTACTGATGGGGTCACTGCACCGTAAACCCTAAACCCTAAATAGGATTTAATTTCCTGGCTAGGTAGAACCTGTCGAAGGAAAGATGCCTGGCACCCTCGGATCATACGATGCTTTTGTGCAGTTCCACTAAAATCGAGCTGAGCATCCCTGTTGGCAAAGATATTGAAGAAGTGTGATTAGAATAATAGTACTGACACTAGTTCATGAGACATAAACTCATCACAAATAGAAGCCGGTAGAAGTAGAGAAAGATACATATGGAGATGGAGCTACGTGGGGAGCTGTGGCAGTGGAGCAAGCCGGCTCCAAAAGGAAGTTGTACCTGGGACGTCGGGGTGTAGCTAGAAGGGCGGTTGGGAGGCGGCATCAGCCCATACAGCGGGGACCCCCAATCAGGACGCCCATATAGCTTAGGCTCCTGCTAGTGTATATATAGTGGAGCAGTTTTCTTTTTTTCTCCATATCAACCATTTTATATTGCGTACGTGTCATTGAAGAGTGAAATGATGGTTGCTTCGTCCGACTAACTTACTGTGTGATTTGACTGCTTCTGAGTGGCCCCTACACGTACTCCCCCTACGTGTATGACCGTTCCTGAGTCTCACTTGTACTTATCTCTATTTTCTTGCATGACACGTAGACATGATGCGCATCGAGGAATTTTGTTACTACACGTTGTTACGTACTACTACTAGTACCTACTCCCTCCTTCCGGTTCACTACTAGTACTCCCTCCGTCCTGGCTTATTGGTCCCCTTTGTACTCAATTCATGGGCTCGTTTTCCTCAAGAAATTGTCTTTACCAATGTATTAATATCGGGAATGCATGCATGAACAACGAATGATTAAACCTTGCATGCAACGTTTTGACAAAGCATTGACTTATGAACATGTGAATGTGAGGGACTACAACTCGTGCATGCATGCAACAGTCACACGTACACATGGACGCAAAAACGCGCGCGACGCCCTAATGCATGCATGTCCGAGCACACGACGGAACACACACGGTCATGCTCAAGTGCTCAACCTACACGTGCATGCACATACACACTCAGCCAGGGTGAGCTAGTGACCGTATAAACACCAAAAAATGTATATATTGACTGCAATGAGCGTATTATGAAGTCCACTGACTATATTTTTACAAATATACAGTGACAGACAGTGTATTTATCTCGTTTCAAATTAAGCCATATTAACCGGAAAGGAGGCAGTATGGACTAGCATTACTTTGTTGTGTCCCATCAACTTGCCGAATGAGGAGAAGCTTGCAGGACGGGAGAAGCTTGCGCGCGGTGGCTCGCAGGACAAGGAGAAACTTTTGACTAATGCAGGCTCTCCCTCGCTCAGGCGATGGACATGCAACAGTTAATTCGGTATCAGATTGCCAGAAGCATACACTGTACTAGTACCATTATTGTTTGACTTCCCGAAGAGGCGAACAGCCGAGCGCAAAGTTTACTACTCTGAGTACTAGTATTACATAGTACTACTAGTACTAGTACTATACATGTATGTACTACTAGGAACCGCATGGTGGAGCGTCTGCACTCTTATTTTATTTTAATCTGTGATAAAGCAATCTTCAACACATTTGGTTCTCTTCGAGGGTTCTCGCATGTGATAATGGAAGGTGATTGCATGGAATACTCGTCATAATTCTCGCTTAATTCTGGCTCCTATCCTGTTAGAAATAGGAGTGCTCAGTAATATTTTCTTTTTTTGTTATTCAGCATGTAAACAGGTCAGCAAACCTTGCGGCGCATCTTTGTGCGAACCGTGCTTGCTGCACTTTGAATGTGACCGAGAGCTGACTTGATGAAACACCTCGCTTCCTTCTTCATTTTTTGCGGGGTACCTCGCTTCCTAGTGACCAGTCTCTTGGCTGATTGTCCTAAGAATGCTTATATATGAATAAAGCTCTCTCATTTACCTGCAAAAAAGATTAAGCCATATTAACCGGAAAGGAGGGAGTATGGACTAGCACTACTTTTTGGTGTGTCCCGTCAACTCGCAGAACAAGGAGAAGCTTGCAGGACAAGGTGAAGATCACTTACGCCCTCTCCGTCTACCTCAAGCTCGGTGGCTTGCAGGACGAGGAGAAGCTTTTGACTTATGCAACCTACCCTCGCCCAGGCGGTGGACGTGCAGCAGTTCATTCGGTGTCAGATTGCCAGAGGCGTACACTGTAGTACCATCATTGTTCGACTTCCCGAAGAGGCGAAGAGCCAAGCGCAAGGTTTAGTAGTACGAGTAGTAGTACTACTACTACCTCCGTCTAGGTGAACAAGTCATTCGCGTAGTTCTAGGTCATCAATTTGAGGAATTAAATATGTGTTATATGTCATGAAAAGTATATCACTAGATTCCTATACACGGATGTAGTTTCTAAATATATATTTTTTGTCACATATAATACATATTTAGATAGTTGAATTGTCGACCTAGAACTACGTGAATGACTTATACACCGGGACGGAGGTAGTAGTATACAGGTACTAGGAACCGCATGGTGGAGCGTCTGTACTCTTATTTTATTTTAATCTCAGATTAGACATGTTTATACTAGGCAACTTGCATATCTATGTTTCCAATAGCATTGTTTTAGACATGATCTGGTAATGCCCAAAGGATGTACTACATGATGATGGTGTTGCTCTAACAAAAGGACTAGAAAAATTCTCTTGATAGAAGCTCAAAAGGTAATAAAGCATATAAATAGGTTTCGGGAGAGGTGCGAAAAAGGCAGCCCAATAGTACTATTAAAAAACATCGAACATGTAATGATGATATCAATCAACCATGCTCGAATATATCTTGGCCTCCGTGCGAGCCCATCTGTGTGTTCTCTCTCCTCTTCTCGCTCAAGGAACGGCGGGTTGGCCATTTTGCCGTCAACTGAGATCGGTTTGCTCACACTCCGGCCCCACATGTCAGTGATATGCCAAGAGGAAGTGCGTTGACCGACAGGCCATACACGTACTTGGTTTTGCACCTTCATACTACTCCCTCCGTCATAGTTTACAGGGCGCGCTTCATTCTCATGCATTTCTCTCCATGCATTTCCAACACCAGAGAGATTTTAGACGTGTTTGGTTTAATGCTCAATTAATTAGGGCATGGTAACCGCAATCAAGTCCACAATTTTCTCTCGATGTAGGTGTGTACGCGGAGTGGAGTAAGTGCATGCATGTGTGTACCCGGGGTGGAAGCACTGCATGCATGTGTGTACGCATTATTTCCTCTAGTAATAGACGCCGTGCTATAACTACCAATGCTATTTTTCAGGCCGATCGCTAGTCGCCTTAGTCCCAGAGATTGTTGGAGCGCGCTCTATAAATAGTGACGGAGGGAGTAGTATGAGCGGATTCAAAGAAGAGCGTATTGATGGTTGCTTCTTCCGAGCAACTTACAGTGGGAAAGGTGGGGCTTATGATTTGACTGCTCATTACTCACTTTTAGTGCGGCGCAACGACCGGGCTGAGTCTCCCATGCGGTTGTGCACTACTCCCTCCGTTCTTAAATATTTGTCTTTCTAGAGATTTCATTGAGTGACTACATACGAAGCAAAATGAGTGAATCTACACTCTAAAATATGTCTACATACATCTGTATGTGGTAGTCCATTTGAAATTTCTAAAAAGACAAATATTTAGGAACAGAGGGAGTATAATTTGGTGCATGGCACATGGACCCGGATGCTGAAGAGGCTTCTGGCAATGCTATCAAGCTTCCAGCATTCGTTTACATAATTGACGTACTATACAAATAATTTTCCAGTGACATGAAATTGTACAATGCTCTGAGCTTTCAGCTTTTGTTTCGTGTGTCTTGCCATCCATGCTCTTTTGGAAAAAATAAAAAACTAACTTCCCTGCTAATGCATCTCAATGATTAGCAGATCAGAGCTAATATTTACATCACAACTGAAGACAAAGTTGTGAGAAGGTGTTAAATTAAAATTGATCCATGTATTCATTGGTAGCAACTTCCCCCAGCTCTGTCTAAATCAACAAGGCATGTTGGGAAAAAAAGTAGCTGTCAGGAGCATGCAACATTCTGATCATTTTGTGCAGTTCCACTAAAATAGAGCTGACTGTCCCTGTTCCAAAGATATTAAGTGTCATTACTATAATAGAGGACTGTTCATGAAACAATAAACACACAAATAGAAGCCGGTCACCTTTGCAGTCTCTCTTAAGACTAACTAGTAGGAGAAGATTAAGCAAATAGTTGGAGAAGATTAGGCTCAGAGTTGGATGAGGAGGATAGAGCAAAACCAATCTCCCTTTGTGTAGTCGCACTGAAATGTAGAGACGTTGCCCGTGTGACATTTTAGTAGAACTGCACAAAACACTCTTAAGAAAAAAGTGATTTGTGCAGTTCACCAAAAGGTTGCAATAGAAACGAGGTGAAATGGATAGCCCTGTTTGCAAAAAAGAGGTAGAAAGGAAACAATTACTGGCCAATAACAGTTGATGACACATACGACGACAAAAAAGAAGCATATTCCTTGTCCTAAGGGAAGATAACAACACGGTTGTGTTTATCTAAAACGGTGTGAGGACGAGATTGCAATATGGAAAGTACGCCGGACGAGCTACGTTTTGGGAAAAGAACTAGGGAAGATCCACATGCAGCGACGTGGGAAGATGGGCAGTGGAGCAAGGCTGGAGAGGATACCTGGGGGTCGTCGGGATGTAACTAGGAGGGCGGCGACGGGCGGAATCTGCCCATACTGCGGCAGCGAGCTAGTGCCGTAGGCCCTACCGCGCCGGAGCTTGGTCAGAGAGAACGACGGGTACCGCAGATCGGGAAGTCCTACATCGGCGCCGTCGAACAGAGAACGGCGGGTACCGCAGATCGGGAAGTCCTACCGCTGCTGCTGCTACGGCTCTTGCTCGCACTGCTGCTGCTCCGTCTCTCGCTCGGTCGCGCTGCTGCTCTGCTCTCCCCCTCGCTCGTGCTGCTGCTCTGCTCTTGCTCTCGCTCGCGCTGCTGATGCTGGTACACGGGCTGCTACTCCGGCTGCTATCTGCTACTGTGTTCCCCATCGATCGCCTACTGATTTAGATCACTGTTTCTCTACTACTAGTGCTCGAGCCGCCTAAACTACATGTGAAGTGCCTCTCTGCTACTAGTGTGTTTAGTTTCGATAGTAACATTCAGATTCCATAGTAAATTTCAGTTTCAACAGTTAAGTTCAGAGTCAATAGTTTTTACCTCATCTGTTGTAGTCAGGTGTTTTTTGGTGATGTAAATTTTACATCTATCACTTTTTGGTAACGTATTTTACATCATCTATTAGAGATGCTATTAGAATCCCACTTGAGATTAACGATGTATGTCTTGTACTGCTTCAGCCTTGACGTCTTACGGCTCGCCGGAGCTGCTCCATTGACGGAACCATCCATCACAATAGAGCAGTGCCCTGGACGCCGTCTACAGATTCCTCAGGTCTTCCTCCACACCTCCGTTAGCCACCTCTGCCGCAACTTCTTCAGCGACCAACCCAATGATGCTGAGGTTGACACGGCTACGGCAAAGAGGTTGTACACTTGTAGCATCACTTATTACTCTACATTCATGTCAATCCATTAGGGCTATTTTGGTTCAAAGGAAAAACATAGCAATAGGAAATTTTCCTATGGCACTCTACTATTCAATTATTCATGCATTTTGTTGAAAGGAATGGAGCAAAACATCCACCTGGACCTGCTACTTTATCATCCTATTCACCTATTAGACTCCAAGTCAGGTCCAAATTAATGTTCAAACTTGAGTTTTAAAATTACTTGTGGGGCACATATCGAGGCAGCAATGAATAGTATCTCTGTCTATTATCTGGTTCACCTAGGGTATGCCTATGTTGTTCATCTTGGGTGGGAAACAAATAGTAAATCAATCATCATCTGTCTTTTTATTAAATTAAAGCTATCATCAGCCTGCTATCATTATTTTTGGATCCATCCACTGGTTGTTACCATCACTCTAGATTTCTGCATGCTCTCCTTTCATAATCTCACTATATTTTTTTCGTATGCATGTCAGATATTGTACACAGTCATGCTGAACATGTAGAGAAAAAGAGAAGAGTTTTGCGCGGCAATACAATATCATGCAGACATCGCTCCATGGTGGGTTCAATGGCAAACCCTCCCCCTCTCCAGATTGTAATCCAGAGGAAGATATTTGTTCTGAGGCAGATTCAGATGCAGCTGACCACTCCTATTTACCCCCCAAGATGTTTGCTCTAACTTGGCATGATGATGTTGGTCATATCATGCATATGTTGCCTTGCAGTGCCTACTTTCGACATCATATATGTCATCTGCTTAGTTTAGACATGTTCTGTAATGCCACCTGTTTAGTTTCTATATCATATATGAGAATTATGCAGTCTCATCTCTTTTAGCCAGCCATAATATATGTTAAATATGCCATGCCATCCTGTTTAACCAGGCATCATATATTTGAATGATATCTTGTCAATCCTTTTCTTTATTACATTTCCATTTATCGATAATGTTTGTACATTAAACTACTCTTCCTGTGAATCAGACATTTGAGTGGGTGATGAAAAAAATCTGGAGTGAAAACAAGGTCTTCAGAGCAGACAGTGCTACCCGTCGAAGCAGATCTCTTGCTGGGTCCCGATAGCTCCTCATAGATGGATTCAGAGACAGATGACCAGTCCTATTCCCCCACCGAGGTGTATGCTCTAACTTGGCACGGTTATACTACTCATATCATGCATATGGTGTCTTGCATTGCATAGTTTAGACATCATATACACAATATTCAACACCATGTTCTTAGTTCAGACATCATATATACAAATGCCCTCTGCTTAGTATATAAATCACATATGTGAATTAAATCATGCGATCCTGATTACTTAGATAACATCTATGTGAATTATGTCATGTGAACCTGTTTACTAAAGACATCATATAATTATCTCATGCCATCCTGTTTAGTTAGTCATCATATCTTTGAATTATGTCATGCTATGCTATCTAGTTTAGATAGACATCATATATGTGAAATTATGTCATGCTATCCTTTTTAGTTAAACAATATACATGTCAACTATTTCATGCCCTCTTTTTTCCACACTATATATTGCATATGTCTCTCATACAAGGTATGTACATTCAACTATGTTTCCTGTTTATCAGCCATTTGAATTCGAGCGGTTGATGGCAGTATCTAGCGGAGTAAAAACACGGTCTTCAAATAAAATAGTGCTACCTCTTGGTGGAGATAGCACCCTGGTTGTACATGCACGAGAACCAGCCCTACCACACATAACCCAGACTCTCGCAGATTGTACCCCTACTACGATGGACAGAGAACGAGCTTCACCCAATCTAACCCCAACCCCAGCAGATAGTAACCCAGTTCCTGTTGACACAGCACCATCTCCACCACAGAGCTCCCAAACAAGAGCAGTTAGTAAGGCAGCTTCAGTGCCCAAAGCGCCAGTACTACCACGACGAACCCCAACTCCACCAGTTAGTACACCTATTCCTATGGAGGAAGCACAACCAGCTATTCATAGTTTAGCATCTATCGCATTTGATGTTGTTAAATCCTATGTGCGTATCTTCCCATCATGGAAATATTATACGGAAGATGAAGGAAAATGCCAGTTGCAGGTGTTCGTCCAGGAGTTATGTGTAAGTAATGTTATTCATGGCAATTACTTTGCTTTGTCCCATACATTCTACCTTCATGATGGTTATAATACAGCAAATTTTCCCATTTTTCTCTATAGAGAAGGACCGATTTGGAAACTCAGGATGAGGTAACCTGTGCTAATACCTCTGCTATCTTCAAGAATGCTTGGTGGCAGTATCGGAATTACCTGAAGAAAACGTACTTCACTGGCAAAGAAACTCATCAAATTCCCTTATGTTCTCCTGACACACATTTACGGGACGATGACTGGGAATGCCTTGTTCTGTACTAGTCCCGAACCAAGAATGTGGTAAGGTCTATGAGCTCATTTTTTATTTTTAAGTACTATATGCCTGCGTCTTACTATACTCTGTTCGTGTAGAACAAGTGCTTAAACCTGAAGAACAACTGTTCTCATTTAAGATTCCATTGCTATCGTGCATACTGTTTTGCTCTTGTATCACTATATTTACTCATACAAACTTATTTTTAAATTGAAGGATCCAATCGAAACTCCAATGGCACAACAGGTATGTATAAGCATGTTTCTTTAACAGGTTTGCTCTTATAAATAGCTCTGTTGATTTCAATTTCAATTGTGTATACAGTTGACTTCTCATATCATGCACATTACTAGCATCACAACAGAGCCAATAGTGTTGTTGTACATGTAGACCCATGGTACCCATCTGAAATCTTGTTGTGCCGTGTAGTTTCCCACGCTTTGTATTCTTTCAATGCTGCTTTGTCTTGAACTGATATGATTTGAACCGTGTCTCTATTTTGATTTGGCAAGACAATGCAGTGACCATAGGACATATATATATGTTTGTTTGATGCTTTTATTATGTACTACTTGGCAATAGAAGACTTGGTAGTTTAATCCTGTCCACCTTACTAATGAACTGGTTCACCAAAATGAGTTTCATATACTACATGCTAAACCTGTGACGTGTCTGCTTGTTTCTTCTTTTAGAATGCTGACAGAATATTGGGGAAGAGTGCCTTATTAAGCAATGGTAAAGGAAGTAATGCAGATAAGGTTTAGGATAGTGAGACATCCTTGTTGGTCTGCAACAAAGCTGATAAAACAGCTAAGGAAAACTATCTTGAAGACAGTGAGACAACCCCAAAGTCCTGTCTTGGTGTAGTGTTCGAGTTACTGGCCACTACCGCTGGCACAAGCTATTCGAACTCACTATCTGAATCAATTTGCTTTCTTGAGTCTCAACTACAAGCTGAAAGACATCGATCAACTGTGCTACGACAAGAAGCCGAAGGACTACGGAAGTCCCTGGAGAATTCATATGCATACTTTCTGGTGCAATGGCAAGCGTTGATGGATTTTAGTGCCAAACAGGAGAAAGCTAATAAGCTTGCTAAGCTTATTGCCAGCATGGTGGATCCCAGGATAACATTTCTTGAGCTCTTTTGAAGTTGTTTAAGTTATGGACTTGTTTTGCTGCCGCGTTTATTTGCACTGGTGGCCCATTTAGACGGCCAGTGTATGTAATATGCTGCTTTGTTCCCTATATTTGCACTAGTGGCGAACTTTGATGCCCAGTGGATGTAATATGTGTAATAGCCATAATAGCCTAGCATTAGTTGCTTGCTTATTTATTTCCTTATTGTCTTGTTTAGTTGTTTGCTTGTAGTCACTGTAGTTCTTTTTTCACGTTTTTCTAGTGGCCATAATAACCTATTTTTATAACTAGGCCACAATAACCATGGCAAAACACGGACCGTTGTAACCATGGTCCTGCTACCTGCTGTAGTGACCATGGGCCTCTTATGGGCCGTAGGATCCATGGGCCTTCTATGGGCCGTATGATCCATGGGCCTTCTACGTGCCGTATAATCAATGGGCCTTCTACGGGCCGAATAATAATTTGGCCACACATTGGCCGTACTATTCGTGGACCAATAACGGTCCGCAAAATGGGCCGAAAATGGGTTAGAGTGGAAATCGTCTGTTTATGGCCCAACCATAATGGGCCGTTAACAGGCCGTATTTGATGACGCTATGAAAACAGCCCAACGGGTTAATAGGCCACAATAGGGCCGACTCTAACCACGGGCCGAATTGGTCCCACAAGTGGAACAGGCCAGTAACGGACCGTAAGGTAATCGAATTCTGGAAATTAGCCCAAGAATAAATGGGCCCAAGAATAAATGGGCCCTTAGAAGGCCGAAAGGTAACACGGGCTGGAGACGGCCTACGGAATAATGGGCCGTTAATGGGTATAAAGTGATACACTGTTCATTATGGGCCAGTTTCACCTCGGGCCTTTAATGGGCCCAGAGTTACAAAGGGTCTCGTATGGGCCAAAAGACGTCATGGGCCATACATGGGCCGAAAGTTACAACGGGCTGGAATCATATTGGACGGCCTAGATGACGCTACTGGGCCCAATTCGGATAGCCCATAACGGGCCGTGAGTTAGCGGGCTGTAAATGGGCTATATGCGAACATGCCGTTAACAGGCTTTCCGTGGGTCGGCCCGCTACCTTTTGACCAAGTCAAATGGGCCGGCCTTTTCACCAGAATGGGCCTCTGTTGGGCCATGCCACATGTCGACGTATCATAGGCACCTGCGGTCCAATGAGTGGATGACATATGTCCCAACGGTGAGCTGACACGTGGTTCCTCTGGCCATTGAGAATTTTACACGTGGGAAATCCCCATTGGTCCGGGCTGTTAACGGGTTATCGGATCCAAACCGGAATGTGACGACCCCGGCTTAATCGTGCACTAATCATACACGCAAATGCGCACGATCAAGCCTAAGGACTCACTTGAAGATATCACAACACAACTCTAAAACATAAAATAAAGTCATACAAGCTTAATATTACAAGCCAGGGCCTCGAGGGCTCGAATACATAGCTCGATGGCATACAAGCGTCAGCGGAAGCATTGGATATCTGGTTACAGATATATTACATAGAGAGAATTAGGCCTTCACAGAGGCGGGGTAAAATAAAATACTACGATCGAAAGGCGTAGGCCTCCTGCCCTGGACCCTCCGATCCTACTCCTGGTCGTCGAACGGCTCCTCGTAGTAGTAGTACTCGCCAGGCGGGTAGTAGTACTGGTCGTCGGCTGGGGCTTCTGGCTCCGGGGCTCCGTCGTCTGGTGGCATCAAATGGAATATGGGGGAAAAAGAAAATAAAGCAAACGTGAGTACTCATCCGAAGTACTCAGCAAGCAAGGATCTACACTACATATGTATCATTGTCAAAGGAATGGCTGTATATGTGGACTGGGCTGCAGAAATGCCAGAATAGAGGGGGAAAGCCTAGTCCTATCGAAGACTAGCATCTTCAACAATCTTCAGCAGTCTTTCAGCATGAGGAGAGAGCAGATTACATAAGTAAAGTAGTAGTAGTAGTATCATCAACCTCGACCTGAGATCCTTTCTCGACTCCCTGCGAGAAAGCAATCCCAGAGCCGTACTATCCAGTTCTCATCATATGTTCTAGTTGTACCGATCGGGATACAACTCCGAGTGTCCGTTACCGTAGGACAGGCTATCGATAGAAGTTTCTTCCCTGCAGGGGTGCACCAACTTACCCACCACGCTCGCTTAACTCCGGCCGGACACACTTTTCTGGGTCATGCCCGGCCTCGGCTAAGCAACACGCCGCAACCCGACCAAATACTTAACAGAGAGGTCAGCACGCCGGACTAACCTATGCCCCCAGGGGTCTTGGGCCATCACCCCGGACGCTCCTGCACGTTGCGTACACCGCCGGTGAGCAGACCTAGCAACCCCTTAATACAAGCGCGGTTGCGTTCCCAGTCCAACCCAGCGTGTGCCGCTCAGTTGCTGATGTCTATTAAGCTTCGGCTGAAGTATACGACGCAGAACGCCCATACTATGCCCACGTGATGGTTAGTGTTATCGGGCCAGAGGCCCCTCGGATCAAATATCCAAACCGTAGTGGATTAGGAGCGCGCGGAAACGAGCAGAGACTCACGATAGATGTGACCCCGTCGCCCCGTCTCGAGGACTTGCGGCAAGGGCTAAGAATGCCCGGCCACGCCTCGTACTTATCTCGCGGGCACCATCCAGGTCAACCCGACTCCACATCACTTCGCGTTAAGCTCGCGCGGGTACCCCTCAGGGCCGACCCGTCTTTAGTATCATGGTTTAGTGCAAGTCCACTCGTCAACAGTAACTGTGTGTCTGACACCGAAGGGAACCCTGAGGAATCACCCTCGATGGAATTCCCGCTCGATGTTATCATCAAGGTGAACGAAGGAGGAATCACCCTCGAGGCCCACCTTGAGGAGTTGCGCGACGACGTTGTTATCGGGGGTGGTGTAGGAGGAATCACCCTCACTTACCACGACCGAGTAACTAACCTACAAGGTTAACATCAGAAGTGCTGACGAGGTATCACCCTCGGCACTCGATGGTAACCCAGCAGTGTCGGCAACTAAGGGGAAGTGAGGTGCGGTGCCAGGGTCTAGTCTTCAATCCCGATGGTCGGGTCTTCTGATGTCCAGCAGGGCAGTCGGGATCAAGGGGGGTCTCTGTCATGTCTCTACCCAGCCTATACTAAGCAGTCTAGGATAACCAGTAAGGTAGCAAGGCAGGTTAAAATAAACAGGCTATGCAGCAGATATAGGAAAACAGTAGCAGTAGCAGTTCTAATGCAAGCATAAGAGAGAAGAGAATAGGCGATATAGGCATGCTCAAAATGGGGGTGCTTGCCTGTTTGCTCTGGGGCAAGGGCAAGGTCTTCAGTGGTACCGTCGGGGACGTAGTCGTACTCCTGTGCGGCGTCTGCCTCGGGAGCTACGTCAACGTCGGGGTCTACCGAGAGAGAAGAGGGGGAAGAAACAGGTAAACATAATGCAAACAAATGCAATACGGTGCGTGTGAAACTATGATGCAGTGCAGGGTTGCCTAATTATGCATCTAAGTCATTTTAGTTATTTTTAGAATTAATCTGGGATTTAATATCCGACGTGTGTGCACTATTCATCTGCTGGATTCGGGTCCGGAGTTACGAGTTCTTCTACGTAGGGGGTTCCGATGGAGAAACAGACGGCACGATCAGACTCGGCTCGTCGTTTTGAGCAACTTTCATGTTTTAACTTTTTCGATCCGAGCTACGGTTTAAAAGTTATTAATTTTCAAAGATTATATGAATTTCTGGAATTTATTTATTTACAGAAAATGAATTATGACGTCATTGTGACGTCAGCGGTCAACAGCGCCGCTGACCAGTCAAATATGACATGTGGGTCCAGTGGGACCCACATGTCAGCCTCTGTTTAGGCTAATCAGTGGATTAATTTAATTATCAGGGTTAATTAGGGGGTGGACCCCACATGTCAGTGAGACATTAGGTTAATCTAATTAGTTTCTATTTAATTAAATCTTTAATTAGGTTAATTAGTCGCGGGGCCCACCTGTCAGTGGCATTGCGCCGCCACGTCAGCGCGTTGACCACGGTCAGCGTGGTCAGCGCGGCCCGTGGGACCCACTGGCAGTGACCCAGGGGTGTCCCACGTGGCGGCCACGTCGGCGGCCGGCGCCGGAGTTGCGCCGGCGACCAAAATCGTGGCGGCGCGGCTCGGACGCCCGTCGGGTTTCGCCCACAGGCCACCAAAACGGCCGGGGCTGGTCGCGTTCGAACGAGGGAAAGGCGCCGCGTCGATCTAAGGCATGAGCGTGAGCTAAAACGGCCGGAAACGAGCGCTAGGTCGTCGCCGGCGGACGCCGGAATCGGGCATCGGTGGATTTAGGGCTACAACGCTCGGGAAGGCGCGCTAGTGATCGCGTTGGACTCGCATGAGCTCCAGGAGCTCGATGCTGGGTCCGGACGAGCACGCCGGCGTCTGTGGCCGCGGCGGCGAAGTGCACAGCGGTGAGCAGAGCTCGGCAACGACGGCAGCTGGCTATAAGGCGCTAGGGGACCAACGAGGAGCAGCAGGGAGAGGAGAGGCTCACCGTGCGGCACCCACGTAGGCCCTCGATAGTTTTGTAGCAGCAGAAGGCCGGCGTCGGAGACGAAGAAGACGACGGCGACCGTAGTTGAGGACGAAGGGGATCCGGTGGTTCCGTGCTCCCCAGCTCCAGCTGAGGCCTCCAGTAGATGAGGAAGACGACGGCGGAGCTGGCCGGCACGGTGGACGAGCACGGGGTCGCCGGTGGCCACGGCAAATGGCGAAGTGCGGCGACGACGGCGCTCGGTGGCCGGATCTGGGAGGGAGCGAGGGGCGGAGCGAGCGAGGGAGGAGAGGGGAGAGTGAACGGGGTGGCCAGGGAGGACGGCTCGACTTCGCCCTTATCCCCTCCGCCTCCTGTTCCGTCGGTGGGCGGCGCCGCGCCGGCGCGCGCGCGCTCGACCAGCGGGAGAACGACAGCGCGAGGGAGAGAGGTGAGTGGGCCTGCTGGGCCGGGGTTCGGGGCACTGTGCACTAAGGCCCAGTGCACAGTGCCTCATTTTTATTTTTCTGTTTTGTTTTCTCTTTTTCTTTTAATCTTTTCTGTTTTGAAATAGTTAGGGCATTTCTACACTTTTGAAAAATGTGAGAGTTGTCCCAAATATTGCAATGCAATATTAGCTCTCACCAAAAAGTGGTTTGAACAGTTTTGGAAACCATCTGATTTAGTAATGATTTTAAATGAATTAATATTGCTGTTTTGGGTGCTGTTTCATCTTGTTTGAGTTACTTGTCCAACTCCAAATATTTTGATATTGGTTTTAGCAATGTTCCTGGATTATTTGCCATTTAATGAACATTTTCCCAACAGTGTTTGATCAACTTTATAATTCACCTTTGAATTTGAGTTGATTTTCTGATGTGAATTTGAATTGGATCATTAACCCATGTGACTTGACACTGCAAATGATCGTGACTTGGCAGTTTTAACAGAGTGTCACAGAGCTTATTACAAGGGGGTGTTACAAGTTCTCCTCCTCTAAAAGAAATTCTCGTCCCGAGAATTTAGGAGGTGGAAGGAAAAAGTCCGGGATATTCTTCCCGAAGATGATCCTCGCGTTCCCAAGTGGCTTCATCTTCAGAGTGATTCGACCACTGCACTTTCAGGAACTTGGTCGTCTTCTGACGAGTACGACGTTCAGTTTCGTCGAGGATGCGAATCGGATGCTCCTTATAGGAAAGATCATCTTGTAGCTCGAGCATCTAATGATCCACTGCACGGTGCGGGGATTCCTTGAAGCACTTTCGGAGTTGCGACACGTGGAAGACATCATGAATATGGGAGAATTGCGGTGGCAATGCCAATTTATATGCCACCTGTCCCCGTCTAGCCACGATGCGGAAAGGACCAATATAGCGAGGAGCTAGCTTGCCCTTGATTCCGAAACGACGGGTGCCCTTCATTGGAGTGACACGAAGATAGGCTTGATCACCAGGTTGATAGATCACACCCCATCGCTTGCGATCATAATTACTCTTCTGACGGTCTTGAGCTGCTTTGAGATTCTCCCGAACAATTCGGACTTGTTCTTCGGCATGTTGAATGATGTCCGGTCCAACAAGAGGTCGTTCCCCAGTTTCTGACCAATTCAGAGGGGTTCGACATTTACGTCCATAAAGAACCTCAAAGGGGGCCATTTTTAAGCTGGCTTGATAGCTGTTGTTATAGGAGAACTCGGCATACGGGAGAGATTCCTCCCATTTCTTACCGAAGGATATAACACAAGCTCGAAGCATATCTTCGAGTACTTGATTAACGCGCTCAACTTGACCTTGGGATTGTGGATGATAAGCTGAACTCCAGGTAATATGAGTTCCCATTGCTTTCTGGAAACTTTCCCAGAAATGGCCAGTGAAAATGCTGCCACGGTCTGAACTAATTTCTTTGGGAATACCATGGAGTGAAACAATTCTGGAGATATATAGCTCTGCTAACTGACTAGCAGTAATAGTCTCCTTAACTGGCAGAAAGTGTGCAACCTTGGAGAGTTGGTCGACGACGACAAGAATGGCATCGTGACCCTTCTGAGACTTGGGAAGACCAGTAATGAAGTCCATTTGCACTTTATCCCACTTCCATAGAGGAATAGGGAGCGGTTGCAGAATTCCAGCAGGTTTCTGATGTTCTGCCTTCACGCGACGACAAACGTCACACTCGGCAACATAACGAGCAATATCTTGCTTCATTCTAGACCACCAGTACCTTTGACGAAGATCTTGATACATCTTGGTACTGCCCGGATGGATAGAGAGCGGTGTATCATGGGCCTCCTTCATAACTTTGTCAGTCATCAGCTCGAAGCGAGGTACTACAATGCGGTCTCGGAAGTACAAGGTTCCATCTTCAGCAATCGAGAAATCCCTGTACTTTTGAAGGTGAAGCTCTTTCTTCATTAGATCAATTTCAGCATCCTTGGCTTGCGCAATCTTGACAGCTTTCTCAAGATCTGGTTGTATCACAAGGTTATTAAGAGAACCTTGCGGGACGATGCAGAGATTCAGCTTGCACAATTCTTCATATAGCTGGGGTTGAGCTTGCTTTACCATGAGGTTACTACAATATGACTTGCGGCTCAAGGCATCAGCCAAAACATTAGCTTTGCCAGGAGTGTAAGAAATACCACAGTCATAGTCGGTGATTGTTTCCAACCAACGCTGCTGACGAAGATTAAGTTCCGGTTGAGTGAATAAGTACTTCAAGCTCTGATGATCGGTGTAAATCTCACACCTATTACCCAGGAGGTAATGACGCCATTGCTTCAATGCATAAATTACAGTAGCAAGTTCGAGATCATGTACTGGGTAATTCTCTTCATGTGGACGCAATTGTCGCGAAGCATATGCAATCACTCTTCGCTCTTGCATTAGGACACAACCTAGTCCTTGGCGAGAGGCGTCGCAAAAGATCACAAAATCTTTGCGGGAATCTGGAGGAGCAAGCACTGGAGCAGAAGTTAGCTTGTCCTTGAGGGTCTGGAAGCTTTCTTGACACTTGTCTGTCCACTCGAACTTAACGCCTTTGTGGAGCAGATCAGTCAGAGGCTTAGCAATCTTGGAGAAATTTTCGATGAATCGGCGACAATAACTTGCAAGCCCGAGGAAATTTCTGACTTGCTTGACATTCTTCGGAGGGGTCCAGTCAAGAATAGCCTGAACTCGCTCCGGGTTAACTGCGATACCATCCTTGGAGATGACATGTCCAAGGTAGGTTACTTCAGAAAGCCAGAATTCGCACTTAGAGTACTTGGCATATAATTGGTGCTCTCGAAGTCTCTCCAGAACTAGGCGAAGATGCTCAGCATGTTCTTCTTTGTTCTTCGAATAAACCAGAATATCATCCAGATATACCACGACGAATTTGTCGAGGTAATCCATGAATATGTAATTCATTAAGCGGGAGAATGTAGCTGGAGCGTTTGTTAAACCAAACGACATGACTGTGTACTCGTAAGAGCCATAACGAGTAACGAATGCAGTCTTCAGAATATCCTCTTCGCGGACACGGATCTAGTGATAACCCAACCTCAAGTCGAGTTTAGAAAACACCGAAGATCCAGCGAGTTGGTCATATAAATCGTTGATCCGGGGAAGTGGATATTTATTCTGAATGGTTGCCTGGTTGATAGGACGATAATCTTGGACCAACCTATTCGTTCCATCTTTCTTCTTGACGAAAAGAGACGGTGCTCCCCAGGCAGAGGAACTAGGACGAATGAAACCCTTCCTTAAGGATTTATCAATTTCCTCCTTAAGCTCGATGAGGTGGTGCGGCGGCATCTTGTAAGGACGCTTCGCAATAGGAGTGGTGCCAGGCTTCAAGTCGATGACGAACTCGACAGCTCTAGCAGGGGGTATTCCTGGAAGTTCTTCTGGAAAAACATCCGGGAAGTCACAGACAACTGGGATATTCTCGATCCCATCAAGTGGAGAAGCATTCAACGCATTTAAGGCATAAATTTGAGCCTCAGCGTTCTGGGCGAGATAAGCTTGATAATTCACTATCTCATTCGATGGGTGCAGGAGATGCACGACTTTAGTGGCACAATTGATTGAGGCGTAATGAGCCTTCAACCAATCCATTCCCAAGATAAGATCAATCTTGGAAGATTTCAGAATAATGGGGAAAGCTGGAAAATTTCTCTCTTCAATCATAATATTAACTTCGGGGCTGAATATGGTGGCTTGACACCGACCCGCGGGAGTGTTCACTACTAAAGGGTGGTGTAGTGTTTCACATTTAACGTCATGCAATAGTGCAAAATGCTCTGACATGAATGAATGCGATGCTCCTGAATCAAATAAAACAGATGCTGGTACCGAATTAACGAGAAGTGTACCCATCACAGTATCTGGTTGAACTGGAGCTTCAGACATGTTGACGTGGTAGCTCTGCCCACGACCATAAGAAGGTCTGGCATTATAATTGCGCTGTTGAGGAATACCACGGCCAATTGCACGGCCAGCAGAAGGGAGAGCCAGTTGATTCTGATTCTGAGAACAATCTCTAGCACGGTGACCTGGCTTACCACACTTGAAGCATAGTCCGTTGTCAGGACGAGGTGCTGGAGTTGGTAGAGGCTGCCTCGGTGGTGGTGGTGGCAGACGTGGTGCAGCATAAGAAGGCCTGTTTGCAGGGGCTGCTGAACGGAACATGCCTTGGGGAAACCAGATGCGTCGCTTCTGGGAAGACGAGCCCGAAGATGAGCCCGACTCACGGGTGCGTCTGGACGCTTCCTTGTGCTTCTTAAGTCCAGTTTCAACCATGATGGCCTTATTCACCAAGGTGGCGAAATCAGGGTAATCTTGAACAAGAAGGGCTAACTGAATGTCATGGTGCAGTCCTTCACGAAACTTCTCCTGTCGGCGTTCATTAGTAGGAATGTCCTCTTCAGCGTAGCGAGATAAGTCCAAAAACTCGCGCTGATAGACTTCCACAGTCTTGTTTCCTTGGACAAGGCTACGGAACTCAGCCTTCTTCCTAGCTATGACAGCTAGAGGAATGTAGCGGGCACGGAAAGCAATCTTGAACTCTGCCCAAGTGACGACAGTACCAGGCGGCAGAGTCTGTCGGTGAGTGGCCCACCATTGGGCTGCGGGGCCCTTAAGAAGATATGTCGCAAAAGTGACATAGTTAATTTCGGCGACACCAGCCGACTCCATCTCATGAGAGATATCACGCAGCCAGTCATCTGCATCCAGTGGGTTGACTGTGTTGCGGAAAAACGATGGACTGAGCCTCATGAACTCTGGTAAGGTAATGGATGGTTGCTGCTGATTAGCATCAGGACGAGGGAATTGCTGCATAATCCCCGTCATAAACTGGCGGTTGAGTTCAAACTGTTGCATCATCGCTGCCATGTAATCAGGTGGTGGCGGCGGTGGCGGGTTGTTGTCAGCCATCCTGCTATTCCAACAGGGGTATTTCAGCGATAGCTTATGCAAGTGTTTAACAATAAACAAGAGGTAACTCGACATTATTGAAAGAGTGCAATAGATGCTTAAAGTAGTCATTAAGACATACAGATCCATACACAGTCGGTTAAAATCGGGCAGCATAACGGCGCAAATTGAAAAACTAGAGACTCACTAGGCGGCTCGCAGGCACGCGGTAAGGAAGTACACAACGTGACATAGCAAAGGCTACATCAGCGTCGGAGAAAACCACGGAAACGGGGTAACTGCAAGTGCGGACGACGAATGTTCGTCGCGGCAGGATCCTGTGCTCCATGTGCACTCTGATGCAGAACCCGGTCTCAAACTGTAAGAAGAGGTCCACGTGCAGGCGTGTGACCTCCCACTGCAGGCCAATCAATACCTGGCGGCATCTCGGTCCTGCGTGGGTAAAGAATATCCTCCGGATGTATCCCTGCACGAACAGCTGGTAGCAACTGTGTCATTGCCTCGTAGTAGCGTGCTCGAGTAGCGAACAACTCGACGGCCAGAGCCCGAACAGTGCGATCCAGAGCCTGAGTGCACTGAATCAGAACCTGCGGGTCGTAGCGTCGAGACTCGTACGGGGCACAGATAGCTGTGTAAAATCCAGTAGCATCTCCAACAGGTGCATACGGAATGTACCGAAACACAGTATCATCCAAGTTAGCATTGTGCTCTCCTCGGAGACGTGCGACAGCAGAGTAGGCGGCATCATGTACTGCCATCTCAATCGTCACGCCTAATCCATGAAAAAGGTGTAGCTCGGTGTCTGAGTTGTTCTGCTGATCATAAATCCGAACTTCAGCATAGTACTGTTCCTGGTTGAACTCGCGGTAAACCTCATAGACCATGTACTCGGGATACCAGCGGTAACCCAGTCTACTCAGGAGGGCGATCAGAACAGCTGGAAATCCAGGGGCATCACGAGCCCAAGTGCGAAGCACAAGCTGGGTCGTAGGCCGCGGTGGAAATAGTCGATCCATCTGAAACAGAAAGGTTCAGGGTTGTCATAAGACAATGAGAAATATAACCGATCTCGGAAGGAAAGGTTAAACAAAACAATGGAAAGGAAAATGATTATCAGACTAATCAGATCAACGTCAGGGAAATCACACTGAATCCAGCTCTCCGGGTGGATAGAATTAACGAGAACCTAAATGTCGGTGTTAGTAAATTTTATTAAACCCGAATAGACGAGAGATCAGAATCCCAGAGTAAAGACGAGGAATAAAAGATCCTAATACCACCCAGTTGGCAACGTGGGACCGTAAGCCACACAGCCAAGTTAGTAAAACAGTTTTTGACCACTAGACTCAACTTCGGCCAAAGAGTTGGAAAGGGGGACTCCTAGAGGCAGTCGGCTCTGATACCAACCTGTGACGACCCCGGCTTAATCGTGCACTAATCATACACGCAAATGCGCACGATCAAGCCTAAGGACTCACTTGAAGATATCACAACACAACTCTAAAACATAAAATAAAGTCATACAAGCTTAATATTACAAGCCAGGGCCTCGAGGGCTCGAATACATAGCTCGATGGCATACAAGCGTCAGCGGAAGCATTGGATATCTGGTTACAGATATATTACATAGAGAGAATTAGGCCTTCACAGAGGCGGGGTAAAATAAAATACTACGATCGAAAGGCGTAGGCCTCTTGCCCTGGACCCTCCGATCCTACTCCTGGTCGTCGAACGGCTCCTCGTAGTAGTAGTACTCGCCAGGCGGGTAGTAGTACTGGTCGTCGGCTGGGGCTTCTGACTCCGGGGCTCCGTCGTCTGGTTGCATCAAATGGAATATGGGGGAAAAAGAAAATAAAGCAAATGTGAGTACTCATCCGAAGTACTCAGCAAGCAAGGATCTACACTACATATGCATCATTGTCAAAGGAATGGTTGTATATGTGGACTGGGCTGCAGAAATGCCAGAATAGAGGGGGAAAGCCTAGTCCTATCGAAGACTAGCATCTTCAACAATCTTCAGCAGTCTTTCAGCATGAGGAGAGAGCAGATTACATAAGTAAAGTAGTAGTAGTAGTAGTATCACCAACCTCGACCTGAGATCCTTTCTCGACTCCCTGCGAGAAAGCAATCCTAGAGCCGTACTATCCAGTTCTCATCATATGTTCTAGTTGTACCGATCGGGATACAACTCCGAGTGTCCGTTACCGTAGGACAGGCTATCGATAGAAGTTTCTTCCCTGCAGGGGTGCACCAACTTACCCACCACGCTCGCTTAACTCCGGCCGGACACACCTTTCTGGGTCATGCCCGGCCTCGGCTAAGCAACACGCCGCAATCCGACCAAATACTTAACAGAGAGGTCAGCACGCCGGACTAACCTATGCCCCCAGGGGTCTTGGGCCATCGCCCCGGACGCTCCTGCATGTTGCGTACACCACCGGTGAGCAGACCTAGCAACCCCTTAATACAAGCGCGGTTGCGTTCCCAGTCCAACCCAGCGTGTGCCGCTCAGTTGCTGACGTCTATTAAGCTTCGGCTGAAGTATACGACGCAGAACGCCCATACTATGCCCACGTGATGGTTAGTGCTATCGGGCCAGAGGCCCCTCGGATCAAATATCCAAACCGTAGTGGATTAGGAGCGCGCGGAAACAAGCAGAGACTCACGATCGATGTGACCCCGTCGCCCCGTCTCGAGGACTTGCGGCAAGGGCTAAGAATGCCCGGCCACGCCTCGTACTTATCTCGCGGGCACCATCCAGGTTAACCCGACTCCACATCACTTCGCGTTAAGCTCGTGCGGGTACCCCTCAGGGCCGACCCGTCTTTAGTATCATGGTTTAGTGCAAGTCCACTCGTCAACAGTAACTGTGTGTCTGACACCGAAGGGAACCCTGAGGAATCACCCTCGATGGAATTCCCGCTCGATGTTATCATCAAGGTGAACGAAGGAGGAATCACCCTCGAGGCCCAACTTGAGGAGTTGCGTGACGACGTCGTTATCGGGGGTGGTGTAGGAGGAATCACCCTCACTTACCACGACCGAGTAACTAACCTACAAGGTTAACATCAGAAGTGCTGACGAGGTATCACCCTCGGCACTCGATGGTAACCCAGCAGTGTCGGCAACTAAGGGGAAGTGAGGTGCGGTGCCAGGGTCTAGTCTTCAATCCCGATGGTCGGGTCTTCTGATGTCCAGCAGGGCAGTCGGGATCAAGGGGGGTCTCTGTCGTGTCTCTACCCAGCCTATACTAAGCAGTCTAGGATAACCAGTAAGGTAGCAAGGCAGGTTAAAATAAACAGGCTATGCAGCAGATATAGGAAAACAGTAGCAGTAGCAGTTCTAATGCAAGCATAAGAGAGAAGAGAATAGGCGATATAGGCATGCTCAAAATGGGGGTGCTTGCCTGTTTGCTCTGGGGCAAGGGCAAGGTCTTCAGTGGTACCATCGGGGACGTAGTCGTACTCCTGTGCGGCGTCTGCCTCGGGAGCTACGTCAACGTCGGGGTCTACCGAGAGAGAAGAGGGGGAAGAAACAGGTAAACATAATGCAAACAAATGCAATACGGTGCGTGTGAAGCTATGATGCAGTGCAGGGTTGCCTAATTATGCATCTAAGTCATTTTAGTTATTTTTAGAATTAATCTGGGATTTAATATCCGACGTGTGTGCACTATTCATCTACCGGATTCGGGTCCGGAGTTACGAGTTCTTCTACGTAGGGGGTTCCGATGGAGAAACAGACGGCACGATCAGACTCGGCTCGTCGTTCTGAGCAACTTTCATGTTTTAACTTTTTCGATCCGAGCTACGGTTTAAAAGTTATTAATTTTCAAAGATTATATGAATTTCTGGAATTTATTTATTTACAGAAAATGAATTATGACGTCAGCATGATGTCATTGTGATGTCAGCGGTCAACAGCGCCGCTGACCAGTCAAATATGACATGTGGGTCCAGTGGGACCCACATGTCAGCCTCTGTTTAGGCTAATCAGTGGATTAATTTAATTATCAGGGTTAATTAGGGGGTGGACCCCACATGTCAGTGAGACATTAGGTTAATCTAATTAGTTTCTATTTAATTAAATCTTTAATTAGGTTAATTAGTCGTGGGGCCCACCTGTCAGTGGCATTGCGCCGCCACGTCAGTGCGTTGACCACGGTCAGCGTAGTCAGCGGGGCCCGTGGGACCCACTGGCAGTGACCCAGGGGTGTCCCACGTGGCGGCCACGTCGGCGGCCGGCGCCGGAGTTGCGCCGGCGACCAAAATCGCGGCGGCGCGGCTCGGACGCCCGTCGGGTTTCGCCCACAGGCCACCAAAACGGCCGGGGCTGGTCGCGTTCGAACGAGGGAAAGGCGCCGCATCGATCTAAGGCATGAGCGCGAGCTAAAACGGCCGGAAACGAGCGCTAGGTCGTCGCCGGCGGACGCCGGAATCGGGCATCGGTGGATTTAGGGCTACAACGCTCGGGTGGCGCGCTAGTGATCGCGTTGGACTCGCACGAGCTCCAGGAGCTCGATGCTGGGTCCGGACGAGCACGACGGCGTCTGTGGCCGCGGCGGCGAAGTGCACAGCGGTGAGCAGAGCTCGGAACGACGGCAGCTGGCTATAAGGCGCTAGGGGACCAACGAGGAGCAGCAGGGAGAGGAGAGGCTCACCGTGCGGCACCCACGTAGGCCCTCGATAGTTTTGTAGCAGCAGAAGACCGGCGTCGGAGACGAAGAAGACGACGGCGACCGTAGTTGAGGACGAAGGGGATCCGGTGGTTCCGTGCTCCCCAGCTCCAGCTGAGGCCTCCAGTAGATGAGGAAGACGACGGCGGAGCTGGCCGGCACGGTGGACGAGCACGGGGTCGCCGGTGGCCACGGCAAATGGCGAAGTGCGGCGACGACGGCGCTCGGTGGCCGGATCTGGGAGGGAGCGAGGGGCGGAGCGAGCGAGGGAGGAGAGGGGAGAGTGAACGGGGTGGCCAGGGAGGACGGCTCGACTTCGCCCTTATCCCCTCCACCTCCTGTTCCGTCGGTGGGCGGTGACATGTCGGCGCCGCGCCGGCGCGCGCGCGCTCGACCAGCGGGAGAACGACAGCGCGAGGGAGAGAGGTGAGTGGGCCTGCTGGGCCGGGGTTCGGGGCACTGTGCACTAAGGCCCAGTGCACAGTGCCTCATTTTTATTTTTCTGTTTTGTTTTCTCTTTTTCTTTTAATCTTTTCTGTTTTGAAATAGTTAGGGCATTTCTACACTTTTGAAAAATGTGAGAGTTGTCCCAAATATTGCAATGCAATATTAGCTCTCACCAAAAAGTGGTTTGAACAGTTTTGGAAGCCATCTGATTTAGTAATGATTTTAAATGAATTAATATTGCTATTTTTGGTGCTATTTCATCTTGTTTGAGTTACTTGTCCAACTCCAAATATTTTGATATTGGTTTTAGCAATGTTCCTGGATTATTTGCCATTTAATGAACATTTTCCCAACAGTGTTTGATCAACTTTATAATTCACCTTTGAATTTGAGTTGATTTTCTGATGTGAATTTGAATTGGATCATTAACCCATGTGACTTGACACTGCAAATGATCGTGACTTGGCAGTTTTAACAGAGTGTCACAGAGCTTATTACAAGGGGGTGTTACACGGAACCCGATAGCTTAATGGCGACCCATTACGGTGGATGCCACGTGTCGGTTACCCTTGATGAAAGCACTTCTATGACGCGTGATTTATCGTCATGGAAGTTGATACGTCCATTTTGCATCATGCTTTTATATTGATATTTATTGCATTATGGGCTGTTATTACACATTCTAGCACAATACTTATGCCTTTTCTCTCTTATTTTACAAGGTTTACATGAAGAGGGAGAATGCCGGCAGCTGGAATTCTGGGCTGGAAAAGGAGCAAATCTGAGAGACCTATTCTGCACAACTCCAAAAGTCCTGAAACTTCATGGAGAATTATTTTGGAATATATAAAAAATATTGGGCGAAGAAACCACATCAGGGGACCCACCAGGCAGCCACAAGGGTGGGGGGCGCGCCCTACCCCCTGGGTGCGCCTTCCTGCCTTGTGGGCCACCTAGCAGGCCCCCGATGCCCACCTTCTGCTATATGGTGTATTTTGACCTGAAAAAAAATCAGAAGGAAGGTTTCGGGACGAAGCGCCGCCGTCTCGGGGCAGAACCAATCTAGGGCTCCGGTGGAGCTGTTCTGCCAGAGAAACTTCCCTCCGGGAGGGGGAAATCGAGGCCATCGTCATCACCAATGATCCCCTCATCGAGAGGGGGTCAATCTCCATCAACATCTTCACCAGCACCATCTCCTCTCAAACCCTAGTTCATCTCTTGTATCCGATCTTTGTCTCAAAACCTCAGATTGGTACCTGTGGGTTGCTAGTAGTGTTGATTACTCCTTGTAGTTGATGCTAGTTGGTTTATTCAGTGGAAGATCATATGTTCAGATCCTTAATGCTATTCAATACCCCCCTGATTATGAACATGATATGCTTTGTGAGTAGTTACGTTTGTTCCTGAGGACATGGGAGAAGTCTTGTTATAAGTAATCATGTGAATTTGGTATTCGTTTGATATTTTGATGAGATGTATGTTGTCTTTCCTCTAGTCGTGTTATGTGAACATCGACTACATGACACTTCACCATGATTTGGGCCTAGGGGAAGGCATTGGGAAGTAATAAGTAGATGATGGGTTGCTAGAATGACAGAAGCTTAAGCCCTAGTTTATGCATTGCTTCGTAAGGGGCTGATTTGGATCCATATGTTTCATGCTATGGTTAGATTTATCTTAATTCTTCTTTCGTAGTTGCGGATGCTTGTGAGAGGGGTTAATCATAAGTGGGAGGCTTGTCCAAGTAAGGACAGCACCCAAGCACCGGTCCACCCACATATCAAATTATCAAAATAACGAACGCGAATCATATGAGCATGATGAAAACTAGCTTGACAGTAATTCCCATGTGTCCTCGGGAGCGCTTTGCTTTATATAAGAGTTTGTCCAGGCTTGTCCTTTGCTACAAAAAGGATTGGGCCACCTTGCTGCACATTATTTACTTTTGTTACTTGTTACCCGTTACGATTTATCTTATCACACAACTATCTGTTACCGATAATTTCAGTGTTTGCAGAGAATACCTTGCTGAAAACCGCTTGTCATTTCCTTCTGCTCCTCGTTGGGTTCGACACTCTTACATATCAAAAGGACTATGATAGATCCCCTATACTTGTGGGTCATCAAGACTCTTTTCTGGCGCCGTTGCCGGGGAGTGAAGCGCCTTTGGTAAGTGGAATTTGGTAAGGAAACATTTATATAGTGTGCTGAAATTTACTGTCACTTGTCACTATGGAAAATAATCCTTTGAGGGGCTTGTTCGGGGTATCTTAACCTCAACCGGAAGAACAAAGAGTTGCTCCTCAACCTACTGCACCTACTGAAAATATTTATTATGAAATTCCTTTGGGATGATAGAGAAACTGCTAGCTAATCCTTATGCAGGAGATGGAACATTACATCCCGATATGCACCTAATCTATGTGGATGAAGTTTGTGGATTATTTAAGCTTGCAGGTTTACCCGAGGATGATGTCAAGAAGAAGGTCTTCCCTTTACCTTTGAAGGGAAAGGCATTGACATGGTATAGGCTATGTGATGATATTGGATCATGGAACTACAACCGGTTGAAATTAGAATTTCATCAGAAGTTTTATCCTATGCATCTGGTTCATCATGATCCGAATTATATATATAATTTTTGGCCTCGTGAAGGATAAAGTATCACTCAAGCATGGGGGAGGCTTCAGTCAATGTTATATTCATGCCCCAATCATGAGCTCTCAAGGGAAATTATTATTCAGAATTTTTATGCTCGGCTTTCTCGTAATGATCAATCCATGCTCGATACTTCTTGTACTGGTTCTTTTATGAAGAAGGATATTGAATTCAAATGGGATTTATTGGAAAGAATTAAACGCAACTCTGAAGATTGGGAGCTCGATGAAGGTAATGAGTCAGGTATAAACCTTAAGTTTGATTGTGTTAAATCTTTTATGGATACCGATGCTTTTCGTGAATTTAGCACTAAATATGGACTTGACTCAGAAATAGTAGCTTCCTTTTGTGAATCATTTGCTACTCATGTTGATCTCCCTAAGGAGAAGTGGTTTAAATATTATCCTCCCATTGTAGTAAAAGTAGTAGAACCTATTAAAGTTGAAGAAGAAACTATTACTTATAATGTTGATCCTATTGTTCCTACTGCTTATATTGAGAAGCCACCTTTTCCTGTTAGAATAAAGGATCATGCTAAAACTTCAACTGTGGTTCGTAAGAGTAATATTAGAACACGTACACCCCCTGAACAAATTAAAATTGAACCTAGTATTGCTATGGTTAAAGATCTCTTGGTCGATAATATTGATGAGCATGTTATTTATTTCTGTGGTGAAGCTGCTAGAATTGCTAAACCTGATATTAAAGATAAACATAGACCCATTGTTGGCATGCCTGTTATTCTGTTAAAATAGAAGATCATTGTTATCATGGTTTATGTGATGTGGGTGCTAGTGTGAGTGCAATTCCTTATACCTTATATCAAGAAATTATGAATGATATTGCACCTGCTAAGATAGAAGATATTGATGTTACTATTAAGCTTGCCAATAGAGATACTATATCACCAATTGGGATTGTTAGAGATGTTGAAGTCTTGTGTGGGAAAACAAAATACCCTACTGATTTTCTTGTTCTTGGTTCCCCACAAGATGATTTTTGTCCCATTATATTTGGTAGACCTTTCTTGAATACTGTTAATGCTAAGATAGACTGTGAGAAAGAAATTGTTACTGTAAGTTTTGGGGATGTGCCTCATGATTTTAATTTCTCTAAATTTCATAGACAACCCCAAGATAAAGAATTGCCTAGTAAGGATGAAATTATTGGTCTTGCTTCTATTGCCGTGCCTCCTACTGATCCTTTAGAACAGTATTTTCTAGAACATGAAAATGATATGTTTATGAATGAAAGAAAGGAGTTAGATGAAATATTCTTTAATCAAGGGCCTGTTTTGAAACATAATCTGCCTGTTGAAATCCTTGGAGATCCTCCTCCACCCAAGGGTGATCCCGTGTTTGAGCTTAAACAATTACCTGACACTTTGAAATATGCTTATCTTGATGAAAAGAAGATATATCTTGTTATTATTAGTGCTAACCTTTCAGAGCATGAAGAAAAGAAATTATTGAAAACTCTGAAGAAGCACCGTGCCGCTATTGGATATACTCTTGATGATCTTAAGGGCATTAGTCCCACTCTATGTCAGCACAAAATTAATATGGAGCCTGATGCAAAACCAGTTGTTGATCATCAATGACGGTTAAATCCTAAGATGAAGGAAGTGGTAAAAAATGAAATACTAAAACTTCTGGAGGCAGGTATAATTTATCCTATTGCTGATAGTAGATGGGTAAGTCCTGTTCATTGTGTCCCTAAGAAGGGAGGTATTACTGTTGTTCCTAATGATAAGAATGAATTGATCCCACAAAGAATTGTTACAGGTTATAGAATGGTAATTGATTTCCGCAAATTAAACAAAGCTACTAGAAAAGATCATTACCCTCTACCTTTTATTGATCAAATGCAAGAAAGACTATCCAAACATACACATTTTTGCTTTCTAGATGGTTATTCTGGTTTCTCTCAAATACCTGTGTCAAAAGATGACCAGGAAAAGACCACTTTTACTTGCCCTTTCGGTACCTTTGCTTATAGATGTATTCCTTTTGGTTTATGCAATGCACCTGCTACCTTTCAAAGATGTATGACTGCTATATTCTCTGACTTTTGTGAAAAGATTGTTGAGGTTTTCATGGACGATTTCTCCGTTTATGGAACTTCTTTTGATGATTGCTTAAGCAACCTTGATCGAGTTTTGCAGAGATGTGAAGAAACTAATCTTGTCTTGAATCGGGAGAAGTGCCACTTTATGGTTAATGAAGGTATTTTCTTGGGGCATAAAATTTCTGAAAGAGGTATTGAAGTTGATAAAGCTAAAGTAGATGCTATTGAAAAGATGCCGTGTCCTAAAGGTATCAAAGGTATAAGAAGTTTCCTTGGTCATGCTGGTTTCTATAGGAGGTTTATTAAAGACTTCTCTAAAATTTCTAGGCCTCTCACTAATCTCTTGCAAAAAGATGTTCCTTTTGTTTTTGATGATGATTGTGTAGAAGCATTTGAGATAATTAAGAAAGCCTTGATTTCTGCACCTATTATTCAACCACCTGATTGGAATTTACCCTTTGAAATTATGTGTGATGCTAGTGATTATGGTGTTGGTGCTGTTCTAGGACAAAGAGTTGATAAGAAATTGAATGTTATTCATTATGCTAGTAAAACTCTAGATAGTGCCCAGAGAAATTATGCTACTACTGAAAAGGAATTTTTAGCAGTTGTGTTTGCTTGTGATAAGTTCAGATCTTATACTGTTGATTCTAAAGTTACTGTTCACATTGATCATGCTGCTATTAAATATCTTATGGAAAAGAAAGATGCTAAACCTAGACTTATTAGATGGGTTCTCTTGCTGCAAGAATTTGATTTGCATATTATTGATAGAAAGGGAGCTGAGAACCCCGTTGCAGACAAGTTGTCTAGGTTAGAAAATGTTCTTGATGACCCACTGCCTATTGATGATAGCTTTCCTGATGAGCAATTAGCTGTCATAAATGCTTCTCGTAATACTCCATGGTATGCTGATTATGCTAATTACATTGTTGCTAAATTTATACCACCTAGTTTCACATACCAGCAAAAGAAAAAGTTTTTCTATGATTTAAGACATTACTTTTGGGATGACCCACACCTTTATAAAGAACGAGTAGATGGTGTTATTATACGTTGTGTACCTGAGCATGAACATGAATAGATCCTACGCAAGTGCCACTCTGAAGCTTACGGAGGACACCTTGCTGGAGATAGAACTGCACTAAAGGTAATGCAATCTGGTTTTGATTGGCCTACTCTCTTCAAGGATGCCCGTAAGTTTGTCTTGTCTTGTGATGAATGTTAGAGAATTGACAATATTAGTAGACGTTAGGAAATGCCTATGAATTATTCACTTGTTATTGAACCATTTGATGTTTGGGGCTTTGATTATATGGGACATTTTCCTTCCTCTAATGGGTATACACATATTTTAGTTGCTGTTGATTATGTTACTAAGTGGGTAGAAGCTATTCCAACTAGTAGTGCTGATCATAACACTTCTATTAAGATGCTTAAAGAAGTTATTTTTCTGAGGTTTGGAGTCCCTAGATATTTAATGACTGATGGTGGTTCACATTTTATTCATGGTGCTTTCCATAAAATGCTTGCTAAATATGATGTCAACCATAGAATTTCATCTCCATATCACCCTCAGTCTAGTGGTCAAGTAGAATTGAGCAATAGAGAGATTAAATTAATTTTGCAAAAGACCGTTAATAGATCTAGAAAGAATTGGTCTAAGAAACTTGATGATGCATTATGGGCTTATAGAACTGCTTATAAAAACCCTATGGGTATGTCTCCATATAAAATGGTTTATGGAAAAGCATGTCACTTACCTCTAGAACTAGAACATAAAGATTATTGGGCTATTTAAGAGCTCAACTATGATTTCAAACTTGCCGGTGAGAAGATGTTATTTGACATTAGCTCACTTGATGAATGGAGAACCCAAGCCTATGAGAATGCCAAGTTGTTTAAATAAAAAGTTAAAAGATGGCATGACAAAAGGATACAAAAGCGTGAGTTTAATGTAGGTGATCATGTTTTGCTATACAACTCTCGTTTAAGATTTTTTGCAGGAAAGCTTCTCTCTAAATGGGAAGGTCCTTACATTATCGAGGAGGTCTATCATTCCGGTGCCATCAAGATCAACAATGCCGAAGGCACAAACCCGAAGGTGGTAAACGGTCAAAGAATTAAACATTATATTTTAGGTACTCCCATAAATGTTGAGACAAATATTATTGATACAGTAACACCGGAGGAGTACATAAGGGATACTTTCCATAACGTTTCAGACTCCGAAAAGGAATATGTATTTGGTACGGTAAGTAAACCGACTCCAAAACTGTTCTAATGGCAATTTTTCTCTGTTTTGGAATATTTAAAAAATAGCAAAATTCAAAGTAGTCCGAAAGATGCACGAGGAGACCACAAGGGTGGAGGGCTCGCCCTACCCCCTGGGCGCGTCCCCCTGCCTTGTGGCCACCTCGTGTGCCCTCCGAACTCAGTTTTTTTGCACGATACTTCTTTTGGTCGGTAAAAATTCTTTATATAATCTCCCGAACGTTTTGACCACCATACCACGGCAAAATCTCCTGTTTTTGTATTGAGCTATTTTCTGCCAGAGTTTTCAAGGCCAGGCATCATGTCGTCCTCCTCCAACAATGCGGACGGTGATGCTTGGGTGATGTAGATGGAACTTCGAAGGGAGAATGTCGAGGAAGCCACGATGGAGGAGGATGAAGGAGAATCGCTTGAGGAACAGCCTCCGGCATCGGAGAGAGGTACTCTGGCGGGCATATCCACTATTCCGAATCCCCATCAAGCAATAGGCACTACAAACAACCATGAAGACCAAGAGGTTCGAGAAGGGCTTCCCCCTAGGAGGCCCTTACACAGGTTACATCGGAACAACTTTCATAATTTGGTTCATAATTACGGAGTGGAGAACACCCCACGTACGCATATACCCTCCAATTGGGATATATCCCGTCCAAGTGAAAGCAATGCAGGGAAAGGTTCTTGGTGGCCTGAAAATAAGCATCTTTTGGAGGAAATCCAGAAGAATGCAAATACACTCCAACAAGTGCTCCAAGAATTGCAAGTCCTGAAAGGTGCCTTAATAAAGCTGACGGATGCATCAACCACTCCATCATCACCACCTCCGAATAAAGAGATCTAAATACATGGGTATGGGCACTCCCCTTGGCAACTGCCAAGCTTGGGGGAGGTGCCCCGGTATCATATCACCATCACACCTTTACTTTTACTGTTTTTCTTAGTTCGATCCTTTTGGTTATATCTTGATCCAGTAGAATAAAGTTTTAGTATGATCTAGCTTTGAGTTTTGTTTCAAGATCTATCTATGTAATTGAGTCCGTGAGTTATATATAATAAAGAGTAGTTTTGAGTTGAGGGCTTTGCTTTCTTGCTATGATCTTGAGGGAATAAATAAAAGAAAGAATAAAAAGAAATAAAAAGATCATATATTGCTTATGGAGAGTAATGACTTCACATATAAAGAGTATGATGAATAAAAGTTGCTGAGAATTGACAAACATAGTTTTGGTCATTGTTGCAATTAATAGGAAGTAATAAAGAAAGAGAGGTTTCACATATAAATATACTATCATGGACATCTTTTGTAATTGTGAGCACTCATTAAAATATGACATGCTAAAAAGTTGATGTAGGACAAGGAAGACAACATAATGGGTTATGTTTTCTTATATCCGGAAAGAAGTTATAGTGTCTTGGATCCTCCAACATGTTGAGCTTGCTTTTCCCTCTTATGCTAGCCAAATCTTTTGCACCAAGTAGAGATACTACTTGTGCATCCAAATATCCCTTGAACCAGTTTTGCCATTAGAGTCCACCATACCTACCTATGGATTAAGTAAGATCTTTCAAGTAAGTTGTCATCGGTGCAAGCAATAAAAATTGCTCTCTAAATATGTATGATCTATTAGTGTGAAGAAAATAAGCTTTATACGAACTTGTGATATGGAAGAAATAAAAGCGATGGACTGCATAATAAAGTTCTTTATCACAAGCGGCAATATAAAGTGACATTCTTTTGCATTAAGATTTTGTGCATCCAACCATAAAAGCGCATGACAACCTCTGCTTCCCTCTGCGAAGGGCCTATCTTTTACTTTTATCTTCTACCCTTATACAAGAGTCATGGTGATCTTCACCTTTCCTTTTTACACTTTTTCTTTTGGCAAACATTATGTGTTGGAGAAGGATCCAGATATATATATCCACTCGGATGTAGGTTATCATAAAGTATTATTGTTGATATTACCCTTGAGGTAAAAGGTTGGGAGGCGAAACTATAAGCCCCTATCTTTCTCTGTGTCCGACTGAGGCTTTGAACCCATAAGTATCGCGTGAGTGTTAGCAATTGTGAAAGATTAAATGATAGTTGAGTATGTGGACTTGTTGAAAAGCTCTTATATTGACTCTTTCCGATGTTATGATAAATTGCAATTGCTTCAATGACTGAGATCATAGTTTGTTAGTTTTCAATGAGGTTTCTGATTCATACTTTACTTTGTGAATGAATTGTTACTTTGGCATAAGAAATTATATGACAATATATGTTGCTGCTCTAAAGATAATCATGATGCCCTCATGTCCGAATTTTATTTTATCGACACCTCTATCTCTAAACATGTGGACATATTTTTCGATTTCGGCTTTCGCTTGAGGACAAGCGAGGTCTAAGCTTGGGGGAGTTGATACATCCATTTTGCATCATGCTTTTATATTGATATTTATTGCATTATGGGCTGTTATTACACATTCTAGCATAATACTTATGCCTTTTCTCTCTTATTTTACAAGGTTTACATGAAGAGGGAGAATGCCGGCAGCTGGAATTTTGGGCTGGAAAAGGAGCAAATCTGAGAGACCTACTCTGCACAACTCCAAAAGTCCTGAAACTTCACGGAGAATTATTTTGGAATATATAAAAATATTGGGCGAAGAAACCACATCAGGGGTCCCACCAGGCAGCCACAAGGGTGGGGGCGTGCCCTACCCCGCTGGGCGCGCCTCCCTGCCTTGTGGGCCACCTGGCAGGCCCCCGATGCCCATCTTCTGCTATATGGTGTGTTTTGACCTAGAAAAAATTAGAAGGAAGGTTTTGGGATGAAGCGCTGCCGTCTTGAGGCGGAACCTGGGCAGAACCAATCTAGGGCTCCGGCGGAGTTGTTCTGCCGGAGAAACTTCCCTCCGGGAGGGGGAAATCGAAGCCATCATCATCACCAACGATCCTCTCATTAAGAGGGGGTTAATCTCCATCAACATCTTCACCAGCACCATCTCCTCTCAAACCCTAGTTCATCTCTTGTATCCGATCGTTGTCTCAAAACCTCAGATTGGTACCTGTGGGTTGCTAGTAGTGTTGATTACTCCTTGTAGTTGATGCTAGTTGGTTTATTCGGTGGAAGATCATATGCTCAGACCCTTAATGATATTCAATACCCCCTGATTATGAACATGAATATGCTTTGTGAGTAGTTACGTTTGTTCCTGAGGACATGGGAGAAGTCTTGTTATAAGTAATCATGTGAATTTGGTATTTGTTCGATATTTTGATGAGATGTATGTTGTCTTTCCTCTGGTGGTGTTATGTGAACGTCGACTACATGACACTTCACCATGATTTGGGCCTAGGGGAAGGCATTGGGAAGTAATAAGTAGATGATGGGTTGCTAGAGTGACAGAAGCTTAAACCCTAGTTTATGCGTTGCTTCGTAAGGGGCTGATTTGGATCCATATGTTTCATGCTATGGTTAGATTTATCTTAATTCTTATTTCGTAGTTGCGGATGCTTGCGAGAGGGGTTAATCATAAATGGGAGGCTTGTCCAAGGAAGGACAGCACCCAAGCACCGGTCCACCCACATATCAAATTATCAAAGTAACGAACGCGAATCATATGAGCATGATGAAAACTAGCTTGACAGTAATTCCCATGTGTCCTCGGGAGCGCTTTGCTTTATATAAGAGTTTGTCCAGGCTTGTCCTTTGCTACAAAAAGGATTGGACCACCTTTCTGCACTTTAGTTACTTTTGTTACTTGTTACCTGTTACGATTTATCTTATCACACAACTATCTGTTACCGATAATTTCAGTGTTTGCACAGAATACCTTGCTGAAAACCGCTTGTCACTTCCTTCTGCTCCTCGTTGGGTTCGACACTCTTACTTATCGAAAGGACTACGATAGATCCCCTATACTTGTGGGTCATCAGAAGTGGACACTTCCGTGATGATAATTTTGGTAATGTCATGGAACACTTCTACGACAGCACATGTATGACTATCTTGATTCTGTCATAAAATCGTCATGGATGTACATGCATGACAGAAAACGTGACCTACTGTGACAAACACGTATCATCACGAAAGTGTATTTTTTTGTAGTGTATGCTGTTTTAACCTTCTTCAAGGACCGGCGGTAGTCAAATTCGATTCAACTAAAGTAGGAGAAACAGACACCCGCCAGCCACCTTTATGCAAAACTAGTTGCATGTCAGTCGGTGGAACCTGTCTCATGTGCGTGGACATGAAAGGTTGGTCCAGGCCGCTTCATCCCACAATATCACCGAATCAAAATAAGATGTTGGTGGTAAGCAGTATGACTATCACCGCCCACAACTCTTTGTGTTCTACTCATGCATATCATCTACGCATAGACCTGGCTCGGATGCCACTGTTGGGAAACATTGCATGGAGAGAAAAATTCTACACACACGCAAGATCTATCAAGGAGATGCATAGCAACGAGAGAGGAGAGTGTGTCTACGTACCCTCGTAGACCATAAGCAGAAGCGTTTGTTAATGCGGTTGATGTAGTCGAACTTCTTCACGCTCCAACCGATCGAGTACCGAACGTACGACACCTCCGCGTTCAGCACACGTTCAGCTCGGTGACGTCCTCGCCTTCTGATCCAGCAAGACGATGAAGTAGTGGATGAGTTCCGGCAGCACGATGGCATGGTGACAGTGATGGTTGAAGTTATCTCCGCAGGGCTTCGTCTAAGCACTACGAAAATATGACCGAGTGTGTAAACGCTGGGGGGGGGGCGCCGCACACGGCTAAGAGATTGTCATCGTTATGTGTGGCGCCCCCCTCCCACATATATATAGGTGGCGGGGGAGGAGGGAGCAGCCAAGGAGGCGCCCCAAGTAGGCCGAATCCTACTTGGGGTCTCTCCCAAGCCGCGCCCCCCTTTCCTTTTTAGGTGAGCGGGGAAAGGCAGGGGAGGGAGCCCCCCCCCCCCCCCCTTTCCTTTCTCCCATGAGAAGGGGAAGGCAGGAGGGGCTAGCCCTCCCCATTTCCTTCCCTAGGTCCGACCAGCCAGGGAGAGGGGCGCACCAGCCCCTTGTGGGCTGGTCTGTCCCCCCCTTGGCCCATTAGGCCCATACACCTACGGGGGTATCCGGAACCCCTTCCGGTGACCCCATGACTACCCGTGCACTCCGAAACTTTTTCGGTGTCCGAATATCATCGTCCTATATATCAATATTTACCTCCGGACCATTTCGGAGCTCCTCGTCATTTCCGTGATCTCATCCGGGACTCCGAACAACATTCGGTCACCAAATCATATAACTCATATAACACTATATCATCAACGAACGTTAAGCGTGCGGACCCTACGGGTTTGAGAACTATGTAGACATGACCGAGACACCTCTCCGGTCAATAACCAATAGTGGAACCTGGATGCCCATATTGGCTCCTACATATTCTACGAATATCTTTATCGGTCGAACCTTATGACAACATACGTAATTCTCTTTGTCCATCGGTATGTTACTTGCTCGAGATTCGATCGTCGGTATCTTCATACCTAGTTCAATCTCATTACTGGCAAGCCTCTTTACTCGCTCCGTAATACATCATCTTGCAACTAACTCCTTAGTCACTTTGCTTGCAAGGCTTCTTATGATGTGTATTACCGAGAGGGCCCAGAGATACCTCTCCGATACTCGGAGTGACAAATCCTAATGTCGATCTATGCCAACTCAACAAACACCTTCGGAGATACCTGTAGAGCATCTTTATGATCACCCAGTTACATTGAGACGTTTGATAGCACACAAGGTATTCCTCCGGTATCCGGGAGTGGCATAATCTCATAGTCGAAGGAATATGTATTTGTCATCAAGAAAGCAATAGCAATAAACTGAACGCTCAATATGCTAAGCTAACGAATGGGTCTTGTCCATCACATCATTCTCCTAATGATGTGATCCCGTTATCAAATGACAACACATGTCTATGGTTAGGAAACCTTAACCATCTTTGATCAATGAGCTAGTCTAGTAGAGGCTTACTAGGGACACGGTATTTGTTTATGTATTCACACATGTATTTAAGTTTTCGATCAATACAATTCTAGCATGAATAATAAACTTTTATCATGAATAAGGAAATATAAAATAACAACTTTATTATTGCCTCTAGGGCATATTTCCTTCAGTCTGCTCGACCGCCGACTGACGCGACCAGATTCAGCTGCTTACGAGCCATCTGGCTAGCACCTACCCTACACATCCATCCCCATTTGTCTCGGCTTTGACAAAAGCGCTGGCTGCTGAAGAGATAAGGTAGGTAGTGATGAAGAGATAAGGTTGGCTGCCCCAAAGAGATAAGGCAGAATGGGTTCGCGTGCTTGAGCTAAAAACAGGATAAGCATATGTGTATACTACTTTATTAATTTATAGTTAAATAAAGACGTCTCAAATTAATATACCTTTACTTTTAGGATGCTAACTCATGCCCCATATACTACATAAGGTCCAAAATGCAAATGCAATATTTGTACAAGTGTATCTGCCATTCATCCTAATATATTCACACATTTAGAATAAGTGCATATATGGTCTACCACCTACTATTTACTTAGAATTATGACACAAAAGTCACAGCGAAAAAATGTGCCATGACACTACTGCAGGATGCTGCTAACGTGACACTACGATCAGAGACCCTTTGACGAAACTATGTGCGATGCATTAATCGCAAACGGTGATGTAAAAAAACCATCAAAAAAATGCAAAACGTTTGCGATGGAGGATTCATCAAACACGGTTTAGATTTTAGTTGCGTGTGCGATGCGGGGCATACGGTTCAGTTCAATTAACTGTTTGCGATGAGGAAGAAGAACATAAATGGGCAGGCAGATGAAGGCATGTGCGATATACGGCATATAGTTCACTCGGATTAACTGTTTGTGATGAGACAGAACAACAGAAACGGACAGCCAGATGAAGGTGTGTGCGATTGAGGGCATACGCTTCAGAAGGATTAACTGTTTGCGATTAGGCAACACAACAGAAACGGTTAGCCAGATCAAAGTGTTTGCGGTTGACGGCATACACTTCACATGGATGAACTGTTTGCGATTAGCCACAACAAACAGAAATAGTTAGACAGATCAACGTGTGTGCGCTAGATGGGCACACATTCTAATTAAAAGAAGCGTGCGCGATGGTAATAACGAGCGCGCACGGTTGTTGGAACAAGACGTGTGCTGACATTGCCTATTTGCGGTGCACCGTGTAAACTCCACGTACGCGGCCGAGAAAGCGTGCCCACGTTATGTCGTCCGGGAATAGTGCCGCACTTAGAAATTATAGAACCGTCAATAAATTTTGAGCCTGCGTCCCGTCACATTCCAAATTACTACCACGCTATATTTAATTGCAAGCCTGTTCACACCGATCCAAACCTAAAAGGTTTCCCACTTAGGAGCGTATTAGTACTCGGTTATAAATACTACTACTCCAAGATGACTGCACATTCCTCCTCAACTCCTCATCCACAAAAATAAACAAGTCATTCATCATCGTTCCCTTGCGTCTGCCATGGCCAGCGTGAGTTCTGGGTCGAGAGATTACCACCAGGGAGGGGCGAGCATGGAAGCGGAAGAACGAGAGATGTCTCGCCTCGCTGCGAAAGCAGCCAACATGTCCCGCCGCACGGCCGTAGCAGCACAGAGGTCCCGCCATGCCGCCGAAGCAGCACGGAGGTCCTGCCGTGCCGTCGATGCAGCAGACTGGTCCGGCCGCGCCGCAGAAGCAGCAGAGATGTCCCGCCGCGCCGCGAATGTAGCAGAGATGTCCTCCTGTGCCGCGGCGGCCTGGGAAAATGTCTCGCGGGCAGGCAAGGACTCTTACAGGCGCATGAATGCGATCGTCCATAGCCAGATGGATCAGATCTCCGGCTGGGCGAGGTTGCAGGATGACATGAAAGCCTCATTTGAACAGGCTACCGGCGTCATCCGGCAACTAAGTGAGGGCAATGCGAAGCTCTGGGCCGAGCGCGACCTGTTGAGGGCGAAGATCGTCGGAAGTGCAGAGCAGCAGGAGGAGACCACTGCCTTGTTGAAGAGGACCGGCATCATCGTCAAGAAACTTATGGACAAGAATGACATGCTCCGCATCGAGCGCCAAAGGCTGGTGGAGGAATCCGTGGATGCTTTCAAGCAGCGTCTTGAGGACACGAAAGAGCTCATCAACGCTCGCCGTGGAGACTAGTTCCCGCGGCCTGCAACAACGCATCAAGAAAGTAGAGATCAGCGAGCCAGATCATTGTCTTCCTTCTTCTTTTGCCCTTGTGTATGTCGGGCGTTGCCGCATGTGGCTTTTTTAATTATCTTCCTAAATATGTAAGAAAATTATTATCCACTGTCATCGTCCTTATATTCATCAGTCTTGCTATAAGTCGCAGTCGATGCTATATAGGTCTGTCGGATCTTACATCAAGATCCGTGCAAAACTTTCTTTTCAGATTTTCTTTTTTCTCTCTTAAATCTCAGTCGAGTAAGACATAGCCACGCCATGAAATAGGGGCTCGGGCGCCATTAATGGAGACATTGGGAGGGAGGTGGGCGGCGGATAGAGGTCAAATGGCTCTCCTCCCGATGAGCACACGCAGGGGTCTGATCGCACGCCTCCCGTACTCAAATAGCTACCCCGCACGACACCTCCTAGCCAATAAAAAAAGGGGACGCGTGGCGGCACGTAAATGGTAAGTAGAACGCCCACGGTTTCAATAATACTTGTGTTTCCGATTTGTAACATGACAGCACTTGTTCCAAAATGACTTTGTTGATTGTTAATGTGTGCGCCTTCGCAAATCGGACAAAAAATTTACCACAGCATGTTGGTGCCATGTCATGACACCATGCCAAGTTTCATGATTTTCAGGCGAGTTTTGGATTTACGAGAATTTTAAAAACCAAGTTTCTCGATGTTTCTGGCCGAGCCAAGACGCCCAGATGTTTGAATTCCATTCCCACTTCTTCCATGGGACCTAGAAGTTCGCCCAAGTACACATAAATGATTTTCCAACTAACTTTTGCGCACTGGAGCATGCGCTTGTACTTCAAATTTGAATTATGTGCATTAAATACCTGGAAAATCAATTAACGTATAAAAAGGCCAAACGAACCCAGAATAATTCCAGCACGAAACTCCTATTTGGTCTAAGCTGCCTGTGTAAAAAAATCAAGGCGGGAGAAGGCAGTGTATGTCGTTTCGCACACGGAGGTGACACGTTCCATCTCGGAACGACGAGCCTTCTTGAGAGAAGCTCCGGTTTGCAAGAAGCTTATACCAAAGCTTGTCCCAATTCGGCCAAACAATTTACCACAGCATATTGGTGCCATATCATGACACCATGCCAAGTTTCATGATTTTCAGGCGTGTTTTGGATTGACAGGAATTAAAAAACCAAGTTTCTCAATATTTTCGGCCGAGTCACGACGCCTAGATGTTTGAATTCCATTCCCATTTCTTGCATGGGACCTACAAATTCACCCAAGGACACATATATGATTTTTCAACCAACTTTGGTGCACTGGAGCATGTGCTTGTAGTTCAAATTTGAATTATGCACATTAAATGCCTAGAAATTCAATTAATGTATAAAAAAGGCCAAACAAACCCGAAATAATTCCAAAATTTAGCATGAAACTCCTATCTGGTCTAAGCTATCTGTGTAAAAAAATTAAGGCGGGAGAAGGCAGTGTATGTCGTTTCGCACACGGAGGTGACACGTTCCCTCTCGGAACCACGAGCCTTCTTGAGAGGAGCTCCGGTTTGCAAAAAACTTATACCAAAGCTTGTCCCAATTCGGCCAAAAAATTTACCACAACATGTTGGTGCCATGTCATGACACCATGCCAAGTTTCATGATTTTCAGGCGTGTTTTGGATTTATATGAATTAAAAAACTAAATTTCTCAATATTTCCGGCCGAGTCACGACGCCCAGATGTTTGAATTTCATTCTCATTTCTTGCATGGGACCTAGAAATTCACCCAAGGACACACATGTGATTTTTCAACCAACTTTGGTGCACTGGAGCATGTGCTTGTAGTTCAAATTTGAATTATGCACATTAAATGACCAGAAATTCAATTAATGTATAAAAAAATCCAAACGAATCCAGAATAATTCCAAATTTTAACACGGCACTCATATAGTTCTATGTTGCCTCTGTAAAAAAATCAAGCGGGGAGGCAGCGTATATCGTTTCGCACACAAAGGTGACACGTCCCCCTTCGAGAACCACGAGTCTTCTCGAGAGAAGCTCCGGTTTGCAAGAAGATTATACCGAAACTTGTCCAAATGCGGCCAATTTTTTTATCACAGCATTTTGGTGCCATGAAATGACACCATGCCAAGTTTCATGATTTTCAGGCGACTTTTGAATTTACAAGAATTTAAAAACCAAGTTTCTCAATGTTCCCGGCCGAGCCACGATGCCCAGATGTTTGAATTTCATTCTCATTTCTTGCATGGGACCTATAAATTCACCCAAAGACACACATGTGATTTTTTAACAAATTTTGGTGCACTGGAGCATGTGCTTGTAGTTCAAATTTGAATTATGCACATTAAATGCCTAGAAACCCAATTAATGCATAAAAATGCCAAACGAACCCGGAATAATTCCAAACTTAAACACGACACTCATGTAGTTGCATGTTCACTGTACATAAATGATCTAGCAATTCAAACACCATCCTTTCGCTCCGTAACACCATTTTTTCTTTCAAAACATAATGAAAAATCAGGTATACCACAAATAGTTTACTAGCAAGAATCGTGTGGGATGCGATATAAAATGTCTTGGCGCACCGTCTTTTCTGGCTTACGCAGGAAGTTTCGTCGTCTACAGTCCACCGCCCGCGCTTGAACCACACTTGCACGCTAGTTTCTCGCGGCACCGAGCAAAATTTTTCTGCCACCGCGGAAATATCTATCTCCCCGCCCCCTCCCTCCCACTAAAAGCCACATTTCCACTGTTCCTCCTTACTTTCCAAGTTCAAACCTTCACTACTGCTTACTGGCAGCTCAGCCTCCTCGGCGGCGACCCTTCTTCTTGCAGCGCCGCCTCCTCGCAGGCGACCCTTCTTCTTGAAGCGCCGCCTCCTCGCCGGTGACCCTTCTTCTTGCTGCGCGGCCTTCTCGCTGTCGACCCTTCTTATTGCTGCGCGGCCTCATCGATATGGTCAGGTAATCCACACCCCACCCACACCATCCTCCTGCTTCCCCGTCCCACATGCCTCGACCGGCGATGCAACACCTTCCGCCGAAATCACTGGCCCCGTCCTCCAATTAAGCGTCGCCCACAGCCATTTTGCACACAGTATAACGTGGAGCTCAGTAGCATCTAGCAGCGGAGAAGCAAATCGCGGCCGCACGCGCGCACGAGGTCGCTATGGCTGCCATGTGTGCCGACCACCAGATCTTGGAGGAGCACCTCATCTTCGAGGCCACCGTCGACACCACCACGCGGTTTTCTACTTTAAAATACAGTTCATGCTGTTTTCTCGAGGCCACCGCCAGTGCCTTCTAGTGATTTCTCCTCTGTAATGTTAATATGCAATCTGATGTTCAGTTAACAGTTTGGTCCTCTGAAATGTAATGTTCAGTTAACAGTTTGGTCCAACAATTGCTACATTTTGTAGTACTGTTCTCAAGCATTCGTTGTTTTGTTAACTGTCTTATCTTCTAGTACATGTTTCTATTCTGCAATGTCATGCTCAGTTAACTGTTTTGGTTCATTTGGTCTGTTGTCTATTTAACTGTTTAGTTCAATTCTGCAATTTGATTTTCATTTACTGTGTGTACAATTTTGTATTGTTATACATGTGAGAAATAAATCGAATTTGGTTGTACTCAATACATATTCTACTGATAGTATGGCAACTCTCAGTTAACCTGATCAAGATCTTCCTTATGTGTGTTGCAGGAAAACAATGGGAGACACTGTGGTTTACCATCGAGGTTTGCTCATGCATGATCCTTTCGCTAATAGCACATTATTGTGCAGTTGCAGGAATCATTCTAATATTTAGGTTTCTTACAATTTGGTCTTGCACATGTAGGTCCTGCTGTCAGAGGCTTAGACCCACTGTTCGACCCATTTTGCATATGGGAAAATGAGATGTCCATGAATATCAGTCAAGTCAAGAAACTCAGAAAGATTGTTAGGATGAAGAAACTTCCGACGAATAACAGCAAGATCTTTGTTTGCACAATGAAGAAGACATCAGTCAACTATAGGATGGTACTAACTCTTTTACCTTGTTTTTACCCCTTGCGCCATTTCAAAATTTATAACAGCGATTTATGCATATCTTTGTTTTCAGTACTTTTCAAAGCAGTTCATCGATGATTACTTCTCAAACCACCTGCATGGTCAAGAGGTGAGGAAGATATTCATTCAACACCCACGGTACAATATTAAAGGCTTCCTGAAGAGGATGAAGGTTGGGCGGGCAATTATCCATAGCCACTGCCCTAAAGTTGCAAGGACATTCAACATCACTGAAGGCTCAATATTCGCCTTCCGCTTCTGCAGTTTCCCAGATGAGATTCATCTGTCTATTTACCGTGTATGATGCTACTTTCCAAAGGTTTTCGATGTTGCATGTGAAACTTGGTGCTGTTGTGTAATGGCATAACTAGTGTTGAAGCTATCTGATGTAATTCGATTATGAAATCCTGGTTGTCGTTATACGGATATGAAATATCTGGTGTGTTTTATAAGAAATGTCAATTTGATTACTACATGGAATATCAATAATAGGCTAATTACCCTGCTTATTGGGGTTTTCTATTGCAGACGGTTACTCAGACAGCACCGTGGACGATGAACTCAAACAACCCACATGGTTTCTAGAAAGTAGGCGTGTTCGATCAACTAACAATCACACACGGCTTCCGGCAGAAAACTGTTTGCGTTAGGCCACCTTGCACAAACGTTTCCACACAAAAAACTGTGTGTGATATACATACGAACGGAAATATTTTTCTGGGATTCACCGTGTGGGATGTACATACGAACGGAAACGATTGGGTTTCGATGCCTGGCCCGATCGCACACGAGCTCATTTTGCCCCAGCCTGTGTGCCAGGAGGACCTATCCCCGACGGTTTCTGGATCGTGTGGGAAGGACCCCCTATCGCAGTCACTCACTTGGCGACGGTTCGAAACGCCATCGCGGAAAGGAGTTAAAAACCATTTGTATAGCACGTCTCTGCACCAGTGTGAGCAGATCAAACTGTGGACTTTCAGTACGGTGCCTATGGGAAACAACTGATCTACTTACGATTGTCATAAACTCTTGAGTTTTTTTAGGAAATTAAATAGTCCACAACGCTTCTTTATACCAAATATAACCAGTTTTTATAGGTACGCGAGTTCACTAGGAAACAAGCTGCCTCGAGAAAAGAAAAGGAGAAGTCGGGGCCTCAGGCCCTCGGGAATCAATGAGTGACAAAGACATAATGAACGAAAGGAGGCTAATTAAACAGGGTTAAATAAGATTCCATAGGTGGTCGACTAATTAACTAAGGTTGCATGATAAGGCATGTAATTAAGCATGATTAATTAACCCTCAGTTAATAACATAATCATTGACATTCTAAATACTCCCTCTGTTTTTAAATATAAGTTTTTTAGAGATTCCAATGCAGGCTACATATGGAGTAAAATGAGTGAATCTACACTCTAAAATATGTCTATATATATGTTGTTGGAGATCAGCCGAAGAGCGAGCTTTGGTTGCCGCTTTGCTTCTATTTCACTGCTCTTCGACTCTCCGTAATGAGCAGATGATGTTGCTTGGACGAAACATTTGATCGGAAAATGGGTAGTGCGGTACTGGTGGCCATGGCCCACTAATTGTAAAACACCTAAGATGATTCTTCAGCACTTGATACTCCAATTCCTCATTTGGGTCTTCTTCTCTTACTGTTGCGAGACTTGGTTTTAGTTAGTAATCTTGAGATCAACGTGTTTGATTATCACTTCATGTAGAGCACATGACCCGACCTTACATGTGGCCGGCTTAATTTGTTTCCTGAAGCTGTCGCCACTCTTACCTACAGTGATTTCTTTCTCCACTCTTACCTACATGAAAGCACACTTCACGCATAAACACACGACTGACATTTGTAAAGCATTGTTGTTTCTGAAATTCACTCTTCAGAATTACTCCGTATTATATAAGACTGAATGAAGGTGATATACAATTCCAGTTTGTCGTGTACTCATGGATTTCTTAGATGGAGGACCACTCTTGGTTTTGTACTTAGATGCGATTGTGAATCATGTACGGTTCAATTCAGATTCATGCTGTATTTTTCCTAAATTTTTGCCCGCCTGAACATTATTACTATTAAACTATGAATAATATTTTATGCAACTGTAAGAGAATTTCTTGGCTGCATCACAAGAAATACAATTTGAAATAGAGAGTTGTAGTGAACCTTACAATCATGGTATGAACTTCCTTCATTTTATTTGAACTGCATACTTTGCTCATGCATGCATCGATACTATTGTGTACAAATCATGCTTATGTATCTCCGTATGGCTCAAAAAATTGTGTAGCTAGGATGACGATCTCAAAGACCATATTTTTTTCATGCTTTTATGGTGTTAAAATGTTTTGGACTCCCGTGGCAACGCACGGGCCCTTTTGCTAGTAAAGATAAAAAGAGACAGAGGTAAGAATTGGTCTGAACCAATAATAACTAGCCTTCACTATTCATTACAATGCCAACATTTTATTGTCAAGGTCTTCATCAATATTTTCGTCAAGATATCCCACCCCATCTACAGATGGACATCTCCAGTGCCCTCTGGCATATTCTTTTGCAAGACGCATACTCAGTGACGACGGGGACTACACTACAATGGCGGTATTGATCACGTCATCTATGATGACACAACTACATCAACACGACATCCCTATGTGAGCCCCCCTACACGGCCACGTGGTCCTGGGAAAATTGATGCATGCACGATGGATTTCCCTCAATCCTGACAAAAATCGCCGGTTTCATTGCTGACGGCGCCCTCTGACATCTGCAAGGTGCATCGTCCATGCGACCATGACTGCAGCTCCGCCATAGCGTTTTTTTTGTGCGCATCTGACTTTGTGCGGCTTCATCATCCATGACGCTATGCCATCGACCACGGATACTATATCATTATGATCGGCTGACTCGTCATTGACATCAAGGGGCTACGTCTACAACTACTCAACGGCAACTACTCCAGCCAAACAATGTCTTTATCGTCAATATCATTCATGTCACTTCTACTAAGACGACAGAGGGAATAGATGAGAAGACAGGAAAGACACCACAATGCCGAACCATCAACGTTGATGATGACGAAGTGGAGAGGCCTCATCTGTTGTGCAGTCAACAACAATCTAGGAGTCTGGGTGGCTAGCAATGGAACGGCGGAGAAACGGCATGCACACGCCGATTCAGTTGTGCCTTCCCTGCCGATCTTAGTGGCCGGTAATAGAACCGTGGCCCAGCCGCGTAGAGAGGAATCAGAGGCAAGGCAGATCGGCCATGTTGCGAGAGGAGTGGACTTCACGCGGAGATCGCCTTTTTTTTGGAACAAAGACGCTAGAAGCGTCCGGCTTTAAATTAATAAAGCCACGAAGGCAACAACCACAAGATTCAGAGTCTTACAAACCGAAAGTACTCGAGCACAAGGCACGAAAGGCATCAAGGTAGCAGGGAACAACAAATCGCAAATGTAGCCCTAGCCCTACTCCCTACGACGACCAATACTCCAAAAGGTGAGACCATCTACGGAGGGTAACGCACGATCGTCAAGGTACTCCTGATCTTCTCCATGGTCTCCTGCATCCGCTCAGCATCACGGTGCTTCCCCAACGGTGTCCACATCTGTAAGAAGAGATGGCATTTAAAGATATCATCAGCTGGATGAGTGGGGAACTTTTTCTCGATCGTCATTTTGTTTCGAATGGTCCAAATAGACCACAAGAGCGCCCCTACGCAACGCCATACGATCCAGCCACTAGTCCCTTTCTGAGCATTCACTATCTATAGCATATCTATGCCAGACGGGGGGTTCCAGTTTTGGTGGAACGCTTCCCTAACCGCGCTCCACGCAAACCTTGCTAACGCACATTGAAAAAAGACATGGTTCGCATCCTCATGATTCCCACAGAGCACACATGTGCTGTTGGATGGGCCATTACGTTTGGCCACATTGTCCGCCGCTGGGAGCAGATTTCTAAACATTTGCCACAAGAAAATCTTAATCTTGAGCGGTATCCCGGCCTTCCAAAGCCCCCTGGCTATGTCTAGGACGTTGCCTTCCGTCAACTTGGCATACAAGGATTTGACCGAGAATTTTTTTGAGGCCGTTAGGCCCCACGAGACCGAGTCAGCCCCCAAGCTAAGTGGTCCATTGCCAATTCTAGTGATCAGCTCATTCCAACTCCCCTCTTCCAATGCGGTAAGGGGGCGCATGAAATGTATTGCCGGGGGCGTCGTCCTAAGGGCCTCCCCCACCAACACATTAGTATCCGTAGCTATTTGGAAGAGCGAGGGGTACGTTTGCCAGAGCGGCCTCGGGTCAATCCAACTGTAGAGCCAGAACCGCGTGGACAAACCGTTGTGAACCTCAAAATGGGCCCCTACCGAGAAGGCGGGTCGGACCGCCTGGATCCCATTCCAGAACGCCGAGCCCTTGCGTTTAGCCTTAAAGAGATTCCCATCCGGGAAATATTTTTCCCTAAGAATCTCCGCCCATAGCCCCGACTCGTTTTGGGCAAGGCGTCACCACCATTTAGTTAGGAGGGCCACATTCATCAACTTGGAGTTGATAATCCCCAAGCCTCCGAACTTTTTAGGCCTACAAACCGCCGCCCACCTAACTAAGTGGTACGTCCTTTTGGTTCCAGTTCCTTCCCAAAAGAACCTGGAACGGGGGGTGTCGAACTTCGCGTGCACCCCATCCGCTAGTAGAAACATACCCATGGTGAAAAGAGGTGGGGAGGATAAACTAGTATTGGTAAGGATCAGCCTCGCCGCCGAGGACATAAACCTCCCTCTCCACGGACTCACCCTATTCGCCACCTTGCCATATAGGGATTCCCATTCGGAAATCGAAAGTTTCCGGTGAGAGATCGGGAGGCCGAGATACTTAATTGGAAAGCCCCCAAGCTTACAATTAAGTAGATTGGCCACGTGCCTACTTTTGGGTTGTCCCATCCCTCTGGTTATGACCTCGCTCTTTCGGAAACTTATTTTCTGCCCGGAAAGGAGTTCGAAAGTAATCAGCAGCAGCTTGATCTCCGCGATGCTATGCGAGTCAGGCTCAAAAAGGAGCATCGTGTCGTCGGCGTATTGTAGGTGGGTAACCCCACCGGGGATGAGGTGGGACACCAACCCTTTGATGTGCCCAGCCACCCGAGCCTTGTCAAGCATCGCCGAGAAGGCGTCCGCCACAAAGTTGAAGATGAGTGGCGAGCCAGGATCCCCCTGGCGCAGGCCCCTCCTGTTGCGGAAGAACTTTCCCATTTCACCATTGATCGTGACCGCCGTTTGCCCGCAACTAACGAGGTGCATGATCCGATGGACGAAGCCAGCCTCAAAACCTTCTTGAGGAAGACCTCCCGAACGAACTCTCAGTTCACTAGATCGTAGGCTTTTTCGAAGTCGAGCTTAAGTAGGACACCTTTCCCTTTGGTGCGTTTGAGCTCGTGGACTATCTCTAGAAGCGCCACCGGACCCTCAAGAATATTACGGCCTTTGAGGAAAGCAGTTTGGCTCTTGAGGATCACGCGTTGGGCCACCGGTGCTAGCCAAGTTGCATATGCCTTTGCGCAAATCTTGAGTGAGAGAGAAAGCTGGCCATTGACGACCCTGAGTTGTGTGCAGGTAGGGGAAAAGCTGGCCTTCTCTTATGAAGGTTGCTTACATGAAGTAATTTGGTTTTAGATGAGAGGCTGTTCGGTTGGCTCTTACGATTAGAAACGGAATCATTAGACTACCCATAGTGGGAGTTGTTGAGATTTAATTAGCACGTGTAATTAAGGAAATCCATGCTTGTAATCCACGTGTTGTTCCCGCACACTTCCCCTCCTATTCTTTGGGCAACTGACTCACTTGTTCGACGCTTCTCTCCCAAACATCGCGTCTGTGCGGCATGTCCCTTTAGGGGATATACATGTATGTAATCCATCGATCAGTAAAGCGATTAGTTACTGTCGTTACATTGATCCATCGCATGTTATCAGCATTTCGCTCTTACACTGATTCATCACATGTTATCAGCACTTCGCTCTCCGCCGAGAGAAAGGTTTTTTTTTAAGCAACCATATATTTCATTAGACAATCTGTTTACAGCGATTACACATATGGTCATCATACGAGACACAAATGCTTGTCAAGCAACTCTGCACAAAGAATTCCACAAAAGGTAAAACTATTATTTCATCCTTGCAGAAACTCGTGCCTCGTCGAAACATAGTCCACAAACGTCCTTCGCCGCCACCATGACAACGCCGAAAAAAGATAAGAATAGCCGCCATACCCAGATCTAAGAAAGCACCACCACATATAAAGATACTTTTTGAGCCGATGAAGCGGGTCACCGCAAGCGACAAGACCGACTCTTTATGGCACGTAGGCCGGGGATCACTGCGGTTACGCACGAACAACGATGGTTGTTTACGAGGCAGGGCAAACGAGGCGCAAGGCACGGCGATCCCGGCGGGGAAACCCTTGGCGCGGACGACGACCGTGCGTGGCACCTGCCAGCGGCCATGACGCGGAGCAACACGACGCCCTCCGATGGTGCGAGGCTGCATACCCCGGCAGACGTGCGTGGTGGCACTTCCCTGCGACAAGGAACGAAGCTATACTATTCTTTTTTCAGAACGGTACATGGGTGTGCCTTCTACTAGTAGTTAACTCAAAAGTAGGAGATTTAGTTAGCGGTTAGACAAAAAATAAAAATGATGATGTGGCAGGTTGTATATGCAAGGTGGCATGTGTGATGATGTGGATGGGGTGCATGTTAAAATAAATAGGAAAGTGGGGATGAGTATAGGATTGGTTTATAAAACCAATAATAGCTTGTCTTGTATTCAAAGTCCTTTTCTATGTTGTACTTTATATGTACCCGTAAGGGCATCTCCAACGGCAACCCGTAAATTTTCTCTTGTATCCGTTCGCGGACAGGGGACCAGTCCATGGACATGGATGCGGGAGGGCGCCATCCAACCGTAGCCGCATACATTTCAAACCATTTTTCAACAAACCAGATGAAATTCATGCAAACAAGGCCGTATTTCATATAAACATGACAGATTTCATACAAACAAGACGAAAACGGTTACATTTTGGACATATTTTTAACTAAAAAGCTAAAACGATGTGCATGTACGGTCGCGCGGAGCTCCACTCTCATGACACGGATAAACTACACTAGTCTACGGCCGGCCGCGGCTTGTCTTCCCCATGTCCGACAGCCGGCTAACCAGACTGTCGGGAGCCCCAGAGGCATATTCTTCCTCCGTATCTTCTCTATGTCCGACTGCGCCGCTCATCAGAGTGGCAAAGAGGATGCTTCAGCTGGAGGGGAAGGCTGCTTCCGTGGAGCTCAGACGGGTGCCCAGGATGGTATGAGATAAAGAAGAACAGGCCAGGTCACCGGCGGTGGCCTTCCCGGGACCCAAGAGGTGGCGGCCTCCCGTGTTCTACTTCTCCTCGATGATGGCGGCAGGCGCGGACGTGCTGGCCACCACCTCGTCGACATCCGCGTAGCCGACTTCTTTCTCTGCCTGCATGGCACGGCTACGCGCATCGATGGCGGATGGCACGGTCGCAAGCACTGGAGGTGACGATGGCCATGCCGCCATGCTCCCCGCCGTGCCGGCCTGGAGCAATTCGCCACTCCTCCGCGAGCTGGCTTGAAGCCACGAGTTGCTGAACCACGCGCCAACTTGGGGCGGCAACTTGCTATGTCGGGCTAGGCGAGGGAGGCAGGCCACCCAGCCGGCTTTTATGCCGGAGAATTGCTCTTCCGGCTCGTCGGATGCCATCGAAAGATTGGAGAAAATGATGGAAGGAGGTGATGGGGAGCGGTGGAGTGGTGCGATTCTTGCCTGGCGTCTGGCGTGGTTTATATAGAGGGCGGAGGGGAGGAGCCTGCCCGGCTTTGTGTTTAATGTCGGCCCGCTCGTGAACGGACGTGTGGCCGGAATAGGTTTCTCGGTTTTCACGTGGGTTTAATGGAGGCATTTAAATGCGGCGAGGAGGCGTGTTCAGCTGAGCATGCAGCGGGCGGCGCCCTCGGCAGGCGCGCCGCTTCAATGGCGAAGGCAGTGGGAGGTCTCATCCGCCCTGAGCCGCCTTCAATGTGGAGCGGCACGCTCTATAACGACATGAATGCGGGCAGCTGGAGTCGGACGGGAAGCGTGCGCGAGAGGGGGGAGGGGTTTGGGTGGGTCAGGGCGTCAGAAGCGGGCGTGACAGCGGTCCGGACTCCGGCAAACCTCCCCACATTTTTCTCCAGTTTGCGGGAAAAAAACACGTCCGGACTACGCTGCGAACCGATACAGACTCGCGCTGGATGGCTTCCATGGTCCGAACAGTATGGTCCAAACGATTGCGGAAAGTTTGTTGGTAGGCGTGGGAGATGCCCTAAGGGTCATTGAAATACACACCGAAATATTCACGGTTCATACAAGTTTCTACAGTCGTGACCTCGTGACGAAATCGGAAATCCTAGCATCCGCGGCTTGGCTTTGTTTGGAGCCGAGTCCGGCAGCTGTACCTGTAGTCGTGCACATATAAAGAAAGAGAAGGTCGTGGCGCGAACAATCACGAGAAGTATATTTATAAATAGCAAGCAGCAGGTTGTGTTTTTCGTTTCTGCAGGTTCGTCTGATTGTGTTGGATAGTCGACTCTTCGTTTGCCAGAAAAAAATTAAATGGTGCCCGCGCGCTGGGACCAACTCCCGGACGACATCGTCCGATCAATCCATGCCCGCCTACCATGCCCTGTCGACGGCGTCTACATGGCCCTTGTCTGCACGTCGTGGCGTCGAGCAACCAAGCCCGCAGTCTCGTGTCGCCCGCCGCGGCTCCTGCCTTGGCTTCTCCTCCCGCTCGCCCAAGGCCCATCCTTCGCCTGCATCATGGGCGGTGGCGGTCGCCACATACTCGACCTGCCGGAGGATACACGACGCGCTCGGTTCTTCGGCTCCTACGAAGGCCGGTGGCTGTTTCTGGCGCTCCGCCGAACTGAGGGGCACGTGCTGCTCAACCTCCGCACTCGCGAGCGTATTCCGCTCCCGGACGTCGAGTACGGGGAGATCCGGCTGGTTGGGCAGGGCGCTAACAGGTCGTTGGTCCGTGGCCCTCCTCGCCCGGTCGTGATGCTCGCGGCCACTCTTTCATCTGCGCCGGCCGTTGACGGCGGAGGGTGCGTTGCCGCCGCCATCCTCACCATGCAGCGACGGCACGGTACAGGTAAGTGGCGTTACGTCTGCTTCTGGCGCCTCGGCTCGCGCCTAGCCATCAACCAAGAAGAGGTCAACAGCACTTGCGGGACGTCACCAGAAGACATCGTCTACTTCGACGGCCGGTTCTTGGTGCTCACCAAGGGCGAGCACCTACGTGCGTACACGGTGCTCGACGAGCCGGACCCTATCAGAGGAGGGGATCTCCGAGTCGAATGCCGTCTCTACTTCACCGGCCGCGACAAGAAGATGCAAGATGGAGAGTCCCGTGCGGGCTATCTCGTCGAGTCGCGTGGCGAGCTCCTCATGGTGGTCAAGGAGTGGATGGACGATGGAGCTGCCTCATGTATCCAGGTGTTTGTGCTTACTGCTGTGCCACATGATAATCCACAGTTAACTCGCGTCTGGACAAGGGTAGAACGCCTCGATGGGCGGCTCCTTGTCATCAGCCCTGGCTGCTCGAGAGCGTACGAGTGCGTGGACTTCTCCGCCGGCTGCATAGCTGAGGGTGTCTACTTTCTCGACGACCGCACGTACTACAACACCACATACTTCGGTGCATACTTCAATCTACAGACCAACTCCGACGAGTTTACCTGCACCGACAATGGCAGCTGCAGCCTTCTGCCGGCTTCTCCTGATCAGTGCTTTCCCCGAAAGCCGCGGGAAGGCTTCTCCTCAAGTTACTCGCCCCCTGTCTGGCTCCTACATTGATGATACTGTGGAGCTCGTCTCATGTTCAGTGCAGTGCAGTCCATCAGTTCTGTCGGGATTGTAGTCCTATGCTCTAGAAACTTTAGCAAAATATATACATGTATGCGTTTTTCTATATCAAATCCTCACCTCTCAAAAGTTCAGCAGAGGCTTCATAACAATTATTTTGTGCGAGATTTGACGTTTTTTTTTCTCTTCATTTTTCATTTTTTTCTGGTGGCTGGCATTTTTTTTTCACGAATACAAAAAAGACTTAGCGTATCATTGTATTGATAGCAGAAGATTTAACGAAGATATTACAGAGATAGCTTTGCAAGCACAAACATGAAAGCGGCGTGAGCAAGGCATACAAGAGCGCATGAGAAGGGCATGCACGACCCAGCTACCTAGTCTAAGCCTCGTTGATCAGCTGGCCAAGCCCCCTGGCCCTAGCGCGAGCCCAAGCTCAAGCTCTAGCATCGTCTTTTGTCTCGTTCGTGAGCCGCACCATCGAAGGTGTATCGCCGTTGAACACACAACCATTGCGGTGCTTCTACTTCGCCAAGCCGTGAGGATGAACACAATGGCTAGCCCGCGTCGAAGTGCGGTTGGGGAATCTCAGATAGATGTTGAAAACTACTCACGGAACTCGTCGTCCGGGCTGGGGAGCACGGTCGTGGCATGGCACCAGGCCAGTATCTCATGCCACACCTGGGGGGAGAAGGAACAGCCGGCGAGAAGGTGCTGGATGGTTTCTGGTTCCTGGTCGCACAGAAGGCGGAGAGGGTGATGTGGCAGACCGCAACGTGCCAATCTGTCCGCGGTCCAGCATCGGCCCTGGTATGGTAAGCAAGCCAGAGGAAGATCTTCACGCGTAGCGGAGCCCAGGACTTCCAGGTGAGGCACCAAGATGGCTCAATGGTCGATCCAGAGAAGAGCCACTAGTAGAAAACAGGGCTTTGGTTCGGGCCAGCCCAGCCCATTAGTCCCGGTTCAGTCACGAACCGGGACCCATGTGAGGCATACGTCCTGGTTCTACGCCCAGGGGGCCGGCCGGGGCCTCGTGGGCATTGGTCCCGGTTCATCTGGACCCATTTGTCCCGGTTCCTGGCACGAACCGGGACCAATGGGCCTCGCTCCTGGCCCATATCCATTGGTCCCGGTTCGTGGCTTGAACCGGGACAGAAGGGGGGCCTTTAGTCCCGGTTCCACGCACGAACCGGGACCAATGAGGTGGCTATATATACCCCATCGCCGGCGAGCAGAGCACTCCACACTGCTCTGTTTTTTCTGGCCGGCGAGGGGAAAGCTTTGTGGTGCTCTAGCTCACCTCCTATGCACATGAGGTGTTTGATGAAATGTCCGAGCCACACTAGTTAAGCTTTCTTCTCTCGAAGCTCGACCTTCAAGCTCCATTTTCCTCAAGATTTGTCTAGATTTAGCGGTCCGTCACGTCCCGTCCCCGTCTTCACCGCCGTCGATCGCCCGCGCCGATCTCGTCGCCGACATAACCGTGGTGAGCCTCTTGTTCTTATCTTCTTTCTAAAAGAAAAAAATTCTCGTCGCCGGTTTTTTACACACTTAATTATATATAATGCACGCAGATGAACCGGCAATGGATGTACGGTGACAGACGCACCTCCGAGTACATTAAGGGCGTGCATAATTTTCTCGAAGTGGCTGAGGCAAACAAGCAGAATGGTTTTATGTGTTGTCCATGCCCTATATGTGGGAATACGAAGTCTTACTCTGACCGAAAAATTCTTCACACCCACCTGCTTGAGAAGGGTTTCATGCCACACTATAATATTTGGACCAGGCATGGAGAAATAGGGGTTATGATGGAAGACAGCGAAGAAGAAGAGGACGATGACAACTATGTGCCCCCTGAATACGGTGATGCTGCAACGGGGGAAGCTGAAGATCAAGAGGAACCAGACGATGTGCCCGATGATGATCTCCGCCGGGTCATTGTTGATGCAAGGAGACAGTGCGAAAGTGAAAAGGAGAAGCTGAAATTCGATCGCATGTTAGAGGATCACCAAAAAGGGTTGTACCCCAATTGCGAAGATGGCAACACAAAGCTCGGTACCGTACTGGAATTGCTGCAGTGGAAGGCAGAGAATGCTGTACCTGACAAAGGATTTGAGAAGCTACTGAAAATATTGAAGAAGAAGCTTCCAAAGGATAACGAATTGCCCGACAGTACGTACGCAGCAAAGAAGGTCGTATGCCCTCTAGGATTGGAGGTGCAGAAGATACATGCATGCCCTAATGACTGCATCCTGTACCGCGGTGCGTACGAGGATTTGAACGCATGCCCGGTATGTGGTGCATTGCGGTATAAGATCAGACGAGATGACCCTGGTGATGTTGACGGCGAGCCCCCCAGGAAGAGGGTTCCTGCGAAGGTGATGTGGTATGCTCCTATAATACCACGGTTGAAACGTCTGTTCAGAAACAAAGAGCATGCCAAGTTGATGCGATGGCACAGAGAGGACCCTAAGAAAGACGGGAAGTTGAGAGCACCCGCTGACGGGTCGCAGTGGAGAAAAATCGAGAGAAAGTACCGGGAGGAGTTTGCAGGTGACACAAGGAACGTATGGTTTGGTTTAAGCGTGGATGGCATTAATCCTTTCGGGGAGCAGAGCAGCAATCACAGCACCTGGCCCGGGACTCTATGTATCTATAACCTTCCTCCTTGGCTGTGCATGAAGCGGAAGTTCATTATGATGCCAGTACTCATCCAAGGCCCTAAGCAACCCGGCAACGACATTGATGTGTACCTAAGGCCATTAGTTGAAGAACTTTTACAGCTATGGAATGGAAACGGTGTACGTGTGTGGGATGAGCACAGACAGGAGGAATTTGACCTGCATGCGTTGCTGTTTGTAACCATCAATGATTGGCCTCCTCTCAGTAACCTTTCAGGACAGACAAACAAGGGATACCACGCATGCACGCACTGTTTAGCTGACACCGAAAGTATATACCTGGACAAATGCAGGAAGAATGTGTACCTGGGGCATCGTCGATTTCTTCCGACCAACCATCAATGTCGAAAGAAAGGCAAGCATTTCAAAGGCGAGGCAGATCACCGGAAGAAACCCGCCATGCGTACCGGTGATCACGTACTAGCTATGGTCAATGATTTACACGTAATCTTTGGAAAGTGTCCTGGCGGACTATCTGTTCCGAATGACGCTGAGGGACGCGCTCCCATGTGGAAGAAGAAATCTATATTTTGGGACCTACCCTACTGGAAAGACCTAGAGGTCCGCTCTTCAATCGACATGATGCACGTGACAAAGAACCTTTGCGTGAACCTGCTAGGCTTCTTGGGCGTGTATGGAAAGACAAAAGATACACCGGAAGCACGGGAGGACCTGCAACGTTGGCACGAAAAAGACGGCATGCCTCCAAAGCAGTATGAAGGTCCTGCCAGCTACGCTCTTACCGAAGAAGAGAAGGAAATCTTCTTTGAATGCCTGCTCAGTATGAAGGTCCCGTCTGGCTTCTCGTCGAATATAAAGGGAATAATAAATATCCCAGAGAAAAAGTTCCAGAACCTAAAGTCTCATGACTGCCACGTGATTATGACGCAACTGCTTCCGGTTGCATTGAGGGGGCTTCTACCGGAAAACGTTCGATTAGCCATTGTGAAGCTATGTGCATTCCTCAATGCAATCTCTCAGAAGGTGATTGATCCAGAAATCATACCAAGGCTAAGGAGTGATGTGGCGCAATGTCTTGTCAGTTTCGAGCTGGTGTTCCTACCATCCTTCTTCAATATCATGACGCACGTCCTAGTTCATCTAGTCGACGAGATTGTCGTTCTGGGCCCCGTATTTCTACACAATATGTTCCCCTTTGAGAGGTTCATGGGAGTCCTAAAGAAATATGTCCGTAACCGCGCTAGGCCAGAAGGAAGCATCTCCATGGGCCATCAAACAGAGGATGTCATTGGGTTTTGTGTTGACTTCATTCCTGACCTTAAGAAGATTGGTCTCCCTCAATCGCGGTATGAGGGGAGACTGACTGGAAAAGGCACGCTAGGAGGGGACTCAATAATATGCAGGGACGGGCATTCTTGGTCTCAAGCACACTACACAGTTCTACAGAACTCTATCTTGGTGACCCCGTATGTCGATGAACACAAGAACATTCTGCGCTCCAAACACCCGGAGCAGTGTGATGACTGGATTACATGTGAACACATCAGGACTTTCGGCAGTTGGTTGGAAACACGTCTCAGAGGTGACAACACTGTTTCTGATGAGCTATACTCGTTGTCCAGGGGACCATCTTCGACTGTATTGACTTACAAAGGATACGAGATAAATGGGAATACATTTTACACGATCGCCCAAGATCAAAAGAGCACCAACCAAAACAGCGGTGTCCGCTTTGATGCAGCAACCAAGAGGGGAAAGGACACATATTATGGTTACATAGTGGACATATGGGAACTTGACTACGGACATGATTTTAAGGTCCCTTTGTTTAAGTGCAAATGGGTCAATCTGTCAGGAGGCGGGGTACAGGTAGAGCCACATTACGGAATGACAACAGTGGATCTAAACAATCTTGGGCACACAGACGAACCATTCGTCCTAGCCAATGATGTGGCGCAGGTTTTCTATGTGAAGGACATGTCTACCAAACCGAGAAAAAGAAAAGATAAGGAAGCGAATACATCATACGATGAGCCAAAGCGCCACATAGTTCTTTCAGGGAAAAGAGACATCGTGGGAGTGGAGGGTAAAACAGACATGTCTGAAGATTATGAAAAGTTTCATAAAATTCCTCCCTTCAAATTCAAGGCTAACACAAGCACCCTGTTAAGCGATGAAGAATATCCATTGTTACGGCGCAATAAGCAAAGCACACAAGCAAAGAAAAAGTGAAGACAGATGAAGTCAGAAAGGGTTGAAAATTGATGATATGGCTTTGAATGGTTCATTTTGAGCACACAAAAAGTCTGGATTTCAAATAAGTTCAAAAAAATGAAATCCCTTTGTAACAGATGAGTTTTTGTCCGAAACCCTGATACTTCGAAAGAGATTGTCCATTTTGTACACGAAGTGCATCCAGTTTTTGCCGTAACCCTCTCAAATTTTTAGCACATGCTATGTGGGTGAAATGATGATATCATGCCAATTTTCAACCTCTTCAGAGTTCATGTGAAGTGCTTTTCAATTTCAGGGTCATTTAGCTCAAAAAAATCAGTAAATGCATGAAAAATAACAGATGAAGTCAGAAAGGGTTGAAAATTGATGATGTGGCTTTGAATGGTTCATTTTGAGCACACAAAAAGTATGGGAGTTCAATAAGTTAAAAAAAATGAAATCCCTTGTAACAGATGAGTTTTTCTCCGAAACCCTGATACTTCGAAAGAGATTGTCCATTTTGTACACGAAGTGCATCCAGTTTTTGCCGTAACCCTCTCAACTTTTTAGCACAGCATGTGGGTGAAATGATGATATCATGCCAATTTTCAACCTCTTCAGAGTTCATGTGAAGTGCTTTTCAATTCAGGGTCATTTAGCTCAAAAAAATCAGTGAAATGCATGAAAAATAACAGATGAAGTCAGAAAGGGTTGAAAATTGATGATGTGGCTTTGAATGGTTCATTTTGAACACACAAAAAAGTCTGAGTTCAAATAAGTTTAAAAAAATGAAATCCCTTTGTAACAGATGAGTTTGTCCGAAACCCGATACTTCGAAAGAGATTGTCCATTTTGTACACGAAGTGCATCCAGTTTTTGCCGTAACCCTCTCAACTTTTAGCACATGCTATGTGGGTGAAATGATGATATCATGCCAATTTTCAACCTCTTCAGAGTTCATGTGAAGTGCTTTTCAATTTCAGGGTCATTTAGCTCAAAAAAATCAGTAAATGCATGAAAATAACAGATGAAGTCAGAAAGGGTTGAAAATTGAGATGTGGCTTTGAATGGTTCATTTTGAATAGAAAAAAAGTCTGGAGTTCAAATAAGTTTAAAAAAATGAATCCCCCTTGTAACAGATGAGTTTTTGTCCGAAACCCTGATACTTCGAAAGAGATTGTCCATTTGTACACGAAGTGCATCCAGTTTTTGCCTAAACCTCTCCACTTTTAGCACATGCTATGTGGGTGAAATGATGCTATAGCAATTTTCAACCTCTTCAGAGTCATGTGAAGTGCTTTCAATTTCAGGGTCATTTAGCTCAAAAAAATCAGTAAATGCATGAAAAATAACAGATGAAGTCAGAAAGGGTTGAAAATTGATGATGTGGCTTTGAATGGTTCATTTGAAACACAAAAGTCTGAAGTTCAATAAGTTTAAAAAAATGAAATCCCCTTTGTAACAGATGAGTTTTCGCCCGAAACCCTGATACTTCGAAAGAGTTGTCATTTTGTACACGAAGTGCATCCAGTTTTGCCGTAACCCTCTCAATTTTAGCACATGTATGTGGGTGAAATGATGATGATCATATGCCAATTTTCAACCTCTTCAGAGTTCATGTGAAGTGCTTTTCAATTTCAGGGTCATTTAGCTCAAAAAATCAGTAAATGCATGAAAATAACAGATGAGTCGAAGAAGGGTTGAAAATTGATGATGATGTGGCTTGAAGGTCATTTTGAACAAAAAAGTCTGGAGTCAATAAAGTTAAAAATAAAAAATGAAATCCCCTTGTAAAAGATGAGTTTTTGTCCGAAACCGATACTTCGAAAGGATTGTCCATTTGTACACGAAGTGTCCTCCGTTTTTGCCGTAACCCTCTCAACTTTTTAGCACATGCTATGTGGGTGAAATGATGATATCATGCCAATTTTCAACCTCTTCAGAGTTCATGTGAAGTGCTTTTCAATTTCGGGTCATTAGCTAAAAAATCAGTAAATGCATGAAAAATAACAGATGAAGTCAGAAAGGGTTGAAAATTGATGATGGCTTTGATGGTTAATTTTGAACACAAAAAACTTCTGGAGTTCAAATAAGTTCAAAAAAATGAAATCCCTTTGTAACAGATGAGTTTTCGTCCGAAACCCTGATACTTCGAAAGAGATTGTCCATTTTGTACACGAAGTGCATCCAGTTTTTACCGTAACCCTCTCAACTTTTTAGCACATGCTATGTGGGTGAAATGATGATACCATGCCAATTTTCAACCTCTTCAGAGTTCATGTGAAGTGCTTTTCAATTTCAGGGTCATTTAGCTCAAAAAAAATCAGTAAATGCATGAAAAATAACAGATGAAGTTAGAAAGGGTTGAAAATTGATGATGTGGCTTTGAATGGTTCATTTTGAACACACAAAAAGTCTGGAGTTCAAATAAGTTCAAAAAAATGAAATCCCTTTGTAACAGATGAGTTTTCGTCCGAAACCCTGATACTTCGAAAGAGATTGTCCATTTTGTACATGAAGTGCATCCAGTTTTTGCCGTAACCCTCTCAAATTTTATGAAACTCTAATAGCAAAAATAATAAACTAAAAGAATGAACTAGAAAACTTTAATGAAACTCTAATAGAAAAAAGAATGAACTAGAAAACTTTAATGAAACTCTAATAGCAAAAGGAATCAACTAAAATTTATGCAACTAAAATTATCAAAGTATTTTCTGTTCAAAACATTAAAAGCAAAAAGAATTTTCATAAAGAACTTTTTTTGTTAGAAACTTTTATAGCAAAAGGAATTATCATAAAGATTTTTTTTGTTAGAAACTAAAATAACAAAAATTGTTTTTGAATATAATGATAAAACACAGTAATATTAAATAGCAGGAAAAAGAATCACTCCAAAATCTATTTTTATAGTAAAGTTAATCACAAACTAGTGATTCACACAAATTTCAAAGAATTTAAATTTAAACAATCAAATTGGAAAACTAATGGCACTAACTGCAAGTTTACAATTTTTATTACCTAAAAGCAAAAAGAATCACTGAAAAACAGTTTGTATTTTGTTGTAAGTAGAAACAAAATAAAATAAATAAAGCAAAAAAGAAAACAAAAAAACTAGAAAAAAATTTAAAAAAAATGCCACCTACTGGGCCACCACGGCCTGAATACGACTAGAAACCCATCCATGGGCCAGGATTCAGGCCCGCAGAGGCCCAGCAGGCCCACGGCAAAGAGTAGCAGAGAAGGCCCGAAAGCCTGCAGTTGAGAGGAGCTCGAGAGGGTCGGCGCAGCAGCGCTTATAAACCACTCTCGAGCTCTCTCAACTAGCGAGGTGGGACTAAACATCCCACCGCACCGCGCCAGCGCAAGGCCTTTGGTCCCGGTTGGTAGCAGCAACCGGGACGAAAGGGGGGGCATTGGTCCTGGTTGGTGGAACAAACCGGGACCAATGCCCCCCCTTTGGTCCCGGTTCGTGCCACCAACCGGGACCAAAGGTCTCTGTTTCCCGCCCATTGGGCTGCTGAAAAGAGACCTTTGGTCCCGGTTGGTGGCACGAACCGGGACCAAAGAGTGGCATTCGTCCCGGTTTGTGCCACGAACCGGGACCAATGCTCTGTGTATATAAGCAGGACTTACGAATTTTTCAGTTTTCATCGACCATTTGCCCCCCGATGACGCCGAGCTCATCGACGCCGCCAGGCTGCCCGTGCTCGCCGTCGCCGCCCCGAGGTCGCCGTCGCCGCCCGCTCCTCGTCGCTATCGCCCCGCGCCCCTGCCCTGCCCCGACGCCGACGCCGTGCGCCCCTGCCTCGACCTCGACGCCAACGCCGCCGCGCCCCTGCCCTGCCCCGACGCCCCGCCACGCCCCTACCCTGCCGTCAACGCCGCCGCACCAGTGCCCGCCGGCCAGGCCGGTACTCCCTCCTCCCTCCCACCCCTCTCCTCTGTCCTTCCTCCATGTATGTGATGATGGTGAAGTTGGTTCAGTGCAAAAATTCAGCCATGTCCACAAGGTGTTTGATGAAATGCTAGGGCTTGCTAGGGAACTTTGTTTTATGTGAAACTTGGCAGGATGATGTCTCCTTGGATGTTAGTGAAGATGGTTAAGTTGGTTTGATAAAAGGAAAAACTTCTTAGTGCAAGTTTTATTAAAATTTAGTGCTGGACAGAAACTATATGAATTTTTTTGGTGGACTTGCTAGATGAAATTGGGGCTGCCCTTCTGGACTTAAGGGTTTAGTTGGAAGGACTACAAGATGTAAAAAATTCAGAATTTTTTTAGCAAGGAAAAATTGGGTTGTAGTTCAATGCCAAGATTGGACCAAAATTGATGTTTTTGTTCATAGCATTTTTTTGTCCATGTATGTATGTATGTATGGATGGATGGATATGGATGTATATACAAAATGTTCATATATGATTTTTTTTTTGTTCATAGCAATTTTTTTTCCATTTATGTATAATTTATGTATGTATGTTCATATATGCAAAAGTTACATTTAAGAAAAAATAAGAAAATGTATGTATGTTCATATGCAAAGAATATGCAAAAGTTAGAATTTTCATGTTCATAGAATTTTCTTTGTCAATTTATGTATATGTATAGGAAAATTGTGCATGATCAAAGTCATTTATGTCAAAGTTTGCGATATACCCCCTCCCCGATAACATTTTTTTTATATGATGAATTTTTTTTAATAGCCATATATATGTATGTGGCTATATGTATGTATGGATGTTCATAGAATTTTTTTATATGTATGTGGCTATATGTATGTCGTTGTCGATATAGCTCCTCCCCGATAACTTCGACATGAGGGGGGGGGGGGGTCGATATACCCCCTCCCCGATAACATTTTTTTTTCTAAGTTACTAAGGTAAAATGTTCACCCCCCTCGATATACCGGGCGACTAACTCTCGAGGCCACCCAAACCCTAGAAAAAAAAGCGTTGTCGATCTCCTACCCCCTCCCGCCCCTACCCGACAAACTCTCGAGGCCACCCAAACCACTAGAAGATAACTCCGGTAACTTCGACATGAGGGGGGACGTCGATCAACCCCCTCTCGCCCGAACAAGTCTATGTATTATTTTATATCGCGGTGGACATATATCAAAGTTTGATCATATGTCAAAGTTTGAATTTTGACATATGCAACATTTTATCATATATCAAAGTTTGATCATATGTCAAAGTTTGAATTTTGACATATGCAACATTTGATCATATGTCAAAGTTTGATCATATGTCAAAGTTTGAATTTTGACATATATAGATTTATCAAGAATGCCCCCATGTTTTTTTCTTTTTTTTTCCTTTGTTCAAGTTGAATTATGTCATGGAGATTATTGGAGATTATGTAATGCTCTATATATGCTATGTATATGCTCTTTTTGAAATTTTAGGTATATGCTCTGTATATGCTCTTTTTTGCATTTTTAGAAAAATATTGGAGATTATGTAATGCTCACAAAAAAGTCTATTTTTTGTTCATAAGAATTTTATGTATGTATGTTCATATGCAAAAGTTACATTTAAGAAAAAAAGAAAATGTATGTATATTCATATGCAAAGAATATGCAAAAGTTAGAATTTTTTATGTTCATAGAATTTTTTTTTGGTGATATTGTAGAATATGAACCTTTGAATATGGATGGATGGATGGATGAACATTTTGTTAGATAATTTTTCTGTAGTATATATATGAAAAAATTGGTCAAATTTTTTTGTAGTAGATGATGATGATGATATGAAAACTTGGTCAATTTTTTTTGTCAGAGCATGTTTTTGTTCATGATGAGGGGGGTGGGGGTCGATGTACATAGTGATGTAATTTTTTTGTTCATTATATATATATATAATGTATTTTTTTCAATGTATATTTGTATGTGGTAGCTATATATGGATGATGAGGGGGGTGGGGGTCGATATACCCCCTCCCCGATAACTTCGACATGAGGGTGGGGTCGATATCCCCCTCCCCGATAACTTCGACATGAGGGGGGGGGGGTCGATATAAACCCCTCCCGATAACTTCGACATGAGGGGGGGGGTCGATAAACCCCCTCCCGATAACTTCGACATGAGGAGGGTCGATATACCCCCTCCCCGATAACTTCGACATGAGGGGGGGGGTCGATATACCCCCTCCCCGATAACTTCGACATGAGGGGGGGTCGATATACCCCCTCCCCGATAACTTCGCCGCATGCTCCCCCGAGCTCGGCCTTGCTCTGCCACTACTCCATGGTCGCCGCCCCCCGTCGCCCAAACCCTAGAAGCGTTGTCGAGGCCACCCCAAACCGTAGAAGCGTCGAGCTAGCTAGGTCTACGTTTGCACTAATATATCCATCTGTCATGTTTGTATATTAATTGCCATGTTGTAATATTTGCAGAAACTATGGAGCACCGAGACATCGAATCAGAACAGTTGTTGGGGGACATAATCCTCGGCGGAGGTGATGTCTTGTCGTTTCTCAACGACACCGATGGTTTGGAAGGAGAGGGTGAAGCAGGCTCCGGTGATCGAACAATGGAGGTGGAAGGACATGATTATGATGACTCTGGTGACGGAATGCCGATGGAAGAAGGAGACCGTGATGACTGCTCCGGTGAGCGAACGGAGGAAGGAGATGTTGCAAAGTCCGGCGAGGTATATATATTAATTAAGCCTGTGCTGACTAGCTAATTGATGCATTAATTGTTTTGGTATGTACACATATTAACTCGCTTCTTTCTTCTTTTCTAGCCCTCCGGATCGAGCCAAACTTCGGTAACGAGACGAGGCCCAAAGAAAAGGTTGCGCCAGGATGAAAGGTTCATGATCACAGCAATCAAGGGCGATGGCCAACCGATTGAACCCAGCCGGACCAAGGAAGCATTTTCTGCTCAGTGCGGGGTTCTTGTTAGGGACATGATCCCGATCAGCATCCACCAATGGAATAAGCCTAAGAGCGAAGACCCTCAAATGTCTTTTGTCAACGATAGACAGAAAGATGATCTTTGGACCGCGCTGAAGGCAAATTTCACCCTACCGCCAGAGGAGGATCCGGATAAGCCAGTTATAGAGCCATTGGTCAAGGCTCATGCTCTTAAGAAGATGGCAGATCTATTCAGGAGGTGGAAGAATGAGTTGAAATCAACGTTTGTCGACAAAGGGAAGACTCCAGAATTCACCGGCCGATTTGAGAAGATAAGAGATCACTGGCCCGCATTTGTGGCCCACAAGACATCGGAGAAGAGTAAGAAGATGTCAGCGACAAACAAGAAAAATGCTGCAAAGAAGGAGCATCACCATCGCACGGGGTCAGGTGGCTACCTCAAAGCCCGGCCGTTGTGGGACAAGGCTGAGAAGGACCTGCTTGATAAAGGGGTCGAACCAGAGACATTGAACTGGCCAGACCGTTCAAGGACTTGGTTCTTCGGGGTTGGGGGAACCTTGGACCCTGAAACAGGGAAGTGCCGTTGGACGAAGGAGCAACTTGAAATACCCGTCAAGAAGCTTCAGAAGTATATCGCCGCAGCGCAGCAAGGGACGTTCGTTCCCGACAGAGAGAACGACGAGCTCACAATGGCCCTCGGGAATCCTGAGCACCCAGGACGAACACGAGGCATGGCAGGCTCCGTTGCATGGAAGGAAGGGTTTCCCAGCGCAGGCGGTTACAAAACCCGGGAGAGGAGAAGGAAAGTGGAGCAGACCGAACTGCAGAAGCTGAATGCAAGGGTACGAGCGCTAGAGGAACAAGCACTAGTTCAGAGGCAGCGACCTGCCGAAGCTACCCCGCCATCTCAGCGGAGAAGCAGCGTGGCTTCCACCGAGCTCCTTCAGCAGCCTCACTTCACGGATCCCAGCTACCCCGTGGATGCTATCACGGAGGCTCAAGATTGCCACCTTATGGCGCAATGGCAGCACCTCAAAGTCAAGGCGGCTGTCGGCTCTGTTGCACCTCCTCAACCCGGCGCAACTTTTCACTGCCTTCCGATTCCAGAAGGCTATGCTGTTGTGATGGTCGATGAAATAACGGAGGGATTTGAGGAGCTCGAGCTTGACCACCCTACCGGTGAAGGGGATACTCAGCTGGGTCTTACTCTGAAGACTCCATGTCTATGGCGGAAGGAGCTCATCAACCTTCCGAACTGGACGCCTCCGCCTCCTCCTCCAGTGAGTCAGGGCACTCCGCATCCTCCTCCGCCTCCTCCTCTGGCGAGTGATCAGGGCACTCCGCCTCCTTCTCCGGCTGCTCTGGTGCGTGGCAGCACTCCGCCTCCTTCTCCAGCTGCTCCGGCGCGTGGCGGCACTCCGCCTCCTTCTCCGCCTGCGCCGGCGCGTCCGAGCAGCCCGCCTCCTTCTCCGCCTCGTCAACAACAGCGGAAGATAGCCGCCACCGCTCCGGCTGCTCCGGCGCGTCATAGCACTCCGTCTCGTAAGCAATGAAGGAAGACAGCCGCAGCCGCTCCGGCTGCTCGGCTGGCGTCTAGCAGTACAGCCAGAGGCGGGAGGCAATACAAATTCGGTCCATCTATCAAGCATCTAGATAGATTACCATACGAGATGACCGAGGAGGAAAACGAGGAGATCTGTCAAGCCCAAGTGAAGGACTTTTTTGCAAAGAAAAATCCACCTCCGGAGGAGAAGATGGATCCGGTGAAATTGAAGCGCACTTTGAAGAACCTGAAGCGACCACCACCGCCTCCGCCGGATGACAACCATGTCCGCGCTCTGAAAAAGGCAGTGGAAGGAGTGCGCCGGTCGGGAACTACTTCAAGTGACAAAAGGTTACAAGAACGAAGAAGAGGGAAAAAAATTCCCCAGCTCGGCGAACAGGCAAACCAATCATGCCCCCCGCTCAAGGTGTCTAGCGATATCGTCGCAAATCTGCCGGGGATGCTGCCCGGTACCAATCTTGGTGATTACCTGCCCGACGATGCACATTTTGATACAATGAAGGTGGACGAACACAAATACCAGTACGGGAAGCCTCCCGTCAGACCTGGTGATCCTCCTCTAACAACGATGATGCGAAGATTCCATAAGTGGTACATGGACACCTGCAAGTCTGGGAAGGATATTTTGACGCTGAGAGTTAAAGAGGAGCACGACCTCGTTGGAATTGATCTATTGTCTGTTCCATTTGAGGAGTTCTTCCAGTTTTTCAATCAAAAGGACCTCGATAAAATAATCATCACTTGCTACTGTCTGTAAGTACTATACTTCTTTAATTAAGTCTCTATATATAGCTCAGCTCTTTCATTGCATGTATATATAATTATCCTCACTATATTATGCAGATTGAAGATCGTCGAATGCAGAAATGCACAAATCTATGATATTGGGTTCATTAACACAAATCTCATAGATGAATGGACGGTTAAATATCATGCCAAAGAAACCGAGGCCAACTTGCTACAATCGTTGCTTCGAAATCAAAACAAAGATAAAATACTCTTTCCTTACAACTTCAAGTGAGTGTTACTGTCTTGTGCATATTCGGTTTCCCTTATTACTCGAGGTTATAGTAATGTAATTGATGAGTTATGCATGCGTGCGCAGCTTCCACTTTATTCTCCTAGAGATTAAGCTTGAGCAGGGACAAGTAACCGTCTTAGACTCAAGACGAAAAGATCCCAAGGAGTATGCGGCCATGACTGAAATGCTCCAGAAGTAAGTTCAATCGATCATTATCGCACCATATCGGCAACTTTGGTCATTTCCTAATATCAAGTAATTATTTTCTTTGTCTCGCAGGGTTTGGAAAGTGTTCACCACAGAAGCTCCGGGACTGCCGGGGGAGCTGCGATTTAGACACCCGAAAGTAAGTACTACTAGCTAGTTCCGCGCATCTCCCATTGATTCTAGCTAGTTTCATCAATACCATTTATAATGCTTGATTATCAGTTTGATTGACCTTTATTTCTCGTAAAGTGGTTGTGGCAGGAAGGCGGGAATAATTTTTTTGGATACTACATTTGCGAGTACATCTACAACGCGACGACCTCTAAGCGGGGCTACTGTGAAAAACAATATGAAGTGCGTAAGCAATAATATTCACAATTTTATTTTATTACCATCATTTGTGTTGAGTTTCATTCATATATATGTATTGACCCCCTTCTTCAAATTAGATTTGGCAGATGCGGGATGAACTCCTACCACAAGATCGCATAAAAGCAATTCAAGAGGAATTGGCGGGATTCTTTCTTGACCACGTCATCAATCCAGCCGGAGAATACCATGTGGAACTTGACATCAAATGTTAGGGATTGTAAGAGATCTTATATTGTATATATGTAGCTAGTAGCGTCGGATAGATATACGAAAACTTGTTGTTCAACCAATCTCTCGGAGAAGGGGGAGGTCGATCACTTCTCTCTGTATATGTTCATGACGATCTTGTGTACTTAATGGTTTCCTTCATTTGCTTACTAGCTAGCGTGTCGAGTCCTCTCTATACGTATAGTACGAGCGTCGACCAAGCACGGAGATAAGAGAGGACACTTCTCTCTATTAGCTAGCTAACACAATATATGAAACCCCTAAATTAACCCACAAAACCCCCAAACCCCCCCCCCCTTTCAAAAAAAACAAAAACCCCAGCTCCTGAGCTGCTGACACGTGGATGATCTTTGGTCCTGGTTGGTGTTACCAACCGGGACTAAAGGCCCTCCTCTCTGGGCTCGCCGCAGCGGCCACGTGGAGCCCCATCTGTCCCGGTTCGTATAAGAACCGGGACTAAAGGTGTTGGGCTTTAGTCCCGACCCTTTAGTCCCGGTTCCCGAACCGGGACAAATGGGCCTTATGAACCGGGACAAATGGGCCTTTTTCTACTAGTGAGCGCCAGGTAACAAGACTTGGCAGAATAAGCGCCCGACGAGGTCCGGCGCCAGGTGATGCGGTCTGGCTCATCAGAAAGAGTGAAGTCCTGCAGCCGCACCCACAGGGAGACATACTGAACCAGCTTGGCCGGGCCAAGGGTGTCGCGGATGTTACGAATCCACGAGCATCCGAGCAGGCCGTCTCGAACCGAGCGCGCTTTCATCTCTCCTTCATCAAGGGTGAAGCTCTCTCCCTCCGAAGAAAGCCATATATTCTGCAATCTCACTTGATTTTACTAGTATAGTATAGTATATATATATATATACTCTCCCTCTGTAAACACATGTAAGACGTACTGCCAAAACATCTTATACTCCCTCTGTCCCATAATATGAGAACGTTTTTCAAGCTATGTTAACTTGAAAAACGTTCTTATATTATGGGACGGAGGGAGTATTTGTTTAGAGGGAGTACTAAGAGCATCTTCAATAGACGATGTAGTTGCAAAAATAACTGAAATTTACATCACCAAGACCAAAAAACAATGCTCCAACAGACAATGTAGATGGAAAACAAAATACTCCAAATTTACTCTAAATGTAAAATACGGTACTTCGTGATGCAAATTTGCATCACCAGCCGCACCCGAGCAAAAACTAGCCGTTCCACGTGAACGCCCAACTGCCAGTCAAAATTTCATTCCGCCTCCCCCGCGCGACAGCCGTGCGACCTCTCGCCGCCACCGCCATCGAAACCCACCCTGTCGCACAGATGGCAACGAAGTTTTGTGGTGTGTGACAAAAGAGGAACAAGTGGTGTGCAATCATTAGGAAGGATAATGTGGTCCATGAGCTTGGCCATAGGGACACCCCGGAGTTAGCGGCGTGCTCCTACAATGCCAAGACGGTTGAGCTCTATCAGGAAGGGGCACTTCTGAACTTCCCTTGAGTGTCGTGAGTACGCGAGGTTCCTCACGCCGGAGGGCATGAGGATATGCACCAAAACTGAGGAGAAGGAGAACCTCTGGGCCGAGATGCAGTTCTTCGACCCCATGGTGAGGGAGCGCTTGCCATCGATGAGCAACTCGTGAAGATCAACAAGATGATGCCACTTCAATATGAAGCCAGGAAGAGCGCAGCGGAGGATCCCGTAGACTGGGATGACATCGAGGGTTGGGAGGGGGGTTCAGCAGGGGCATCGTAGGTCCACCAGGGACGACGACGAGGCCGGCCCCTCTGGCCACTAGCTTGCTAGATGGGTAGCGCTAATTCATATGAATTGTTTAACTTTATGTATGTTTTATGTTTGAACTATGTGCATGGTTTGTAGGACTGTTTAATTACTAGTATGTGTAAAATATCTAATGAACCTAGCTAGTTATATGTGTTTTATGTTGAATTATATCTATACATGTGTTCTGTGTTGGTCATTTAGTTTAAAGATGTATGATTATTGTGGTCAACATGATGAAAGCAGTAAATGGATGCCCCGTGTGAGACCTGTGGTGCTTGGAGATGCCATAAGGATAATAAGTTCTTCATAGATCTTCCGAATGACTTCCTCACTAGGACGGTATGTTTTTTTTCAACTTGTTCTGATTGAGTTTCATATGGTGGTTGTGCCCAAAATTGTCTAACTAATTCTTCTTTTAATTTTGCTCAGGTCATCTCTTGCGGGGCAAGGCGTGACTTCTTAAAGAGGTTTCGAGTTCCGCTTAATGCAATCATCACATTCCAGTGCGTCCTCATGAAGATGTTGACAACCCAACACTTCAATTGTCTTGTCACCAACGAGCCAAACCACACATATTTTGGTTGCCCTGATTGGAGAGCCCTTGCAAATGCTTACACGATAAAAGATGGGGAGAGAGCCACATTCTACCTTGAGTATGATTGTGACGAGATCATGGTCTACTACAGGCCTAGTGGCAGCTCTGTTTCACTTACTCCAGACTATGACCCTGAGTTCGCCTGCCGAAGAGTCTAGTTAGTAGGCATACATGGCAGATCATGTTATTAGCACCTCTATTTAGTTGAACTTGTGTGTTACTCTTGCCTCTTTTTAGTACTTTGTTGAACTATGTTAATTAGTACATTGTTGAATTTAAATGCTATTATTTGCCTCTACTTAGTACTGTCAAAACTTGATTTAATTACTATTGTAAACTAGATTATGCTGTCATTTTAGTTGGGATAGCGCTGTTGTACAACTTTTATTTCAAATCTGAAAATCAAATTCTGGCATGGAGCCAACATGGCATGCCACTACTGATGAATATTAGTGGTGGTGTTGGCCATGTGGCACTTCATTACCATCTAAAATACTGCTGACGTGGGCTACAACGCCGTCACTATTTTTTAACAATAACGCCGTATTGGTGGCGTCGGCTGATGTGGATATGTACTAGGGGTAGGGTCCTAAGCATGGCCCACAACCCCACCTAAAGACACCACATACAAGATTACAAGACTACAAGGAAGATTCCGACTGGAATAAGCATAGCGTACGATCCACTCGACAGCCAGCTCACTCGGAAGCTTCTACATCCACTCGACAGGATACGTTTCACTCGACAGAGCTGGAAGTCACTCGACCGCTGAAGATCTAAAGTCGCTCTAAGAAGGGCAACAGACAGGTGGTCGGGCCATCGCCATAATTAGCATTTATTACTTACGTTATCAGTAACGTTCTCCTTTAATCCCCAAGATCGAACCCTTGGTTGCCTGGCGTTTATGAGGGGCAGCGCACTCTATATAAGCCGCCCCTCCCCTCTGGCACTAGGGTTCGCACCCCCTGTTACTTTCATACTCCACACGACAGAAAAGCTCCCGCAGCACTGAGACGTAGGGTTGTTACCTCCACGAGAGGGGCCTGAACTCATACATCCGTGTGTACAATCTCGCTGTAGCTAGGACTCTGCCCTCTCCTTACGTACCCCCTACTTCTACTGTCAGGCTCGTTCCCACAATAGTTGGCGCCCACCGTGGGGCAGGCGTCTAAGCGACTTTCGGTGAGTTTGCGTTTTTCTTCTTCGTCATGTCTTCCGGTGGCGGATCGTTCGTGGGCCGCGAGATCCGTCTCAGCGCGTTCACCTTCGTCGCCGATGACTCGGCATGGCTTTAGGAGGCGCCTTTGGACGTAGAGGCACTCCTGATCCGCAGGGCGACGCACTTCCGTGCAAGTTCCTGTGGCGTTCTTCTTCGGCAGCCGTCGACTCCGTATCTGTCGACTCCGGCGCTCTCCGCTGTTCGTCGCCACAAGCGATCCAGTCGCTCACAGCTCCAGCGTTGGGTGCGTCATGCGGCGGCTCGTCAATCATCGATTCAGCAGGTTGCAGCTATCGAGCCCGCCGAGTCACTCCACGGCGTGTTCGACTCGGCCTTAGATCAGTCTGATGTTCCTTCCGAGTGCGAGAGCTGCGATCCCGCAGCTGAAGTTTTCATGGCGGATTCTCCCCGCGGTCCACCTAGTTATGACTTAGGCGGGGGTGAGGTTGGCGGACCGTCGAGTGATCAGCAACCCAGAGATGAGGAGGTTCTCCGTACGCCCAACCTTGGCACGTCTACCGAGGCCCAGGCTTTGGAGGCCACGCGTATTCGGCTCGAGGAGATGCAGAGAACACTCGATGGCCGCGCCCATCAACAACCACCGGCTGCCAGTCGACGTCAATGTCAACTATTTCTGAGTGGATCTCGAAACAACATGGAGGTATTTCGTACTCCGATTCAAAATGTTGCAGCAGCGGCAAAGATTGCAGAATCAATTCAGCCATCCGGTTCAGAGGCTGGCAGAGGCATTCAACAGATCCGAGCACTACTTGGAGCGGCTCAGCAGCAGAATTCGGTTGTTTCTCAGTCGCGCAACAGGTTACACAGTCAGTCTCCCAAGGCAGACACGATCCAGTCGACTCGCAGCCCTGGGTCACCTCTGCGTCGCAGAGATCAAGGTTTCCGTGACAATCGGTATCAAGATCAAGGTCGCGATGAGTTTGCTCCCCGTTACCTCCGTGATGACCGCCGTCGAATGCCCACCCCTCCGCGGGGAGGTTCGTACGGGCCTCGACGCTATGATGATCGCCACCCGTACGGCGACGAGTGGGCCCCTGGGTTCGACGCAAGGTCCGTCCTTGTGCAGAATCGAGTCGACAGGGGCAGATTTCACAGGGATGGTTATGACAGAGATTATCCGAGTGGTACAGTGGTCTCTGGACATGAATGTTTTAGCAGAGCTATTCGATCTGCTGAGATTCCCCCCAACTTCAGGTTGGCCGCTGGAATTAGTAAGTTCTCTGGTGAATCAAAGCCTGAAACTTGGTTAGATGATTACCGAGTGGCGGTGCAGCTCGGTGGAGGGAATGACAATATTTCCATGAAGCATCTGTCTTTGATGTTGGATGGTTCAGCCCGAGCATGGTTGAATCAGTTGGCTCCTTCTAGCATCTATTGCTGGGAGGATCTCGCTCGAGTGTTCATCAGAACTTTTAAAGGTACCTGCAAGTGTCCTGCTGGTTTGTCTGAATTGCAGCATTGTGTGCAGAAGCCTAATGAAACATTGAGAGATTACATTCAGCGCTGGACCACTCTTCATCACACAGTAGAAAATGTTACCGAACACCAAGCCGTTTGTGCCTTCAAGGCTGGTGTTAGGTACAGAGAGCTCTATCTGAAGTTTGGTCGTACTGGAGATATATCCTTGAACAAGATGATGGAGATCGCCACTCGGTACGCCAATGGCGAAGAGGAAGACCGCCTCCATAGTGCCAAAGGAAAGGCAGTCGACAATAGTGGAGGCAGCGGAAATTCCAATCGGAAACAGAAGCGCAAAGCCGATGGATCTGCTCAGGCAAAAGCGGCCGCTCTGGCGGCGCAAGGAAAAAACAAGGGAAAACCCAAAGGGCAGTTCATCCCCAAGAAGTCGAAGTTAGGAACAGATGTACTGGGCATGCCGTGTGCCATCCACATGAAGAAAGATGAGGAAGGGAATCTGATATTGCCCAAACATACCACTCGACAGTGCAGATTGTTGATTCAGCAGTTGAAGGTTAGTCTAGTGAAAAGTCACCTGAAAAAGATGAAGATGAAGAGAAGGGCGACGATTTTCCAGAAGTCAACGCCACTCTGATGATTTTTGCTGACGTAGAGAGCAGAAGTCGACTGAAGGTCATCAACAGAGAAGTCAATATGGTTGCTCCAGCCACCCCAACATACCTCAAGTGGTCTCAGACTCCCATCACCTTTGACCAGTCGGACCACCCTGCTCATGTTGCTACCCCAGGGCGGCACGCACTGGTGGTGCATCCTGTGGTGGGAGGCACTCGACTTCGCAAGGTGCTTATGGACGGCAGGAGTGGCCTGAACATTTTGTATGTGGAGACTCTCAAAGGGATGGGCATTCCGATGTCCAGACTCAGTGAGAGCAATATGCAATTTCACGGAGTCATTCCAGGGAAGAAGGCCAAGTCACTCGGTCAAATCGCATTGGATGTGGTTTTCGGTGACAACAATAATTGGCGAAAAGAAAAGTTGACGTTTGAAGTAGTGGATTTCCAAAGTGCATATCATGCCATCCTTGGTCGGCCTGCCTATGCCCGTTTCATGGCCCGTCCATGTTACGTGTATCTCAAACTGAAGATGCCGGGGCTCAAAGGTGTGATCACAGTTACAGGGAATCGACAGAGAGCTGAGGAGTGTTTCCAGCAAGGTTCAAAGATCGCCGATCAGCAAATGGCTATGGTTGAGTTGGAAGAGTACCGGAAGAATACTGATCCTGCCGACCTACTGCGTTCCAAGAAGCCCGCCTCTGAATCTGCTTTTCAGTCGGCAGGCGACGTGAAGCAAGTTCATATTCACCCGACAGATCCCAATGCAGCTTCGACCAACATTTCGACAACACTCGACAGTAAATAGGAAGCCGCGCTCATCCAGTTCCTCCGTGAGAACTGGGACATCTTTGCATGGAAGCCTTCTGACATGCCGGGTGTACCCAGGGAACTGGCTGAGCACCGACTGAGAGTTGACCCGAAGTTCAAGCCCGTCAAAGAACTCTTGCGCTGGTCAGCGGCAGAGAAGCGAAAGGCAATCGGCGAAGAGGTGGCTCGACACCTGGCGGCTGAATTCATACGCGAGATTTACCACTCCGAGTGGCTTGCAAACGTCGTCATGGTCCCCAAGAAGGACAAGTCACTTCGCATGTGTATTGACTTCAAACATATCAATCGGGCCTGCCCGAAAGATCATTTCCCGCTCCCTCGCATCGATCAGATTGTTGACTCGACTGCGGGGTGCGAGCGTTTATCTTTTCTCGATGCTTACTCTGGTTACCATCAGATCCGTCTGTTTGGTCCTGATGAAATAAAAACGGCCTTCATCACCCCTTTCGGGTGTTTCTGTTATATCACCATGCCTTTTGGTCTCAAAAACATAGGCGCAACTTTCATGCGTATGATTCAGAAATGCCTGCTCAAACAGATCAGTCAGAATGTCGAGGCATACATGGATGATATTGTGGTCAAGTCTCGCAAAGGTTCCGACCTGCTGACTGACCTTGCAGAAACTTTTGACAATTTGAGAAAATATGATATCAAGCTCAACCCGTCTAAGTGCACTTTCGGAGTTCCTGGTGGCAAGTTACTCGGTTTCCTTGTTTCCGAACGAGGAATCGACGTCAATCCTGAGAAAATTAGTGCCATCATTCGAATGAAATGCCCCGAGCGTGGTCACGATGTACAAAAACTCACCGGCTGCCTCGCAGCATTGAGTAGGTTTATCTCTCGTCTCGGAGAAAGGGCATTGCCTTTATACTGACTGATGAAGAAATCTGACACGTTCGAGTGGACCCCTGAAGTAGAAGCAGCGTTTGTCGACCTCAAAGCCCTGCTCTCCACCCAGCCGGTGCTTGCTGCTCCGCACAGCAAAGAACCCCTGCTTTTATACATTGCAGCCACTTCTCAGGTTGTCGGTACAGTTCTCGTTGTCGAGAGAGAAGAAGAAGGAAAGGCTTACAAAGTTCAACGCCTAGTGTATTACATCTCTGAAGTACTGACTCCTTCAAAGCAAAGGTATCCTCATTACCAGAAGCTTGTTTACGGCATATATCTGTCAGCGAAGAAAGTTGTGCATTATTTCCAAGATCACTCGGTTTCAGTCATCAGTGATACTCCATTGTCTGAGATCCTCAACAATCGTGACGCTACTGATCGAGTGGCCAAATGGGCTATCGAACTCCTTCACTTTGATATCAAGTTTGAAGCAAAAAAGGCGATCAAGTCTCAAGCGCTTGCTGACTTCGTGGCTGAATGGATAGAACAGCAACAACCAACTCAAATCCACTCGGCACATTGGACCATGTTCTTTGACGGCTCGAAAATGCTAAATGGTTCTGGTGCTGGTGTGGTTTTGGTATCCCCGAAAGGTGATCGGCTCAGTTATGTCCTCCAGATTCACTTTGATTCCTCCAATAATGAAGCTGAATACGAGGCACTCCTCTACGGGTTGCGTATGGCCATCTCACTCGGCGTCCATCGCCTGATGGTTTACGGTGACTCAGATTTGGTGGTCAATCAGGTGATGAAGGAGTGGGACATCAGGAGTCCTGCCATGACTGGTTACTGCAACGCAGTGAGAAAGTTAGAGAAGAAATTTAAAGGTTTGGAACTCCATCATATCCCTCGAGTGAAGAATCAAGCGGCTGATGATTTGGCAAAGGTCGGCTCCACTCGGAAAGAGGTTCCCAGCAATGTGTTCCTAGAACACCTACACTCTCCTTCGGTGCAGGAAGATCCCTTCACTGAAGAGCCCCCACAAGCAGTAAGCGCCTCCAATCCGACTGAAGTTGATATTCCAGCAGTCATAGACTTGGTCATGGATATTCTGGTGATCACGCCCGATTGGACGGTGACATATATCGCATACATACTCAGGCAAGAACTCCCTGAAGATGAGGCTGAGGCTCGACAGATTGTCCGTAGGTCCAAAGCCTTTACTGTGATGGGCGGACAGCTCTACAGAGAAAGTGCAACTGGCGTAGCTCAGCGATGCATCTCTCCTGAGGAGGGTCGACTGATTCTGGAAGAAATCCACTCGGGAACTTGCGGTCACCATGCGTCTTCTCAGACGGTTGTTGCCAAAGCATACCGAGCTGGTTTCTTTTGGCCACGCGCTAATGAAATGGCTAAAGAGATGGTTCAGCACTGTGAAGGGTGCCAATTCTATGCGAACTTGTCACACAAGCCTGCGTCCGCTCTCAAGACCATCCCCCTCGTCTGGCCGTTTGCGGTATGGGGATTGGATATGATCGGGCCTCTCAGGACGGGTGCAAGTGGGTTCGCTCATTTGCTCGTAGCAGTCGACAAGTTCACTAAGTGGATTGAGGCTAAACCCATCAAGAAGTTAGACTAGCGCACGGCCATCAAATTCATAAGAGAGTTGATATTCAGATATGGAGTCCCACACAGTGTCATCACAGACAATGGTTCGAACTTTGACTCGGAAGAGTTCAGATGGTTCTGTGCTAGCCAAGGCACTCGAGTGGACTACGCAGCCTTGCTCACCCACAGTCGAATGGTCAGGCTGAGAGGGAAAATGGTCTTATCCTCCAAGGATTGAAGACACGACTCATGAGAGACCTTGATCATGCGGCTGGTGCCTGGGTGACTGAACTACCATCTGTTTTATGGGGATTGAGGACAACTCCTAATCGGTCGACTGACCACACCCCTTTCTTCATGGTGTATGGAGCTGAAGCTATGCTGCCGAGTGATGTCCTACACAATTCCCCCCGAGTGGAACTTTACTCGGAGGCTGAAGCAGAACAGGCACGGCAGGACGCGGTAGACCTACTGGAAGAAGAGTGGGAGATGGACCTGACACGGTCGACTGTTTATCAGCAGAATCTTCGTCGCTTCCATGCAAGACACGTCCGAAGTCAGACCTTCCAGGAAGGAGATCTCGTCCTCCGAGTGGATCAGCAGCGCCCTCCCAAGCTCGCTCCCGCATGGCAAGGCCCCTTCATCGTCACCAAGGTGCTAAACAATGGAGCTTACCACCTCTACAACCTCGCGAAGAAGATTGACGAGCCACGCGCCTGGAACGTGGATCTACTTCGAAAATTTTATACTTGACGAGTGGACTGTCAGGATGCAATAAGAGTATTTTAAGAGATATTTGCTTATCAAAGATATAACCCCTGTAGTTTTCCGATGATTTCCGTCGCACAAGTGCATATAACAAACTTCACCGAGTGGCGAGCGATTCTCTCACTCGGGGGCTTAGCTGCGAGCCAGTCCTCGCCTAAGTAAAAAACCGTTCCGAGTGATAACCAATGTTTTCACTCGAAAACTTAGCTACGAACCAGTTTTCGTCTAAGTTAAAAATTTCTCCGAGTGGCGAGCGATCCTCACACTCGGGGGCTTAGCTGCGAGCCAGTCCTCGCCTAAGTTAAAAACCGTTCTGAGTGATAACCAATGTTTTCACTCGGAAACTTAGCTGCGAACCAGTTTTCGTCTAAGTTAAAAACTTCGCCGAGTGGTGAGCGATCCTCTCACTCGGGGGCTTAGCTGCGAGCCAGTCCTCGCCTAAGTAAAAAACCGTTCTGAGTGATAACCAATGTTTTCACTCGGAAACTTAGCTGCGAACCAGTTTGCATCTAAGTTAAAAACTTCGCCGAGTGGCGAGCAATCCTCTCACTCGGGGGCTTAGCTGCGAGCCAGTCCTCGCCTAAGTAAAAAACGGTTCCGAGTGGTAACCAATGTTTTCACTCGGAAACTTAGCTACGAACCAATTTTCGTCTAAGTTAAAAATTTCTACGAGTGGCAAGCGATCCTCTCACTCGGGGGCTTAGCTGCGAGCCAGTCCTCGCCTAAGTAAAAAACCGTCCCGAGTGATAACCAATGTTTTCACTCGGAAACTTAGCGGCGAACCAGTTTTCGTCTAAGTTAAAAACATCTCCGAGTGGCGAGCGATCCTCACACTCGGGGGCTTAGCTGCGAGCCGGTCCTCGCCTAAGTTAAAATCCGTTCCGAGTGATAACCAATGTTTTCACTCGGAAACTTAGCTGCGAACCAGTTTTCGTCTAAGTTAAAAACATCTCCGAGTGGCGAGCGATCCTCACACTCGGGGGCTTAGCTGCGAGCCGGTCCTCACCTAAGTTAAAATCCGTTCCGAGTGATAACCAATGTTTTCACTCGGAAACTTAGCTGCGAACCAGTTTTCGTCTAAGTTAAAAATATCTCCAAGTGTTGAGCGATCCTCACACTCGGGGGCTTAGTTGCGAGCCAGTCCTCGCCTAAGTTAAAAACCGTTTTGAGTGATAACCAATGTTTTCACTCGGAAACTTAGCTGCGAACCAGTTTTCGTCTAAGTTAAAAACATCTCCGAGTGGCGAGCGATCCTCACACTCGGGGGCTTAGCTGCGAGCCGGTCCTCGCCTAAGTTAAAATCCGTTCCGAGTGATAACTAATGTTTTCACTCGGAAGCTTAGCTGCGAATCAGTTTTCGCCTAAGTCAAATAAACCAAGCAAAGAATTGGACAAAAGCATTCGAATAAATCCATAATTCTACGCGCGGATAAAAGTTTGCCTACGCAAACAGAAGGACTCGAACGAGTTTTTAACGGTTACACCACCACTCGGCATACCGAGGCAAATAAAAGTTTCGATTGCAAATAAAGTTTTGCTTCTCAAGCATCAGTGGGACTCGCGGGCTCGACGAAGGTATCCAGATCAATCCCATCTGTGATCTGAGTGGCTGCTTCGATGAAGGTCTCCATGAAGTCTTCAAACTGGAGTTTCTTCTTGTTGGCCACTTGGAGAGCCTTCAGATTGTCCTCCTTAACCTCCTTGCAATGCACACGGACGAGTGAAAGCGCCACATCAGCGCCGCAGCGAGCAGCAGATTTCTTCCATGCTTGCACTCGATCAGGGATTTCTTCGAAGCGGGTCATCATCGACTCAAGATCAGTCTGGAGAGTGTCTTCTCGCCATAACTCTTTGTCGATTTTCGTCAGTGCCGCCTTCAGTCGAGTGATATACCCCCGAACTTTTCCAAGACGGTAGTCTAGTCAAAGCATGTTCAAAGCCACGGCGTCCCCGACAGGCGACTTAGAGGGATCCAGACCTGTCTCGATCTCTTCAGTTTCCTTGTCAAAATCCTAACAGAATTCTGCAAGAAAGAAAATATTGATTACATCACTGTCACTTTGAGTTCAAGAGGAGTCACTCGACGGGAGGAAGTTACCTTCAAGCATGCCATACATCTTCTGCGCAAAGTCTCCTAAGTACTTCTCCAAACCGTCCCTTCTCTTGTTCAGCTGACCAAACTTTTTGGCCCATTCGGCCTTCTCCTATTTGAGGTTAGATTTCTCCTCTTCCAGTTTGCTAGCTACGGCGAATTTCTTCTCCGCAGCTTCAGCTTTCTCCCTCGCCACTTTCTGAGCGTCGGCGGGCGCTTTGTCTTTGTCTTCAAGCGCCTTCTTCATAGTATCTAAAGAAACAACATTGTTGAGTCGCGCTTGGAGTCGATGATTCTCACCACGCACGTCTGCTCGAGTGAAGTCACTCGGTTCAAAGATAGAAGAAAAAAGTAATGGTGCATTCGGTCGGCGAAGTTTACCTCCCGAAGCCTTCAGGTCAGCCTGCACGCGCTCCGGGTCCTTCTTGGCCACCTCCAGGTCCAGTTTAAGCTGGTTCTTCTCTTTTTCCAAATTTGCGTATTGAGTTCAGAATTCGCAACTCTTCTGAGATCAACAACAAACACAATTCAGTCGACAGAAATATTCTTCTGCACCCGAATGAAAGCACAACACCAACCCAACCTTATGCAGCGTCATATCATGGTTGATGGAAAGGTCCGAACTGACAAGACCTACTCTGCTGGTTTCATGGACATCATTTCCATTTTTACATTAAGCATTTAGGAGGGAAGACTCTAAGACAAGACATCCGCTCGGCGTGCCGAGTGGAGAATGTGTTTCAAACACAAAACTGGGCTCTGGGTCCAAGTTCTTAAGACTACTACCGATCGTAAACGATCAACATCAGTCTCGGGGACTACACCCAGTGGGTGCACTTAGTGTGCCCCCACTGGAATGGTATCCACTCGGAACGGTCCGCCCGGTCCGAGTGATGGCCAAAGAAAAAAAAAGATAAGACTAAGACCCCCGCCGACTGCCCGCAGTCGACGGCGGTCTCGGGGACTACACCCAGTGGGTGTGCACTCAGCGTGCCCCCACTGGACCCAACCTCACTCGACCAGGCCAGACCTGTCCGAGTGACAAAAGAACAGCAAGATGCATAAGACCCCCGCCGATGTCATCAACATTCGACAGCGGTCTCGGGGACTACACCCAGTGGGTGCACTCAGCGTGCCCCCACTGGACAAATGTCCACTCGACCAGGTCAGTCCTGGCCGAGTGTCTGACAAACAACTACCACTCGACCAGGTCAGTCCTGACCGAGTGTGTGACAAGCAACTACTCCTCGACAGACAGAAACACCCAGTGGGTGTAGAATCAAATCAAGATAAATGGAAAACGACACAATCAAAAACGAACTTACAAGCGCACTTACTCGAACGTTCGCTCGAAGTGCCGAGCTGGCGTCGTAAGCCAACTTGCTGGCCTCGTACGCCTCCTTCGTGTGCCGCATCATGTGCTCAGCCTGGATCATCGCCTCCTTTGCAGCTCCAGTCTGATCTTCTGGAACATGATACAAAGGAAAAGTAGATTGTGGAGGGGGCGGTGATACAGTCAGAAGGACCGGCGCTTGAGAGACTGGCGCTTGAGAGACCGGCGCTTGAGGCGGATTGGCGAGCTCCACGGTCATCAGATCCAGCACCAAAACTGGTTCAGTCGGAGGAGGAGCTGCGGGATTGACGCCTCTCTGAAGCTCATCCTCGCCATCATCAGCGATCTGGATGACAGTCCTTGGCTCTACAGTCACCAGACAACATTTCACACAACTGTCGAGTGGTCTGAGAAAAAACAATGTCGAATGGCCATATGTCATACCTCGGCGGGAAGTAGCTGCGCCAGACGTATCCTTCTCCGTGAGATCTTCCTCAGCCCGCACCGGCGACGTCACCGAGGTAGCAACCCTAACATTCAAGTTTCACTCGATCAGCAAAAATATGAAGTTCTGCAACAAGCAAGGAGCAAGAATACTTACGTCGAAACAATCGACACGGCAACCTTCATCCTGGGAAGAGCCTTCCGGGGCTTTGCAGGGGCAACCTTGGGCTGTTTTGCAACCTTTTCACTTGGTTCCGGCATCGACGTTCGATTGCGCTTCGAGCTCCTGGTGGTCGACCCCCCGGCCCGACCTTGGTCGACTGCAGGATCGTGATGCTGCTTGGAGCGTCCCTCGGTGCGCGGAGGAGGTTGAACTCTGACTTCCTCACTCTCTTCCGAGCCATCATCGCTGCCTTCACTGTCCTCGGCGTAACTGATGTTGGCGTTGTTGCCCTCGCTCTCAACTCCTTCGACGTTATGTTCGCCATTCGGCACAGGTGAATACATGTTCGTCAACTCCTGCAAAGGTTCAAGTCAGTCAGTTGAAGACCCATTCACTCGACAAGATATAAAAGCAATCGGCAATGACATGACTCGCCACGTTCGGTGGGTGCTCGGCGAAGAAGGGCAAGATTCTCTTGGATCCTTGGGGGTTGTCACGCGCTCCAGTGATGCTGCGCAGCCATTGAGCGACCGTTTCTTCTGAGACACCCTCCGGATGAGTACGAGTGGTGTCGTTGACTCCTGAGTAATGCCACATGGGGTGGTCCCGTGCCTGGAGCGGCTAGATTCGTCGATCGAGGAACACCTCAAGCAGATCTAGTCCAGTCACTCCGCCACGAATCAGATTCACTACTCCATTCATCAAGATTCCTACGTTGGCCTTCTCTTCCTCGGTCACAGTCAGAGATTTGGGCACAGTGGGTCGAGCCAGTGTGAAGGGAGGAAGACCAATCGACATATTTGGGGACGCGACATCGTTGCAATAGAACCAAGTAGACTGCCACCCCCGCACCGAGTCCGGAAAGGTTAACGCTGGGAAAGCACTCCCCGTCCTCTTTTGGAGGCCCAAACCCCCACACAACTGAATGACGTTGGTCTTGCTATCACTAGACTGGGCTTTCTTGACCGACTGGGAACGGATGGTGAAAATGAGCTTGAACAAACCCCAGTGAGGGGGACAACCCAGGAAACACTCGCACATCGTCACAAATGCGGCAAGGTACGCAATAGCATTGGGAGGGAAATGATGAAGTTGAGCCCCGAAGAAATTCAAGAAACCTCGGAAAAAGGGATGACGAGGCAGAGAAAAACCTCTCTCCAAATGAGTGGTCAGGAGGACCCGCTCGCCCTCGCGCGGCTCCGGCTCAGCTTCCGCCCCCGGCAGCCTCCATGACCCGGCTGCTACCAGGCAGTCGGCGACGAGGTTCTGGACGTCCTCCTCCGTGACGGTCGACGGTAAGAAGTCGCCCTGGATCCATCCAGGCGGTGCCGCGGCTCGAGCTCCCGACGTCTTCTTGGCTCGCTCCAACTTCGCCATCTTGTCCTTCGCCATGGTTGCGGTGGCGGGCGGATTCGAGATGGGCGGCGCGGCGGCGGGACAGAGGAAGCGGAGGAGACGAGGGAAAAATGGGCGCACTGTTGCGAATCCCGCCCCCCCCCCCCCCCCCCCCCCGCTCTCGTTTCTTATATCCGTCGACTCGAGTCATTGACTCGTGGGCCTGCTGAATCCCTGTGTATCCTGATAACAGAGGAGGCGTGATACGTGGTGTTAGAAGCGGCACGAGGATCGAGGAGTCGTGCTCCCACTTGCCCCGTTGGCTGCGTCATCCCCGCTCAGCGCGAGCTCTCCAAAATTTCGTATCCCGTGAAATCCGGACCAGGCGAAGCGTCCTGTCACATCTGAAGATCCTGCTGGCCACTCGGACTTGAACTTGCATCCAAATTCACTCGGAAGAACTGAAAAGTTGAATAGATCAAGGCGAATGCTAGAAGGTCCAGTCGTCACAGGCGACAGTAAAATTTTGAAGCTCATTCGGAACATTGAATTTGGCAGAACCTGCACTGTCCCTTTCCCACTCGAACCCTGATCCATTCGGGGGCTAATGATGTGGATATGTACTAGGGGTAGGGTCCTAAGCATGGCCCACATACCCCACCTAAAGACACCACATACAAGATTACAAGACTACAAGGAAGATTCCGACTGGAATAAGCATAGCGTACGATCCACTCGACAGCCAGCTCACTCGGAAGCTTCTACATCCACTCGACAGGATACGTTTCACTTGACAGAGCTGGAAGTCACTCGACTGCTGAAGATCTAAAGTCGCTCTGAGAAGGGCAACAGACAGGCGGTCGGGCCATCGCCATAATTAGCATTTATTACTTACGTTATCAGTAACGTTCTCCTTTACTCCCCACGATCGAACCCTTGGTTGCCTGGCGTTTATGAGGGGCAGCGCACTCTATATAAGCCGCCCCTCCCCTCTGGCACAAGGGTTCGCACCTCCTGTTACTTTCATACTCCACACGACAGAAAAGCTCCCGCAGCACTGAGACGTAGGGCTGTTACCTCCACGAGAGGGGCCTGAACTCATACATCCGTGTGTACAATCTCGCCGTAGCTAGGACTCTGCCCTCTCCTTGCGTACCCCCTACTTCCACTGTCAGGCTCGTTCCCACAACATCGGCCTCCCACGCCAGCAAGGCATATTTTGCCTTACTATAGCTAGGCTTTTCTGCACTGGTGGTGTGCGGGTAACCAAAGTGTGCTCTTACCCTTCGCAGCTGATCATTTCCCTCGGTATTCTTTTACGTGTGTTCTCTCAGGTGGTTGTCGTGTTGTGGCACACCCTATTGCGATTGTGTTCCGCGTCATGGTGTCATGCTATGGGATGCCTGGCCGACATTTGGACACTGTGGTCTGCCCGGATGGTCCCGAGTCGTCTTAGGTGTTCCGAGTAGGGGTCTCCAGTTCCGATGGACCAGGTCATGTGTCGGGGTGTGCGGTCGGCCTTTATATCGTACTAGCTACTCGGTTGCCCTGAAAGGCAAAAGAAGGACACATGCAACGATCATTGTTGTCTGTCGTTGGCGAATATACACTAATAGAGAAATGGCTAGGCACAACTTTAGTTGGTTGCGCACCATTTTGAATGAGCGCCACCACTATATTTTCCAAATAGTGGTGGCGTTGGCATATTTGATATGGCATCACTAAGACCATAGTTGTGGCGTTGAAAATTATTGAGTGTCACTTGTATGTGGGACCCACAGTTGGTACAAGGCGTTATATAGTGGCGACGTCGCATTACGTCAAACGCCAACACTATTATGTTTACTTGTGAAGTGTCATGTGTTGCCACGCCAGCACTATATGACATGGGGTCTATTTTGTGGAATTACTTTTATTTGTAATTATTTATTGTACGTTGTGAACATTTTTATATTATATTGTATTTTATTTTATTAAATTTAATATATTGTAATTGGAAATAGTCAAAGTTTTATAATATATTGTAGTCGAAATGATGTCATTTAAAAAAATAGTTAGACTTTTAATTGTTTTATTAAACTAAAAATATCATTTTTAATTTTACTCCCTCTGTTCCAAAATTCTTGTCTTAGATTCGTCTAGATACGGATGTATCTAAAACGTGACTTGATACATCCGTATTTAGACAAACCTAAGACAAGAATTTTGGGACGGAGGGAGTATTAAAGTAGTAGTATTATTTTGAGTCTTTTAATAAATTGTAAAAATTGTAATTACTGGTCCACTATATTTTATTAAATGCTGACATTTTTTGCAATTTTCTTTGAAAATTTTAACTATATTTTGAGTCTTTTATTTGTTTTTAGAAAGTAGAAATATTGTATTACTTTTATTAAAGTAAGAATTTAAAAAAATTATGTGCGTATTGAGCCAAGCCCAAAAGTGCGTCAGAGGGTCAAAACTAAGGGGCAATGGTCCTCTCGCCCCACCACACTCTGTCTCTCTGCCCGCGCTCTCTCTGCCTCTCTATCCCCTTTCAGTCGTCGCTCGTCGCCGGCCGATTCAGGCTGCCATTTCTGGTGGGTTCCAGTGCCGAGGTAACATGTACAACTCCCATCCACCTTATTTCTCCTCTCTAGGGTTTCGATGAGTTCATCCCCTCCGGTCCTTGCCCTAGGGTTTCAGGGACGATGACGGCGACAGGTTGCTAGGGTTTCGGGTGGGCACGACATCGAGTTCATTCCCTCCACCTTCATTCTGCTCTCTACGGTTTTGGTGAGTTCATCCCTTTCCTATTTGATTTGCATCGGTGCGATGTGTATGCCATGTGTTTATAAAAATGCCTTGTTTAAGCAACTGAGTAGAAAATGCCATGGTTTGGCAGTGCTAGATAGGAGTTTGAATACATGGAAACTGCCATGTGCAGGCAATTGAGTAGAAAATACCATGGTATATGCATTTGTAAAAATGCCATGTGTAGGCAATTGAGTAGAAAATGCCATGGTATATGCATTTCAAAAAATGCCATGTGTAGGCAATTGAGTAGAAATTGCCATGGTTTGGCAGTGAAGTGAGTAGGCAACATATGGATTTAGTTGAACTAGTTCCATTGTCTTTGGCAGTTCGCTACCTTTGGCAGTTCATTATCTTTGCCAAAGCTATGTAACTTAGGTAATTTCATGATTTGGCAGTGAAGTGAGTAGCTTCATTTAGGTAATTTAGGCAGACTTGTCAGATGTAGGCATGTATGCCCATCCCCTTGCTTGCCAAAGCTATGCATATGTTATATACTTAAACAATTATATGGACTAGAGTATGAACTAGTGTTCTTTTTTGTTTGCCAAAGCTATATGCATATGATGTTACATATATGTTGTCATCCCAGGCATATGTGAACTATGAAATTGTTATCATCTTTAAAGAATTGTTTAACTATATGAACTAGTGCTATTTTTTGTTGTCCAAAGCTAGCTATGCATATATGTTGTCATCATCTTTAAACAAAATTTGAAGTATATGAACTAGAGTATGAACATTTCATCCTCTAGTTCATACTCTAGTGGAATTCATACTCTAGTTCATTCATAACACTTGTTATTATTTTGTAGTTGCCGGTGATGAGTAGCTTCAATAGTCATTACTGGTCTTCTTGCAACTTCGTGGCATATGCGGACGTAGCCGAAGCAAGCACGAAGCAGGTAAGATTCCAAACAAATTCATATATATACACACACACACACACACACACACACACACACATATATATAACCATTATTGATGATTGCAAAGAAACAGGCATATCTAACGATTTCAAACATTTGACTTTCTAGGAATACATACGGCGCCCCTCTCCGGCACCCGTCGAGGAGAAGGTATGTGATGTGGACATGCTCAATCGCGAGCTGATAGCGTCTCATGCGAGTACAATCAAGGCCCTCGGGGAGGTGAATGCCTCGCCGAAGACGGAGAAGGATCAGCTCATCAACGATGATTTCTTCGATAAGATACTTAGGCTGAGGGAGCAGAATGATCAATTGGTCCAGGAGAGAGATCAGCTGAAGGAGACAAAGCTCCTGAGGGCCGAGAGGAATCAACTAAAGATGGAGAAAGCTCATTTCAAAAAAGAGGGGGAGATCAATAGGAACAAGCTACACCAGATGAAGTAAATCCTTCAACGAGAGATGTGATGTACGTAGTTTGGTTGAAGACGCGCTTTTGTGAAGCTGAACTAGTACTTTTTATAGAACTACTAACCTTTGTGAAGTTGAAGCTAGTTAAGTTGATGAGTACCAGTTTATGGAGTTCAGCTGGTTAAATTTGCTGCATATGATTTTTTTTATTAGCGAAATATCAAATTGCTGTCGTTGGCAAAGATGGAACGACACTGCTAACATGAACTTACTGCTACATTGGACATGTGGCACACCATCAGTTCCTAAAATACTGCTGACGTTTGCTCCAACGCCACCAGTAATCTTTTTCACTGGTGCCGTTGGAGCCCTACGCCAGCAAGGCCAATTTAGACATGCCATAGTTAGGATTTTTTGCACTAGTAATACAAGGGAGATAAAAACGCAATATTAATCTCTTGGAACACTTTCTTCGCTGTATCAATCTCTATTAGAATAAATACTCCAAAGACTTCGATAAAGAGACTGCAATTGAACTGGAGCAAGAATCTTGTCACTCTTTCACCCACACGAACATTACCAATAATGATTTTTGAAAGCGCCTTGAGTCGCCTATCTAAAAAGATGGGTAGCCTTGATCGATGAACGTATCTGGGCCGGGGATGATCCCCTAGAAGTGCAGGTCGTCGGGTTACAATATCTTCACCATGATGTCTATGAAAGATTTCAACTCCACGAAGAATCAAACCAACAAAAAAAGTTTGGCACACCAGCATAAACTCTTCAAATCCGAATAATCGGATCCGCGAGGACAGAAAACTCTCTAACCTCATGGCACCGCGAAAAGAACGAGAGTAAATTTATTCTCATAAAAAGGATGATCACTAGACGATGACGAAGAACAAAGAACTCTTGAAGAACAAAGAAACTCTCTACCCTTATTGCATCGAATAGTCGCCCAATAGCACAAGCCTCACACAAGCCAGGTCAGGATGGGCTGGCCCAATTAGCAAGAGTCAGCCTACCATGCACTTTTAGTTAATAGAAGGTTCCAGTCCGATTTTTCCAGGTTTTAGGAACTTTCTAGAACGATTCGATTTGGGTTTCCAAATTCTTTTTCCTGTTATGTTCTTTTCATTTATATTTTTACATTATTTTTTCTTTTAAAAAATGTTTACAAAATCCAAAAAATGTTCATTTCTTCGAAAAAAAATGTTCACACTTTTAAAAATGTTCACAGAAGTTTCTAAAAAAGTTCACCTTTTCGAAAAAAGGTTTTAAATATTCTATTTTTCAAAAGAAATTCTAACACATTAAAAACATCACTTTTAAATAGAAACAAACATTTAAATTTGCTGAAAAAATATCAAAAAGGCCAATTAAGAGCAGTAGAACGAAAAAAACCCACTAGAAAATAGCTCGCTAAAAAATGTTCACGAAAGTTTTGAATATGGGTTGTCCCAGTCGGGAGGATGCTCTTCGCGAGCGTCAGATAGGAGGTCCTTTTGATGTCGCAACACCAAAATCTTCCACGACCAGAGCCTAGCTCCTTCTGATGTCGTCGGCAACATCGCTGCTGATATTCTCTTGTGAAGATGGCACTGTTCCCACACCATTTGTAAAACGATTCTCATAGCCTGGGTGCAATGTATTTTTTTCTTTGCCCTAGAGTACTGTTTGTGGCATGCGGCATTGGCCCTGTTTCCCCTAAATGGATGCCAAAACCTTGTATTTCTGTATGGTTTGCCGTTATTCGGCTAAATGGAAAATTTTGCCCCCTCGGTGATGCTTAAAATAAAAAAGAGGTCCCACAACAAAGGTCACGCTATTTGTTTTTTTAGAGAGTACATATTTTTTGAGGTGATTAGGCTTAGCTAACAAGGCCGTAGGAGCCCACGCTTATTCCTGACGAAACAGGCAGAATTCGGCCCATTTTTTTGGCAACGTCCCGCCCAAAGACAGGCAGCCAGCCGCCAATTCCCAGGTACCATGGCAACACTGGACTATAGGCCAATACCACAGCGCCACCTGTCCATACTATTCACGCACGCTTTCTGCGGGGCGTTCCTCGGGTGGGCGGGTAAGCTTTCGGGTGCCCATAGCTACCTCCAACGTACGAACGAACGATCTCAGCCGTTCAGTTACAAATCTCTACTCTTAATGAACCAGTTGGTAGCCTGGTATTCCGGTTTTATTTTCGTCCGGTTTTATTTCCTCCCATCTCCCATCACCCCCGTACCACTGGTTTTTATCTCTTTACAAATAAATTACAAAAAGGGTAAAAAAAATCACGTACTTTTAGGATCGCACTTACCATATGCGGTTGCTTCCCTGCACTTGTACATCCCGCTTTGCCTATAAAAAAATCACGCACCAAATCTCTGCTATCTCTGCTATATGGTATGTCCTGTGAGACACCTACCAAAACACATGTTTGTTCCATAACAAAAGATCACATACCAAAAAACTACGAAACACGAATGGGCAGGCCATCCAAATCAATCCAAAATAATCATTCCTTAAACACGCACAGGCAGGCCATCCAAATCAATCACCCACGCATCCATACGCATCTCTACTATTAATGCTGAGAGAAAAAACCAGCACTGCATCTTTTATTTCCCGATCTATGTTCACGGTCTCCTCTTTCTCTCTCTCGGACGGCTAGGGTTTCTCACACCTGATTTCTCTCTTCGCCGCCGCCGACACTCCCTGCCCTCGCTCCGAGATGCACCAATGTTTCCCTCCATGTCCACCCATCGATGACGTGGACGATCTTCTAGGACTACACGGCCTCGAGGAGGATCTGGTTGGTGGCGCCGCCGGTGAGGCGCGACTCCTCAACCTACTCTGAGCGGCGGGAGCTCAAACACCTCCGGTCATGTAGTAGGCGAAAATCCCTTCGTCTCTTGCTTCTCGGCTTGGTTGCTGGTCCACCTAATTCAGATAGCTTGATCCACATCCCATCGATGATCTACTCACAACACGGCAACATGTGCCATTACCTGAGAGGAAGAGACTACAAAGACGGTAAGGGACGACTCCTGTGGCATGGGAAAACCGGTAGGCAATATATTGTCACGTGAAAAAATCATGGATGATAGTGCTTGTTGATCTGTTGTCATTTATATGACTGATCAAACACAAGCTTATATTTTGTTTCCCTCTCCTACCTTTAATTGGCATCCATCTTAGCACCTTTTTTTGTATTTTGACAAAGCATTCTTCTAATTGTGTAGGTGATGATGGAGTAAATACCGGGTTGTAACATTATATATGCATCTTATTGTGCGTATTATTGAATTTCCATTGAAGAACAACTTGAATTCGAGATCATTATCTTACAATAGTTAATTTTGTATTGTCATCATAATTTATGCTTAAACATTAACATGTATAGATAAAATTCTACAAATAATGGTTTCCATTTTCCAATACAATATGGATAGATAAACTTCGAGGGCTACAAAGATTTCTGATTCTATATTGCAAGTTATTATCATATTTTTCTATTTTCGCAGTTATCTCTATCTCACATGACTGCTTGCTTTCATAAGGTAATATACTTCTCTCACAAGGAAATTACAGAAGTAACATCATTTATAATTCTCTATTGCACATGTGTTCCTTACTCATCAAATTGCGTATTTCCTGCCTTACTCGTTATTCTTTATATCGTTCGCTCTGACTTTTTTATTTGACTGACCATTGTATAGTCCCTACATGAAAGTAAAAATATTCTGCAACGTTTATGCATCTCATATCCCACAGATTTTGGGCAGACATTTTTTTGCTCATGGAGATGCACCTGGTTAATTTGTTTCACCCGTTTAATAAATATAATTCTTTCCAATATAATTATATTCCAAGCTATATATCTGCTCAATGAATTGTATATGCGTGTACGATTTTACAAATGAGCAAGCCACTCGCATATATATCTTGATACAATCCATTGAGGTTGCTAATCTTGTAACAGAGATCAAATTTTGGGTTTTCAAAATGGAGAATTAAGATATCTAAACGGAGACCAACAATTGAATGCAGCACATAAGAATATTGTAATTTAAATGTCAATGATGTACGCATCTCATGATTTAGTCAATTCAAAAATTGCTAAAGTTGTCTGCTTTATGGACTTGCTGAATATTGAATGCATTTGTTACTCAGGATTTTACCCAAATGACATAAGGTTGGGAACCACTAGGGATCAGACTACTGATCCTCTGATCCCTAGCTTCCCATCAGACCAGCGCGTGGCCGTTGGATCAAACCTTCTTGAGCGTTAGATGCATCCCTCCAACAGCGCCACTCCCTTTCCTAAAACGAATTTCCTTGATTTACGTTGCTTCCATCCCTATAATCAGGTGAGACCACATCCTTACAGTTTCCAAATCAAAGGCCCCCATTTATTCACGTTGGTGTTTCCATATATGAGGTCCCGTATCATGCATGTTTCCGTATACACATGATGCTTCCTCATTCCATCGCACAATAAACATTCTTCTAGCAATTAGCTGTGATCTTTTAGGACGTATTTCTTTACATATGGCAACTTAATTTTTATATCACGGAAGCATTTTGACTGATGCATGGAAGCATAATGTTTACTTCATGTTATCATGTGATCATGGATGCTTCCAACCAATGCTTTCGATAATAACTCAAGGCTCAGATTTGGCTCCCTATAATCACGTACGCTTCCATGTTTAAAATTGACTCCTAATAACGCATGCTTCTTTGCTTCCTATATTGTTTTCTCTATATGTATGAATAATGCATCGATAAGTGTGGTATATATATGCTAGCTTGTTTTTGCATGCAATTACATCCCCTTTTCTTGCTTCGTTCATAATTTAGTGAAGCTTCGTAGTTAATTATTTTGTGCTTCGGCATTCACCAGAAACTAAACAGAACATGTTTCTTTCATCTCGAACTTCAACAGTAGAGCAATACATGTGCACATATGCATGTTATTTGCTTCTTATCTATATCAATAATTCAATATTGCTTCAAAGAGCATCGTTGTGGAGGTAGTCATCGATGGGAGAAGGTCAAGTCGGAGGGAAGGGAGGGTGAACCACAATGGAGGTGCTGAGGGAGCTGCTGGTGTGCTGGAGGAAGAAGACAGTGCCAGCTTCCCATCGTGTTCCTTTGCCGGCCGTTGATGAACGAAATCGCTGAGGAGACGACCAAGCAGGACGATGCCGGCGACAACGACGAGGAGATGGAGTCGAAGCAGCCGAACGCATGGCAACCGACCAGCTTGGTGCTCGTGGGTTGGTTGGCATTGGAATTCTTGCGCAGATCCAGAGAGAGAGAGAGAGAGAGAGAGAGAGAGAGAGAGAGAGAGAGAGAGAGAACCAGGCAAAACGAGCGCCGGTGTGTTAATCACCATGCACGACCATGAGCTGCTACCTGTTGCCAGCCAAATAGATGGAGGACTCAGTTTCAATTTGATTGAACGATGTATATATGGTCTCTGCTAGCAATAAATGGCAAATGGCGTGATTTGTGAGATTAATTGGAGATGGATAACACATGCACCCGTTGGATGGAAAGGCAAATAAACGGAGATGCAGTAGTCTGATTGAAAGAAGCCATCAGACGTATGAGAGAAAGCGTTTCCCCATAAGGTTGTAGGATTACATAGTATAGCAGGTATTAATCCCAATAGGGATGCGATGGCATTAATCCCTTCATTAATACAAGGCCCAACCCCTCTATGGCCATGTTACCAAAGAAGCACAAGCATTAAGGTTACTAACAACACTTGCCAAAGATGCTATTCTCTTTAGATAAATTACAACATTAATGCAAGCACCTCGCATCGAGGTTACTCACAACACCTGGTAAAGATGAATTAAGTAAATATGAAAAATAATTGAATGTTTAAATTACCACTCCCTGAAATTCCACGATCTGATTGCCAATAAAGAGAAAAAAGAACCTCTTGAATCGATAAGAAGATATAAACTATAGATGTACATGACTTTGAAAAAAGGGCAATGACGCGGTGGCAAAAATGAACGTGAGGGGTGCGGAGAAAGATGTTGTTTTGTCTTCTTGCAAGGGGAAGATGGTTAAGGAAACATGGCAATTGTCAAGCGGAAAAGGTGAGAATCAGTTTCTCACCATCATATTCTTATTTATTTTTTTGTCAGTGACATCCTGACATATTTGACATACATTTCTAGATTACAATAATCATTTTGATCAAAGTATTTTTTTATATCTCGTGGCAACGCAAGGGCAATTAGCTAGGCCTCTCCAATCATTTTTTATCCAATCTCCACCGGTTTATTTTCACCCCTCCTGATTTTTTTGTGACACAACTGCTCACCCCACCCACCTCCCTCCCACTTCACACAACGGACACACACACATACCTATCGTCCTGGCGCCAACCCCGCAACGCGCTAGGGTTACTGCCCTCCATGCCGCTGCGAGCCGCCACTTTGCCGCCGATCCACATCATGGTGCCACCTCCGACTGAGATCGATGAGAACTTGGGATCCAGCGAGTGCGTGAATCCTTGTGTTGCCAAGAGCTGGATCTAGAGGGTTGCATCTCCAAGGCAAGGCAAGGTGCAGATTGTGCGCCACCACACGGACAAGAACGCCTGATTGGCCCCAGGTGCACCCGCAAAGAGGACACCATTCTCCAGGCCCTCGACATTGAGAGGGATCGCCACCACCTCCAATCAAGAGGATATGTCCCTCGACATCGAGAGGGATTTGCCACCGGCTTCGATCATTGGCTCACTTAGAATACGATTAGTGGATTTTGTCATAAGAGTGAGGGTTGAGAGTGAGCGGGATGGGGGTTGGGGTTGATCTGTTCAGTTAAGGGCGTCTGAGCGGAATAATTCCCTACTTACAAAATGTGGCAAATTGCATTTCTCTAGGATGGCTTTGAAGCAAATTGCATGAGCGGGCGGTTCATTTTTTCATCAAGTCGTACAATTTTTTGGTTAGCATAGAAGGGTAAATGCATTGGTTGGTTGCTTCAAGAGTTAATAACGAACACGGTGGTGTATGACTTGCATGCCCAACAATGGACATCATATTTTTTTCGTGGTAATGCACGCCATTCAACTGTATGTTACAACTTGAGAATGATTTAGGAGACATCGGATGTACCTTCTTGGCTTGGGGGGCATCACGGGTGACGCACACATCACCCCCCCTTGATGGTGGTGGTAGAGCAACACGAACACAGGGGTGGTGGATCAGACCGGAGGGCGGGGCGGTTGAAGGGGGACTCCAGCTTAGCGGTCCGTGGGGAAGTACGATGTGAAGGAGAGAGGGCGTCACGGCAAAGGTGAGATGAGCGTCATCCAGTTTTAAAAGAGATGGCTCCGGCGAGCAATGTCCCGCTATAGCGGGAAACCGAGCGGGAAGGGGTGAGTCCAACAGGAAAAGGAAAGGGTGTGTTGTTGGGTGAGGTTTTTGTTGGATCGCACGTTGGAGATAACATGTCAAATAGTCAAGACAAACACATTTCTCCCGTACATATGGGTTGGATTTGAGGGAGCCCGGACTGAGTAGATGGTTCGATTTTTTTGAGCCTGCTGGGTGCCCGTTTGATGTCCGAGCACACCCGGGTATACGAGGAAGAAATGAGCTTCGACCTCAATGATGACCATGATCATTTTTTCATTCCTTTAAAGACGTTATAGCCCGTAGCACCGCACGGGCGTTCTACTGGTCGACCTTAGTTTCTCTCTGCGGGCGGACGGAAGAATACAGAGGGACGAAATACTTTTAGCCACCCGGCCTGCCGTGCCTCGCCTTCTCGCCGGCTGTGGCTGTAAAAGAGAGAGAGAGGGGGAGGGAGGAAGAGGGAGACGGAGGGGAGGGGAGGGGAGGGAAGGTTAGGGTAGTTGGTTGATTTCTTGCTGGGGAAGAAGAAGTCGAGCACCAATGGCGCCGCCCTCCGCGAGGTACTTCTTCGCCTCCGTTGCGGTGGAATGCAAGAGCGACGACGCATCCGAGGCCGCGAAGGCAGGCAACTCGCTCTGGGAGCGTCTCCAGAAGATCTCCCGGGCCGCCTTCGATCCCCCGCTGCATCGCGTAACTCCCTTAACTCCCTGAATCCTGCTATTGTCGGTTCGATCCTCATGGAGAACTCGCTTATCCATGATTTTCTGCTTATTAGTTCCATGTTCCTGCTGTTCTGCCCGGGAGCAACATAGATTCCCTTCTCACGCTCACCGACGAGATCCCGCAGGTTCCTGCTGTTATGCTTGATTTCTCGTTAGTTATCTTGCTGATTGGCTTTCAGTCTCAAATTATGTGATGCGAGCCTTCGTATGCAGCTCAATCGCATCCTTGAGGATCTCTCACAAAAGGTCTTGGGCATGATTGATGATCTGGAGGACAAGAAGGGTTCCAAAGCTGGGTATCTGACGGTCCAAGGTGTTGCACTTGATGCCTTTGTTGCAAGGTATGGCATGGCAATGGCATATTTCGTCAATTGGTTCGCGACTGCAGCGGGTTTGCCATTAGCTTGTTCTTTTTTACTGATGGGAAGGCATTGCCTTTGGGTGGCCATGTACGCAGTTTTCTTTGGGATTGTGAGATGTATCCCTTGACATCGTCCCCCGGGAGCATATTTGAGACCATCAAGGACGAGATCAGCAAGGTTCAGCAAGAAATGGTGGCTGGTTCTCAGCACTTTCATGATATCAGGAACAAATTGCGACTGATGCAGAAAGGCCAGTTGGGCAGGCAAGTACCTACCCTGTACTGAATTATTTAGTGTTAGTACTATATGCCTGCCACTGTATTGTGAGTTCCTGCTTGCTGTAGCTTAATTAATTCTTTCATAGAGTTTGACATACCCTGTATGCCTGTACTGAATTGCATTTATTTAGCATCATACCTGCCACCATATTGTGTGTTCCGGCTTGCTGTAGCTTACTTGATTCTCTTATCCAGTTTGACAGTTCGGGACCTGTCCTTGGTAGTCAAACCTGATGACCTGATCTTCTCCGACTTCCTTACCACACTACTGGTTGTGATGCCCAATAACTCTCAGGAAGAATGGCTTTTGAGCTATGAGTTCATAGATGCAGATTTCGTGGTGATGAGACGTTAAACTTGAATGCTTACAATATTATTCTGGCACTTTCTCCTTCTACTTGCATGCTAACTGTAGTTCTGTATAGGTTGCAAGGTCCTCTCAGCTGCTGTATCAGGATGAGCACGAGTCACTATACAGTGTGACCATGTTTTCACATGTTACTGAAAAATTCACTGCTAATGCTGAGGCAAAAGGGTTCGTGGTACGTTTTCTCCTTTTTGCAATATATAGTGTGTGTGTGTGTGTGGGCGCGCGTGCAGGTCAAGCTAATACTTGTTTGGTCTGTCCCTGCCTTTGCTTTTCAGGTTCGTGCTGAGTATAGCCCTGAAGTGCTGATAGCCAAGCAAAAAGAGTGGGAGATTATACAGTGTGAAAAATAAGATATGGTTCAGCTTCTATACAACAGAAATAGCCAGGTGATTATGCATGCATCCGAATCTCCATCTCCTTTTCAAAAAAAAAATCCGAATCTCCATCTAAATCCAACAGTAGACCCATGCACGGGACCTAAGAATTGCTTTTCTCCTTGATTTGGTAGGTTGTTTCCATTTTAATTCATCTGTTTGCACTCCTTGTATACTTGGTAGGTTGTCTACCGTATGATCCATTTGTCTGCTCTCCGGATCTACACTGGAAGTTATCTGAGATACAGACCAAATTTTTTGGTAAATGTTGCTGATCATAACCATTGTTTTAATTATCAGCACGTTTTGCAGCTGTAACTAAAGATTCTTGTGTATAATGTTGCAGTCATTCACCAGCTCCTCAACTCCAAGAAGCCAATCAAGTCTCAAGCAAATGTTTGAAGATCTTGCAAGGAATTCTGACTTCGGAAGAGACCCCTTTAGTTTTGTGATCAAGATTAGTGGCAGCAGATCAGCTTAAGCGAGAAAAGAGCGGTTACATCAGGAATTGAAAAGTGATGGTTGCTAAAACAATGAGAGCTAGTGGGATTTTGGCTTGTGCAGGGTAGTGGGGTTTTGTTGCTGGCCTCCCCCCCCGGCATTTTGTATGACAATGTTCTGGAGAATGCCTTGTACGGTTGGGAAATGGATTTGAAAAGAAATATTTCATAAATATGGTTGATTTCCATATTATCTGTCGATCATCGGTTCCTAACTAGAAACTGTGTACTGATTACTTGTTTTGTGCTGAAGAGCCTTCGCTCTCCACTGACGAATCTCAATCGAAAGCTCTTCTGAAATACAGAAATTCAGCTGCATTAAGAGATTCTGTTGGCAAACCATCCATGATGGATGGAACCTCTCTAAGAAGGAGCTCGAAAAACATGCTGAGCTTGACGATTCTTCTTCAAGTTTGCCAACACATAATCGCATGCCTGCTTCCTCTGTTCTGCTCTGTTTTGAATAAGTGTACTCGTAGGCTATGCAAGAGTTCTTCCACAGAAGACAGATATGATGTTGAGGATTCCATAAAGAAGAACACATAGGAAAGGAAGATCCTATTTCTAAAACGAAAATGAAAAAGCTATACCACGGCGATCTTGGATCCAGAGATGCCGGTTTCATCAGACCACGGTGGACCTTTGCCTCGCCGGACGCCTGGAAGACGGCCGCGTTGGCCACCTGGGTACAGACCCCTCCATCTTTCCAAGCCCCTCTCCATTATCGGCATGGGTGGGCTGGGCACCCTGAGCACGGAGCAGCGGCGCCGGTGACCTGCTCCTAGCTCCTGACGAACGCCTTTCCAGCCAACCAGTAAACCAAATTCTTGATGACTGATCGTCACTTGAGATAGGGATTCGACTTTTGGGTGCTTCCGAGAGTGTGCGCTGTGGCTGATGAAGCAGGTCAGGACTCAGGCGGCTAGCTCTGCATCTTCGTGCTATGCAAGTGCAGAGCTCACATTATAATGTTACCAATCCATCCGCGTCTAGTACTTTCTCCAGCAGTCGGCCATTGACACGTGCGAACCCGGCACAGTATCGCCGCACGTTGCTCGCGCACGTGTCAAGGAAAGTTACTGGCTGGTGCCGCTAGCGAGCACAGGATTTGGAGGAGATTTTTCTTTTCTTTTCTTTGCGAACAATTCAGAAAGAAATGTTACTAAAGTATAGAACATATATATTTGCAAAAGAGGAAACGGAATATAAAAAATTACTGGTCATCTGCAAGCTATTTGTTTCTTTATAGTCATACCATTTGTTCTTGAGAAATCTTTGCAATAAAGCATAGTTGTGCTTGTGCAACTTGTTTTGGTACAACATGTACAATTTTTCATGAAATCAACTACGTAGTTTTGCGTATACATCATAAAATTTGATAATGTTGATCTTAAAATCTTATAACAATGGAACTAAAAGGAAGTAGTGAAGAGCAGTAAATGCTAAGTAAAAGCAAGATGCACTATTTTGATAATTTATTTTTGACCGAGGATAATATATTAATAATATCAAGTGCACGTGGCTTGACACAGTGTCAAGATATTTTCAAGGCATCGATAATGCACGTAATCAAATTATTTAAAGGAAAATAAATAAATAAATAACATTAATCTCGGTGGTAACCTGCAGACCTCGGGGTAGGGGGTCCCGACTTGTGGATCTCCGATCTATGGGTAACAGGGGACGGAGAAGACAGTATTTACTCAGGTTTGGCCCCTCTCGAAGAGGTAATACCCAACATCCTGTTTGATTATATTGATGATTGTGTATCGAGTACAAGCTGTATCTACCTCGAGGTTATAAATAATGTCCTAATCCTAAGACTAGGTGGTAGTAATTGTGACCGTCCTCTCTACGGACTAGACCTCCCAGTTTATATAGACACTGGGGGTACCTAGGGTTACACATGGTTGGTTGCCCATCTAGGATTACGTACACCGTCAAGCCAATGCAGGTCTTGGAGTACACGTCAAGTCTTCGATAAAGTCCATCTTGAATATGCTGAAGTACAAGGCCTCCGGAATCCTTTCTTAGGAGAATGAGTAGGCCATAATCTTAGCCCATAGACTACGGACCGACTAGGTTGGTACCCCCTAGTCCAGGGCATCGTCAATTACACACGGTGTTCATGCCTAAGTGACCAATGACACGCAACAAGCATCAACATCAACATCAAACACAGTAAGAGTCGCTACAAGGGCGTTCTCTTGAGCGTGCCACGTCGGAATTTCTACAATGGTTCTGGATTGGGCAATGGAGCAATCGCAACGATTGGACAGAAGGGCTTCGGTCGTTACCATTGGGTCAAACTGGTCCAGATAACACCTCCCCAAGGCCATCCTCTGCTTTCTCTTCCCCACGAAGCAAACTGCAAACCTCTGCCTCTGCCTCCGCCATGTAATCGGCCGGCACGAGCATCGCCACCAGGAGTGGAACTGGCTCGGCTCTCTTATGCAGTCACATCAACGTGGTCGTCTCGAGGGAGGAGTGGGTGGGAGGAGAAGAAGGCGGCGGCGGTTTTGATATGTGCTCTGCATCGACACGGGAGGCAGCGGATCGATCTGGCCGAACTGCCTGCCAGAAGGATGGTTCGCCGTCGTCCCTAACCCCATGGTTCACCTCCCGCCTCCGCTCACTCTCTGACGCCACCGACTGCATGATCTAGGCTGCGCGCGGGGAGGAGCTGACCAACGGATCCAGGCTTCCGTCGAGCTCACGCGTCACCACCTCCGCCAGGAGCCACAAACGGGTGAAGACGTACAAATCAGAGCGAAGTCGGCGCGGCGGCCGGTCGCGATCTAGAGAACCAGTGGTGTTCTCTTTCAAAATCTCCTAGCACCGGCGCCTCCACTTCTCTCCTCCTCATCTCCTTGCGCGCAGGTATCTTATCTTTCTCCCTCCTCCGCTGCTGCAATTCCATGTGTGTGTTCGTTGCTGATCAGTGTGTGTTATATGAATCCAATCCTTTGGTCTCCAGTGGGTGCTTTGGGGTTTCTGTAGGGACCAGGAAAGGGTCTGTGATGCGAAGATCGCCGGGTCGCACCACTACCCCAGCGACGGCTTCGCGGACCAGCTGCCGGAGATTGCCGAGGCCACCAGGGGCAAGTAAACCCTTGTCTTGTAGTGGGCCTTCAGCCAGGTGAGGTTCCATCCTTCCTTCTTCAAAATTCATCTCATGTTGTACCTTCTTGATTCCTCCAACATCACTTGCTAAGCCAAGCAAGGTAGTAGTATACTAGAAGAAAAGTACTTTTTGTGGATGCCCACAGGTAACAGAAAGCCATGAGTGGTCAGGATCAACAAATGACCTGTGGAGCTTCATATTCAGTTATTTTTTAGATACTTGCTTGCTTCAAATGTCTACATACTGTAGGAATTAAGGTTCTGCTGACTCTCTATTTCATAGATTTTATTGTATATACATGCAGATAACTTCAGCATGAGAGCAAGAGGTTGGAGCAGATGCAACACATTCAGTTGCTCTTGCACTGTATAGATTCATGTTTTTGTAGGTGATTTTTCACCTTTTAGTCAATTTCCTTATAGTTGTAGTTCAGACACAACTTTCCATGTTGTCAACCAGAAAAAACAATTTATTGGAACCATTAGATTTATTAGTAGATGTGGTCATTATATTTCTACAGGGGATGAACTAAAGCAAAGAAACCCATCCCTTTTAATTCATGTAAAAGTTCATGTCTGTAATGAGGTGGCACTCTTAAAAGGTGAAAATTATGCAATATTATCCCCTTTCTTTTGTCAGTTCTAAATATTTTTTGTGGTCTCTACTTCGCCAATGAATCTCATATTCCAATACTCGGCTATAACCATTGTCACTACACTCATATGATTGGTTTACAAATTACACGTTTGTAGATTTTTTCAGTCCAGTTGTTTTTCGACTTAGCAGAATTAATATGTTGACGGAAGGGGAAGCCATCAATTTCGGGGACAATGCCCACAGGGACAACACCGTTAGGCATGGTGCCGGCACTACATGTTATGAAGGATATAAAGTGGTCAGGATCAACAAATGACCTGTGGAGCTTCATATTCAGCTATTTATTAGCTACTTGCTTGCTTTAAATGTCTACATACTATAGACTATTTCGTAGATTTTATTGTATACAAGCAGATAACTTAATCAATTTGTTGGACAATGAACATGTTTTAACAAGAAAAGTGGATATCAAGGTGTGCATACAAAATATGGAAGAATAGCAAAGTTCGCTTGCAAATATTGTTAACTTTTGTCTTTTAACTTATTTTCAACACTGGAGCTCTCATGTTATATCCCTCGTCAAAAAGTAGTACAAACACACCCAGATAAAGAAAACAAAATGATGCTTCATATAACAATATAATGAATAGCAATATTGAATCTCACAGAAAAAGTGCTTCAGCGATATATATGTTTAGAAAAGCACAAGGATTAGTTGCAGCCCATTTATGAGAAAGACACATATTGCTTGTATAGAAACATTAGGTATGAAATTTGACTATTAGTTCATAACAAGTGTGGATGACCATAAGTTCATAACATATCAAATTAATTTTTTTGGAAAATGCTCAGGAAAAATGGCAAACCGCTGCTAGCGTCAGTCTTAATACATATTTGTGTGTACTTTGTTGTAACCTTTCAAGCATGAGGATTATGACTTGACCAGAGATTCAGGGTAGAAGCACAAATTGCAGAGATGGTTTATGACATGTGGTTATGTTTAACAGCTTAAGGATGGTGACTATATGTCTATTTCTATACTGTCACGCAGGTGAGTGTCTCAGGGTAGAAGCACAAATTGCAGAGATGGTTTATGACATGTGATTATGTTTAACAGCTTAAGGATGGTGATTATATGACTATTTCTATAATGTCGCGCACGTGAGTGTCTCTCTTGTGTCCCTCTTGCCACCCGCTTTGTGCTATTCATATGTTTCTTTTCTATATTTAGAACTGCTCTTTCGTTTGTGTTTGTCAAGGTTTGACATGCTTGTGGTGGTTAATCTCTGTAGGCTTTCTTTGACCTGGAGAATGGCAATCAGGAGCTCAAGAGTGACAAGGACGTCTATATCAACACTTCAATGTGCTGATGGCGTGCGGTAGACGCACAAGCTCCTCATCTACGTCGACCTCCACTGCGGCTGACGCGGCGCCGTCGCCAAGCAGGAGGAGAAGGTGAGGTCGAATCAGGCCGGTCTTCCTGTTTCAATCCTCCGTACCTGCCCTTGGATTTCAGATATATGAAGAGCTGAATATGTTCAGTGATGTTGGACATTATTGTCAATATTTCTAAGATATAATCAAATGCTCTTGCAGGTGGGCTGAATGGAATGGAAAGTACAGAGATGATATTCGAAGGTTCATCAAGGTACTGTTTGGTAAATCCCGATTCCAATCATTACCGTTCTCCCAAATCTCCATCATTTCCATATATTATTAAGACAGATCATTATATGGCTTTGTTCATACCCATTTTTTCATGGCGAAATATTAAGGACCGTCTGTCTTATATTTTCATTGATATAAGCCAAGTTACAGATATAAAACACAGAATGATAAAAGACCAGAACATCCAAAAAAGAGAAAGATTACCACAGAAGAATATAGAATTTTCAAGTATGCATGAGGCTTCTCTGCCTGTTCAAATTTACTGACCGAATTTTCCATGTACTGCTATTGCTTCCACCCTGCCTGCCATTTTAGCCATCAGTTGAGGATTTTCCGTACTTGGTTATATCATCGTTAAACATACTTTCTTTTGGAGCCCCGTTTCTTGTTGTTTTGCAGTACTTTTTTACAGTATTTGTAAATTCCGAAGGTAAATACAGGAAACACACATTAAGGTGTGTGTTTGAGAAAAATAATTCCAGAGCTTAGGCCTTCAGCGTTGTTGAAAGTTGAAACTATACACTTGGTTTATTCATTTTTTGTGGACACAGATGTCGAAACGAAAATGATGCAACTGAAATTTCCTTTTCTGATGTGATAATAGTTAGACCCAAAGGACAGCGATTTATTTCATATGTTATTTTCATGCAAAGATCCATATGTTGACAAAGCGTACAGAATAGGGTTTACAGCGAATGAACAAAAATCTAAAACTTCGTCTTGTCATTTCAGGCCTTCTTGATTTATCCTTTTCTAAAAAAAAGGCCTTCTTGATTTATTCTTTTCTTCCACCTCGTTGGTATTGCTTTCATAGCAGTTGCAGAGTTCTGCATTTAAACAGAGTAGTCAATCAGAGTGAACATTTTTATATACTGTGTGCTCATCACCTTTGGATGGGTGAATAGTCAAATTTCATATGGAGAACAGTTCATTGATGGAAGAAGTAGCTGGTGCTGAAAGGATGTCCAGGAGCCGATGCATCTCTTCATATTTTTGTGTACTACAAGTAGTTGGGGGCCTGCTAAATCTCAGAGAAGGCTCTATCTAGCATCAGGGAGGGCTTCATTTTACAGTCCAATCAAGTATTATGTAAATTTTGTTTAATTTTTTTCCTTTTGTTCTGACTGTCATGGAAAATGATGATTCATTTAATGTTGTCCTCTTATTTTATTTTTCTGTCTTGCTGCTCTGCTTTATGAGTGAATACTCTCCTGCTGCAGTTCTTTTCGGTCTTCTCTTTTGTTAACAACTGGCACTCAGTTGGACTGCATATACACATGAACAAATGCAGCATCCGCAGCTTCTGCTCGCCGTCCGTCCATCACATCGGCGTTGGTCTCCTTCTCACCTTCCGTGTTCTCTTCCCATACCACTTCCCACTGCCGCCACCACCGCTCGAGGTACTGACTCATTCCCCTTCCTTCCTTCTCTAATTAGTTTGTTTTATTGTTCATTTACAAAGATAATTCTACATCTTTTGTTCCTTGGCATTTGATTAATTTTGTACTAACAGTTTGCACAAGCAGGTTGATGATTTGCCACGTGATGTCTGACCTTGTACGGCCACGTAAAGATGCAGCACCAACTCCTTGTCAACAATGATTTGAAGCAAATGCTGTGACAGCCCAAAGAACCAAGCTTAACTTCTAGACCAGGACATGAATTTAACTTAAGAGGTACAAGTGTGATGTCTGACCTTGCATGTCAGCTGCATGAATTAGGAGGGTCAAGTAGCATAATTTAGCTGCATACTGTGATGTACAGGTGTGCTTTGCTAGAGATTGTTACTAAACTGAATGATACTTGTGTAATCTCCAGTTAGTGCATTTTGGCTGCTATATTTTCTTGGATAAACGATTGGTTGAAATGTTAAGCATTCCCTGGTTGATTATTCTCTTTGCTGCCCTTATTCTGAAATGATAAATTTCTATAGATGCTGAGAGTAGGAGTAGGATCCTCATGATGTTATTTCACTGCATCTTAATAGGACAATTTGCTGGGGGAAAGCATTTCTTCAATCCTCATCTACCTGGACATCCACTTCGGCTCACGCCCAGCCAACGCCAAGCAAGAAGAGATGGTGAGGTCGAATCCGGCCAGTCTATCTGTTTCGATCCTCCGTCCTTGCTCATGGATTTTGCTCAGACCACGTGTGAGAGTGGAAAACTTTTATCCCTTGCTTCATTTCAAACTCGGCTTCTAATGCTCTACAAGCTAATGTCAAACAACTTCTCTGAAATCATTTGGCCAATTGCCCGATGTATCAGTTAAAGTTCAAATGTCAATCACAAAACTCAGTTGAAAATTTGTCCAAACAACCAAGTGGCTCCAATGCTGAAGTTGCAAGTTTGACTCAGATCTAGAGATGTATGAGGGTTTAGTACTAGCATACTAGGTTAACTGAGGTTCACCTATGCTCTTTTTTTGTGTGAAAAAAGTACCAAAATGTACGTGATAAACTGTTCTACAAGTGCTGATTTTAGTGGTGGATTCACCTCTTCTTTTATTTATATTTATTTTGATTATAGTGCTTGACCTTAAACAACTGGAGCAAAATGCGAGAGATGGGTTGTCTGATACTTACCCTGGCGAAATGGCGTATTCTTAACAGACTATATGACAGAAACGAAACGATGTACTACAAGGTGTGCAACTCCACAACTCCCCCCAACCTCGCAGCTGGCTGGAACCGAACGGAGCCTCGCCGTGGAGACGAGGGCTGCCGTTGGCACGCCGGCAGGGAGCCTCTAGCCGCCCCTCACCGGTCCTCCTCGCGTCACCGGCCGGCCAAGGCCGTACCGAGACGGATCTGGACAAGACGCCAGATCCACAGCCATCGGAGCCACCCATGTGCCCGCGGCTGCCACACCACCGGCCATGTACGTTCCCATCGCCACCGTGCAGCAGGGGCACCGCCCTGACTGCCGCCCCCGGCCTCCCCGCGTGAGACGCCGCCTCCGTCTCACCGGATCTGCCGCGGCGACCACCCGCCCTGGATCATGCAGGGCCCGCCGCCACCGCGGCCCTTGCCGGCGGCAGCGGCGGCTGGGGATGGAGGAGCGGGGAGGGGCTGGCGGCGTGGGATCGGGGGCCCCTGGCGCCGCCCGAGGGGAGCTCACAGACTATCTTTTAGGCGCAAACATATTTCTGTTGATGTTGTTTATCTCATTATATGGTTGTGCAACCACTTTGTTAATTCTATTGTATTGCACGCCTTTAGGCTACAAGGGATCGTGATCTAGCGCCGCCACCTTACCCCGACGACTCCCCTCCCCCTCGCGTCGCCTCCCCTCAGGCGGCGCCAGGGGCCCCCGATCCTGTGCCGCCAGCCCCTCCCTGCTCCTCCATCCCCAGCCGCCGCTGCCGCCGGCAAGGGCCGCGGTGGCGGCGGGCCCTGCATGATCCAGGGCGGGTGGTCGCCGCGGCAGATCCGGTGAGACGGAGGCGGCGTCTCACGCGGGGAGGCCGGGGGTGGCAGTCAGGGCGGCGCCCCTGCTGCACGGTGGCGATGGGAACCTACATGGCCGGTGGTGTGGCAGCCGCGGGCACATGGGTGGCTCCGATGGCTGTGGATCTGGCGTCCTGTCTAGATCCGTCTCAGTACGGCCTTGGCCGGCCGATGACGCGAGGAGGACCGGTGAGGGGCGGCTAGAGGCTCCCTGCCGGCGTGCCAACGGCGGCCCTCGTCTCCACGGCGAGGCTCCGTTCGGTTCCAGCCAGCTGCGAGGTTGGGGGGACGCGACTTCCGGTGAAAATCGCGCCGACTTCGGTCATGGCGGATGATGGCGGCGTCTATGACGTTGTTCCCTTCTCGAGGCATCGTTGTTGCAGGTCGTGGCATCCCACTCGTGATGCTCCGGGGGAAACCCTAGATCTGGATCTACCGGATCGGACGATGATGGTACCTTTGATGCCATTGTCCCTCCTGAGGGCATCGTTTTGGAGCAAGTGCTAGTTGGACGGGACAAGCGGAAGAGCGGTGTCTCATCCACCGCAAGGCCGACGGCGGATCCCGGTGGCATGGTGCTGCGGAGGTTCGGCGACGGGCGCGTGTGGACGGATTCGTGCAGGATGGTGGAGTTGTCTGGCGTCATGGTGGCGTCGACGGTAGGCCAGGCAAGGTCGATGGGTTAGTTGCTGCTCTGAAGATGGACCGGTGGAAGATGGCGACGATGGCCTATGAGAGTGCGTCGGTTCGGTATGGGACCCAGTCCCTGTTGGGGAACGTAGCATGCAGTTTCAAAAAATTTCCTACGCTCACGCAAAATCTATCTAGGAGATGCATAGCAACGAGAGGGGGAGAGTGTGTCCACGTACCCTCGTAGACCGAAAGCGGAAGCGTTTGTTAACGCGGTTGATGTAGTCGAACTTCTTCTTGTTCCGACCGATCAAGCACCGAACGTACGGCACCTCCGAGTTTTGCACACGTTCAGCTCGATGACGTCCCTCGAACTCTTGATCCAGCAAAGTGTCGAGGGAGAGTTTCCGTCACACGAGCGGCGTGGGATGGGATGGTAAGTGATCCGCGCAGGGCTTCGCCTAAGCACTACGTGAATATGACCGGAGGCGTAAACTGTGTGTGTGTGGGGGGGGGGGGAGGGGGGGCGCCGCACACGGCTAACAATTATTGGTGTGTGTTCTAGCGGTGCCCCCCCCCCCCACGTATATATAGGTTGGAGGGGAGGAGAGGCAGCCAAGGGGCGCCCAAGTAGGAGGAATCCTACTTGGGCCCCTAGTCCAATTCGGCCTCCCCCCTTTCCTTTTACCACACTACTAGGAAAATGCTTATAGATAGAAGTTTACCAGTAGCGTTTGTTTATGACCCCACGCTACTAGTAGTTAGTGGTAGCTCTGGCTAGAAAGCGCGCTACTGGTATCTGTTAGCAGTAGCGCTTGTTATCTAGCCCCACGCTACTGCTAAGTGTAACACACCACACCCCCTGATTAATAAATATTAGCAGCGCTGGTCGTCCAACCGGCGCTACTGTTAGTTCAGGATCTATAGCGCCCGTTTACGTAAACGCGCTACTGCTATTTTTTCTATGTATAACATTTTACCAGTAGCGTGTTTTTCTGGCCCGCGCTATAGGTAGTGCAACACTAGCCGTAGATATTTTGCAAGCTGCCATAGCAGTAGCGCGCATAGCTGACCCGCGCTACTGCTATGCCCGCCAGCCACCTACCACCTTTCCCCTTCTTCCTCCCCTCTCTTCTTCCTCTCCCCTCCTTTCTCTCCCCCTTTCCTTGCACCTTGCTTGTTCCTTTCAATGCTCCCCCCTCCACCACCCCTCCATTAGAGCCCTCCCTCCCCCTCTTCTTTGCCCTCCACCACCCCCCTCTTCTTTGTGCCCTCCACCCACCACCCCCTCCATTAATGCCCTCCCTCCCCCTCTTCTTTGCCCTCCACCCCCTTCCATTAATGCCTTCCCTCTTCTCTCCCTCTCCTCACCCTGCACTAATCTCCCTAGATAGCTAGCTAGTTAGAGCTATATATCTAGAGCTACTAGGTAATTAAGAAGAAAGGTGCTCGATATCCCTCTCGACACATAGGTGAGCAAAAAAAAGGTGTTTGTGTGGATAGGACCCAAACTATATATATATGGGCGATATGAGAATATATATACCGAATTTTTTGTGGCATAATTTGAGTTGCCTACATTGTGTATTTGATGAAATAATGTGTGGGTGACATGAGTTGCCTATGTTTTGCCGAAATGTCGATTCAATTCCGTTTCGGCGAATTTCGGGCAAACTCAATATGTCCTATGTTTAGGGAAGGTCATGCCGAATTTTTGTATGAATTTGATCCATGCATGCATATATACGTGGTTATAATATTTGCTCCGCGCGCAGGTGATCATGAAGGTCAATGGAAGGATGCTGGAAAGATACTGGCAATCCGCTGTGGATGACATGTATGAAAAAAGACTGAAGGATGTTTTATGTCCGTGTCGAAAATGCAAAGGAATAGTCAGGCTCGACCCCTTTGAGGGTGGTACATTCAAGGCGCACCTGCTCATGCATGGTTTCATGGATGGCCATACTCGGTGGATAAGTGAAGATGATGATGATGATGATGAGGACGTCGACGGGGCAGGAAATAACGACATGGGGCCACCAGACGAAGAGATGACCGATTATGTGCCCGAAGAGGAAGACGGCCTCAGAAATGTCAATGGCGAAGAGGCAGTTCAAGGAGGAGAAGACGCGGACACGCCGCCGTCTTCGTCGGTACTAAGTTCAGCCATGCGGGACCCGCATGTTCGAGACCTGCTTCGCAAGAAGACGACTAGCGACGGAGCTGCTTCTAGAGAGGAGGCCAAACTGGCGCAACTGGAGGTAGACTCGATGACTCCTTTGTATGATGGTTGCAATCCCGAGGTGACCCGCTTGAGTTTCACACTAGAACTTCTAAAGACGAAGGCAAAAAACAAATGGACAGATGCAAGCCTGGATGAGCTTCTGAAGTATCTAAAGAAGGTTCTTCCCGCGAGAAGCCTGTGTCTCAGGTTACTGAAAGAGGAGCTACAGACCTTATGGACAACGCCGGCCAATACATGGGATGCAAGCAAAGGAGAGTATTTCTACATGAGAGCCGCGCTGATCACGACGGCGCAGGACTATCTTGGTTACGGCTATCTCTCCGGCCAGATGTGCCACGGATATTGCGGATGCACGAGGTGCATGGATGATACAACTTCTCAGCAGCTATCGAAAGATGGCGGGTCTTCGAAAATCGTGTACATGGGGCATCGAAGATGGCTCGAGAAGGATGACCCGTGGAGAAAGCGTGGAGATCTATTCAATGGTAAGGCTGAGCATCGAGGTCCTCCACGTAAGCGTAGCGGTGCAGAAATATATGAGTTATTGAAGAACTGGGAAGAGTGCCCCTCGCCGGGAAAGACAAAGAAAAAGGCGCCGGAGCCCCTGCTGAAGGTATGGAAGACGAGATCTGTTTTCTGGGACTTGGAATACCGGCCCAAACTCGACACGCCTCATAGCCTTGATCAAATGCATATCACAAAAAATATCCTTGAGAGTTTCCTTGGAACATTGATGAACATGCCGGAGAGGACCAAGGATGGGCCGAAGGCAAGAAAAGACTTGGAATTTTTGAATATCAGGAAAGATCTCCAAATGCCCGGTAAAAAGTCGTCAGAGGAGACCGAGACGGAGACGGAGACGGAAGATAGGGGCAAAAAAGTAAACAAGAAGGAAGAACAATATTGCCCCCCCTCTTGATTCACCTTAGATCCGAAGGAGGTCGATCAATTGTTCAAGTGCCTTGCCGGAATCGAAGTTAGTTCCGGATACTGTGGGAAGATAAGCAGATATCTGGACACTAAGAAAAAAAGGTTCAGTGGGATGAAGTCTCACGACTGTCATGTGATGATGACGCAGTTACTACCGGTTGCACTTAGAGGGATTATGGACACACATGTGCATGAGACGCTTACTGACCAATGCCACTTTTTTGATGCTATCTCTCGAAAGTCGATCGGTGTGAAGCAACTCCATAGGCTACATGAAGAGATCGTTGTCATACTGAATGAGCTAGAGATGTACTTCCCGCCCGCGTTCTTTGATGTCATGGTGCATCTATGTGTCCACATCGTGGACGACATCATCGACCTAGGGCCGACATTCCTGCACAACATGATGCCGTTCGAGAGGATGAATGGGGTCATCAAAGATTCGTTCGTAACATGTCCCATCCAGATGGAAGCATAGCCCAGGGATATCTGACCAAAGAGTGCATCTCTTTCTGTGAGAGTTATCTAGTAGGCACCGGAGACCCTGTTGTTGGTTTGCCCGTCAACAAGCACTGTGGAAGGCTCGAAGGCGAAGGTCACACCAACGGTCATAGGGATGTGAATGTGTTACGCTCGGGCCGACAAAACAACCTTGACAGGGCAAACTTAGTAGTGCTACAACACCTAGATGTGCTAGAAGATTTCGTGACACTGCACAAAGAGACCATCGCAAAGAAGTACCGTGACCGTGGGGTGCACAGGACAGACGCTGAAGTTATTAGAGAGCACAACTCCACTTTCTTGCGTTGGTTCAAAGAGCGAGTTCTGGCTAATCCCCCGGAAGAGGGCTGTCCGAACGGAACGCTCATATACGCCTTAGCACATGGCCCGTCGACCAACCTCGCGACTTATCAAGCATACGATATCAACGGATACACGTTCTACACGGAGGAGAAAGATATAATCAGTGATGACCAAAACTCAGGGGTGACGATGGAAGCCATGACCGGGAATGTAATTGAAAGATATTACGGAAGGGTCGAAGAGATATGGGAGCTTAACTACTCTGGATTGCATAGCGCGACGATGTTCCGTGTCAGATGGGCTAAGAATGTACAAAGAGAAAACCGACATTTCACTACCATGTGTATACCCGACTCCGATAGCGGTACCGTCAACGCCATCGCCAAAAATGAGCCATGGGTACACGCTAAACATGTGACACAATGTTTCTTCATAACCGACCCGATCAATCCCAGCCGTGTTGTCATGAGGAGAGGCAAAAGGAGCATCGTCGGAATGGATGGAGTCGCCAACGAGGAAGACTACGACTAGTACGGTGATCTGATGAGGGAAGATGATGCTGATGATGATGAAATATACGTCAAAAGAAGAATGAAGACTACATTACCTATGAAAGATCGTAATCCCTGGAAAAGGAAAAGTCACGACCATGGGCTTAATTATTCGACAACGAGCAAAAGAAGGAAGAAGATCAGTCTGAAGCATCGTCGTCGCCCAAGCTGACAAACTAATCCACAAATTTTGTGTGTGTCTATTTTGTATACCGCCGTTAGCGGTCAAATGATGTAATATATATTATACTAATTATTATCCGGAGGGTAACAGTGGTATTGCTCCAACGAAAGAAATGAAAGAAAAATAAAAAGAAAAAGGAAGGAAGTTTGTGGAATATGAAAAAGAAAAAGAAAAAGAAAAGAAAAAGAAAAAGAAAAAGAAAGGAAGTTTTGCAAAATGAAATTAATGAAAGAAAAAGAAAAAGGAACTAATAAGTTGTGGAAAATGAAATGAAAGAAAAATAAAAAGAAAAAGGAAGGAAGTTTGTGGAATATGAAAAAGAAAAAGAAAAACAAAAGAAAAAGAAAAATAAAAGAAAAAGTTAGCAGTAGCGCGGGTTGTGCTGGGGCCGCGCTATAGCTAACTTAGCTATAGCGCGTTTTGTTGCCCCGCGCTATAGCTAACTTAGCTATAGCGCGTTTTGCCACGCCGCGCTATAGCTAAGTTGCCTAGATAGCACACATCTCTTTCCTCTCTTTCTCACTCTCGCTCGATCCAATCCCTTCTCCCACGCCACCGCCGACGCCGCACCCGCCCACGCCGCCGTCGACGCGCGCCTCACCCGACCCTGACGCCGGCCACTGGCCGCCCCGACACTCCCTCCCCCCTTGCCGCCCCCGTCCCCATAGGTCCACCCCCCGGCCTGGCCCTCCCCCCGTGCCGCCCCTCCCCCGAGCTGTCCCCTCCACCCCGGCGCCCCTCCCCCGAGCATTCCCCTCCACCGGCCGGCCCCCCTCCCCCCAGCATCTCTTTCTCTCTCTCTCTCTCTCTCTCTCTCTCTCTCTCTCTCTCTCTCTCTCTCTCTCTCTCTTTGACCGGCCGTGTTCTCTGCAGCAGGTTCGGCTCCTCCAGAAGCAAGGTGCTCGGCGAGGAGGAGAAGGACGCCGGGAACGTCACCCGGACGCAAGGTGCTTGGCTCCTCCGGCGGCAAGGTGCTTTGCTCAGTGTTTGAATATACACACTACAACCAGTAGAAACTAATAAGCTAAATAATATGCAGAGTGGTTATGGATATGCGATTAGGCAATGCTGGTTAGAGTGCTTGTTAAAATGCTTGTTAGACTGTTGAAATGCTTGCTGTTAAAATGAAATGCAATTGTGTCGTCCATTGGATTCATATTTGGAGTTGCTAAAGTATTTGGAGTTCAAATAAAATGAAATGAAATGCTGTCCATTGGAGTCCATTTGGAGTTGTTGTTAAAATGAAATGTCGGACTTTGGTTGTTACATAGTAGTAGTATAAATTATAAAATTTCGGTGATCTTGGTGGGTCCATTGCTTGTGAGATGCTGTGTGGGGAATATCTTTGCTCTTGCATCACATAGTTATTGCATTCTGCTAGTGTTGGCAGATGGTAGTGAAATGCTACTTCAACACATAGTGCTTATTGTCATTTGCAGGGAAACCGATTGCGAGTGACCTATGTTTTGCCGGAAATGTTGATTCATTTCCATTCCGGCAAATTTCAGGCGCTCTATATGTGCACTTTCTAGCAAAGGTCATGCTAAAATTTTCCGTGAATTTCGGCATGACTTGTGCTAGAAAGTTGGACATATCGAGTGCTCGAGATTTGTCATTATTCACTTTATTATATAAAGCTCAATAATTAAACGACTACGACATTGAACCCTAGGAAACATGACCGACACCGATGAGGCCGGAGGTTCTCAGTCCCAATTAGGTCAAGCACACGCCTACCTCGACTTTCTGGCGGATCAGGAGAGAGAACAAGCTGGGTGTCAGGACCCCCTTGTCATGATGGATGACGATGGTGGTGGCGCCGGCGCCGACACTGATGCCACCAATGACACCGGCACTGAGACTGGCGCTGATGATGTTGCTAACTACAGCACGAAAGGTGGGACCTCCCAAGCCAGTGAAGGAAAGAAGGAAAAGAGGACACGACGCCCAAATGAGCTCGGCACCGGAAGACTGGTGGTCACGGCGGTGCACCCTGGCGAGTTCGAGCCAATAGAGCCGCGGGAAGTGGCAGCGTGTTACGGCAACCAACTAGCATGCATCCTACGGGATACAGCTAACATCAACACCACGAAAATACGGAAGAATGAAAATTTGAAGAAGCTGCTCCTAACTAGGTTGCACGCAAGATTCCTGTTCCCCGGTCGGAAAGACGATGTTGACCCATGGGATGATGATGGCATGAAAAAAATCAACAACAAAGCCCTAGGGAAGTTCAGCAACGCATTGAGCGCTTGGAAAACTAGGGTGAAAAAGGCGATTGAAGTAGACCATGAAACCTACGCCGAGATTGTTGCAGACAATCCAAAAATTACGATAGAGGACTTTGAAAAGTTCAAGGAGACTTGCAATGAAGAAGCTGCCAAGGCCAGGTCGGAGAGAGGCAAGCAGCTGCAGGCAAAGAACATGGGGAACCACCGCCTTGGAAGTCGTGGTTACACGGGAAAGAGGCCCGTGTGGGCTAAGGAGGACGCAGAACGTGAACGTCAGGGGATCCCAGACCCATTGGCTGAGTTCACCGACCAGCAGGAGCATGACTTCATCAGGGCCCGATTCTCGTGGAACCCCAAAAAAAAAGATTTTTTTCACCGATGGGCCGACTAGGAAATTCATGAGATTACTGGTAATTATCCTTTTACCACCTTACATATTAGCTTCTGATCAATGAAGTCTACTACATTCTAGTCACATTCGTAAATGATTCACGCTTCATTTTGCAAAGAGAGCAACACAAGCTTGCGGCCGAAAGCGACTCGTCGACTCAGTCGTCGGCGGAGTACAAGTGGGACACTCCTTTCAACCGGGCCATGAACATAATGATGGGACACCCGCCGGGCTAGCGGCCGCAATATGGACGTGTGCACAGCGCCGGGGATGGCGCCACGTGGAAGTACTATTATAACGAGGACCCCGAGGCTAAAAGACAGAGAAAGAAGTTCAGTCAAGTGACTATCGACCAAAAGGTGGCGCGGGCGATGGAGAAAACAAAAGCTGAGACCAAAGCTGAGGTCAAAGCTGAGGTAATCCAGGAAGCGGTAGCTGCCTGTAGAAATGATATGGTGGCTGCCTTTACAAGCTTGATTCCAACTGTGGTCAGCTGGGTGCAACAAAATCCAAACGCGCCACCAACTGATTTTCCCATGCCCAGCTTCACCGGGAGCAACTCAATGAACACCGCACCCATACCCATACCTAGTATGGCAACCGCACCCGCACCTACTCTAGCACCTACTCCTGCACCCAGCTCTCACAGCAGCCCTAGCTCCGTCTCTGGCTTGAATGTCGGGCCGTCGACATTGGCTGAGCTCGATGCCCTCACGGTAAATACGCGTCGCACCCTCATCAACTCAACTAATTAATTAATCTTCAGTTGCCGTTCTTTTTGGATCTCTGACGCCGCACGTATATGTCTTTGTAGGCCGACTCCACTCCGTGCACCCTCCTTTACCACATGAAGGGTGGGTTGGTGGATGTGGGGAAGGGTACTATAGTGAAGCCCAAGGATCGATTGTTCCACCGCCGGCAGATGCCTGATAACGCCTTAAGGGTCTCCGTGGCGAGTGTGAAAGCGGGCTACGAGGGTTTCCCTCATCCGATACAAACCGATGGAGAGGATGACGAGACCCCCACGCAGCTTGGCCAATGCAAAAATTGGCCGATCCTGTGGCTGAAAAATCTTCTTCGTGTCGAGGTGGCCGGGAGCACACCAACGGGACCTCAGGAAGGTATGACCACAACCCCACCTACACAATTACAACCATTGTCTGTGTTGCTTGCTGAGATCGAGAGACACGAGGAAGGAGGGCCAACCGTTCCGGCAGATGATGCCATCTGCCCCATGGAAGAGGATATGGATCATGACATGGAGGAGGCCGATGACCCTCTCTAGTATTTCAATACCGGCTATGACAACGATGTAACAATGAGTCAACCATATGAATATGAGATGCATGTACCAGAGCCGGAACGTCCTCGGGAGTGCAAGAAGTCTTTGTTCATGCAATCCTCGCAGGACACGCCTCCAGATGCCGGTTCCACCCAAGCTCAACTAATTAGCCAGAGTCATCCAATGCTGAGCCCGAAAACACTAGGGGTGGTGGTCAGGGAGGGTCTGACAGACCCACCAGCACCTGAGCTCACCAAGAAGAAGCAAAGGAAGAGACCGGCGGCGAGAAAATCCAATAAAGCTGGCAATGTTGGTTCTAGCAGCCAGCCGCCTTCGACCAAGGTTGACAGTGTACCGATGAAACATGCGCCATTAATCCATGTCGCGGGAGAGCCAATGGTACCGGCGAATGCACTAGCTGCCATAACAGGGGATCTCAGGAGACTCCATGACCATGTGCTTTCGACAGAGAGAAGCCTCCTCGCCTCGGATGATCCAGGATACCCACTTTATACGGTTCATGTGCCGAGCAGTTGCAAGATGTATGTCCACACATGCCCCGTGGACCTCTTCTTCATGCGATTTGATTACATCTTTCAGATGTTTCAAATGAGGACACTCGATTTTACGTTCGTCCGCCTGTATGCGCTGCACATGAACTACATTGTCAGGAGAGAGCAAGTCACCGGTCTTGCGGTCGCGGACCCATACTACATGCATGAGGGCTTCTTGTCAATCAACGACGCCAACTGTCAATATGCGAGTCAGTACATTGAAGAATTCTTGGTTAGCAATAAGGACAAAGAAACGATTCTCCTACCTTATCATCCCTCGTAAGTCATCCGCGGATAGCACTATAACACATACATCTTTTCGTGCATTTCAATAATTACTTTGCACACATGGAGGCTAACTTGATCGTGTATTTTGCGCAGCGGGGGGTGTCGTGCCATTCTCATCGTTCTTTACCCGCGTTACTCCCGCGCTCTATATTTGGACCCGTTGAAGAACATACAGAAGAAAGATTACACACACATAAAGTATGTTCTGGACAGAGCTATGCTGGGCTTCAGCATGCGGGGTGGCTACATCCAATGCAAAAAAACAAATAAGGCCGGGCTCTGTTTCGGCCACAAGACTGACTTCTGTTGCATCCAGCAACCGACAAGAAGTGAGAACGATGGATTCTACGTCATCCATCTAATGATGGAGTACAGAAGGGATGTGCAATCACTTTGCATGAAATCTTCATCCGATACCCATATCCAGAGATGGGCCGAAGCCTTTGGAGCCGTGTCGGATAATCAACTTCGAAATGATTTCTACCGGATCCAGCAGGAAATTGCGTCCATCATCATGAAAGATGTCCTCGAAGAGAATGGGATGTTCTACGGCGGCCCAATATCGCGAGCTGACGTCCGAACCCGCATTGCCCTACAGCGTCAGGACATGACGCCTTTCACTAAGCTTGGGTCCACCCTCCCGGATATGGACAGATGGGAAGAGTGCACTGCTTAAAAACAATGTGTCTGTTTAGTTACTTGTTACTTTCTGTACGACGAAACTTCGAAATGTCTCTGTACGACGAAACTATTAGATGTATGGTGCCGCGCTCTAGTTAATTACTTTCGGTACGATGAAATTTGTTAACTATGTTTACTATATATGTTGCTTCTATTTCATAACTGTTTCGTTGAATTCGCTTCATGATATATATATATATATATATATATATATATATATATATATATATATATATATATATATATATATATATATATCTATGTGCATCTCTGACAGGTATATAGATCAACGATGGCGAGGAAGTGGTATGCCGTGTATGTAGGGCATGTTCCGGGTGTGTACGATGAGTGGCCAGAGTGTCAGGCCCAAGTCTCTGGCTTCTCGGGTGGAAGCCAGAAAGGGTTTGATAGCAGAGCGGAAGCCGAAGCAAGTTACTTGAGATTCATAGCATAACAGGGGATTCAGAACCAGCGCCGCCGCAAAAACTACTACATAATACCGCTTTTGATCATCGTGATCGCTGTTATCTTCTATGCGGTCATATCATAGTCTACATAGATGATGAAACATGAGTATGTGACCATGTAGTTGCATGTATTGGGAGCTTGTAATGACTTGTAACGCTATTTCGAGACATGTGTTCGACCATGATTGATGATGATGAGATACTTGAGACATGTCGAGACTTCTAATAACTTTGGCTCATCGATGACTCACTTGCTTTTCAATGAATATGTATGTTATTGTATAAATGGTGGATCTATTTAAATGTGTACAGAGCCAAAACACAAAAAAAAACTACAAAAGTTAGCAGTGGCGTGGGGGTAAAGATTACCAGTAGCACTCAAATAACAGTAGCGCTGGCTAGATACCCACGCTGCAGATAAGTATCAGTAGCGCTGGATGGAACAGCGCTACTGCTAGCTTCTGTTACCAGTAGCGCTGGGGCAAACAAGCGCTACTGCTAAAAAATAGCTGTAGCGCCGTAGCAATAGCGCGTCTACCAGCGCTACTAATAGCAAAAAAACCAGCGCTACTGGTAAGGGTTTTCCTAGTAGTGCCGGAAGGGGGAAAAAGGAAGAGAGGGGGGGGGGAAGGAAAGGGGGGGTGGGGCCGAACCCCCACCTCCTTCTCCTATTCGGCCTCCTTCCTTAAGGGGGGGGGGGGCACCACTCCTTGTGGGCTGGTGTGCTTGTAGGAGATATGCCCTAGAGGAAATAATAAATGTTATTATTTATCTCCATGCTCATTATTAGGTTTATGTTCCATGCTATAACTGCTATGGTTCTCAAGTCTGCAAATAAAACGAGGCTTGGAGGAAGACTCATATGCATGTGTGGGATAATAAACGATAAAATGTATTCCTAGTCAAGCCTCTATGACTGGCTCAAGTGTTGCATGATGGTTCTGTTTTCCTGATCATGGGCATGTCTATGCCAGCAACTTTGAGGGCACAATGTTAGTAGAACATTTGTGTTGAATCGACCCGAATTGATGTTATGCTATGAGATACATTCGTCACAAGTTAATGGTTAATAACACAGAGATGGTTAATGTTTGCATGATTCCTTAGACCATGAGAGTATCGAGTTTCTTCATGCTTGCTTCATGAACTTTGGGGTTTGTTAAACGTCATCCGTAAATGGGTGGCTATTACGGCGGCTTACGGGTTCATGGAAAAGTATGTCAAGTAACTTGATAGCTCAAGATTGGGATTTGCTCCTCCGACGTTGGAGAGATATCTCTGGGCCCTCTCGGTGTTACGGTATCCATCATCGTCTGGCCAGACACTTTGTGATTTGATCACGGGGATGCCGGAACACGGTAACGAGAAAAGAGAACAATACCGATAACGAGGTAACTGGCATAGTGGACAAGTTGTTGATCCACGGGGATGCCAACATGTCTCACCTCAGGTATTTGTAACATATCGTGAAGCAACAGGAATAGCACACGGCAACTGGAGGTTCACTCGTGTGGGTATAGGGGTCAATATGGGTGTCCACGGCTCCGATGTTGATGATTGCTCGGAAGGGGTTCCGGGTCATGTCTATACTTCACCGAACCTATAGGGTCACACGCTTAAGGGTCATCTATCTGTTGAATACTAGACAGGGAGTCTGAGAGAAAATCACCAAAAAAGTTTCGGACACCGGAAAAGTTCCGCAGAGAGAACACCGGATGAGTTTCGGTGAAACTGAAAAGTTGTTTCGGGGTATTCCATTAAGTCAAATTGGTTTCGGGACGCCCCTGATAATTCTTGGAGGGTGCCAGAATTATTCTGGAAACTTTCTGGAATTTTCTGGGATGAAAACCGGAAATGTTCCGGAGCTGCCAGAACCACTTCAGATGCTTTTCGCAGATGAAAATCACTAATCTGGAATTGTTTCAGAATGCGTTGAAAATTGTTTTAGTGGGTACTGGAAATGTTCTAAGCCCACATAAATATTTTCAGTTCGAACGGACGCTGAAAAATGTCATCATGAATAGTGAAAGTGCTTTTTGGGTGGCTTCTTGGAGAAGCCACCTTGAGGGCCCTTTGGTATTTTCCCCCTTGGCTTCTTGGAGAAGCCACCCTTGGGCTTGGCCTATAAATAGGGGTGGAGGGGGCTGCCTAAAGACTTACTCTTTCTCACATACAAGTGCCATGCAATTATCTGGCTTCTCTCTCCCTCCCAGCGAAATAGTTTCGTAGAGCCGAAAGGCTGTCTGGGTTCCGGTGGGAACTAGTTCTGGACGGCGAAGCCCTGCCGGATAGATGACACCGTATGTGTGCAACTCTGTAGAGAGGTCGTAGTTTCGATCTTAGTGCCCGAGGGGCTGTTCGGGAGTGCCTCCCGAAAGGCTGTGTTGGGGAACGTAGCAGAATTTTAAAATTTTCTACGCATCACCAAGATCAATCTATGGAGTCATCTAGCAACGATTGAGAGGGGAGTGTATCTACATACCCTTGTAGATCGCGAGCGGAAGCGTTCAAGAGAACGGGGTTGATGGAGTCGTACTCGTCGTGATCCAAATCACCGATGACCGAGCGCCGAACGGACGGCACCTCCGCGTTCAACACACGTACGGAGCAGAGACGTCTCCTCCTTCTTGATCCAGCAAGGGGGGAGGAGAGATTGATGGAGATCCAGCAGCACGACGGTGTGGTGGTGGAAGCAGCGGGATTTCAGCAGGGCTTCGCCAAGCGCTACTGGAGGAGGAAGAGGTGTCACGGGAGGGAGAGGGAGGCGCCAGGGGCTGAGCTGTTTCTCCCATGCACCTCCCCACTATATATAGGGGTGGAGGGGGCTGGTTTCTTGCCCTCCAAGTCCATTGGGGCGTTGGCAAAGGTGGAAGGAAAGAAATCCCATCCTTTCCCTTCCCCACCGATTGTTATCCCCCTTTTTTAGGGATCTTGATCTTATTCCTTCTAAGGGGGAATCTTGGTGCGCCTTGACTAGGGGTGTGGGGCCTTGCCCCCACTACCCACGTTCATGTGGGTCCCCCCATGCAGGTGGGCCCCACTCCGGAACCTTCTAGAACCTTCTCGGTACAATACCGAAAAATCCCGAACATTTTCCGGTGGCCAAAATAGGACTTCCCATATATAAATCTTTACCTCCGGACCATTCCGGAACTCCTCGTGACGTCCAGGATCTCATCCGAGACTCCGAACAACCTTCGGGTTACCGCATACTAATATCTCTATAACCCTAGCGTCACCCAACCTTAAGTGTGTAGACCCTACGGGTTCGGGAGACACGCAGACATGACCGAGACGACTCTCCGGTCAATAACCAACAGCGGGATCTGGATACCCATGTTGGCTCCCACATGCTCCTCGATGATCTCATCGGATGAACCACGATGTCGAGGATTCAATCAATCCCGTACGCAATTCCCTTTGTCTATCGGTACGATACTTGCCCGAGATTCGATCGTCGGTATCTCGATACCTTGTTCAATCTCGTTACCGGCAAGTCTCTTTACTCGTTTCCGTAACACATCATCCCGTGAACAACTCCTTGATCACATTGAGCTCATTATGATGATGTCCTACCGAGTGGGCCCAGAGGTACCTCTCCGTTACATGGAGTGACAAATCCCAGTCTCGATTCGTGCCAACCCAACAGATACTTTCGGAGATACCCGTGGTGCACCTTTATAGCCACCCAGTTACGTTGTGACGTTTGGTGCACCCAAAGCACTCCTACGGTATCCGGGAGTTGCACAATCTCATGGTCTAAGGAAAAGTTACTTGACATTGGAAAAGCTTTAGCAAACGAACTACACGATCTAGTGCTAGGCTTAGGATTGGGTCTTGTCCATCACATCATTCTCCTAATGATGTGATCCCGTTATCAATGACATCCAATGTCCATGGTCAGGAAACCGTAACCATCTATTGATCAACGAGCTAGTCAACTAGAGGTTTACTAGGGACATGTTGTGGTCTATGTATTCACACATGTATTACGATTTCCGGATAACACAATTATAGCATGAATAACAGACAATTATCATGAACAAGGAAATATAATAATAACCATTTTATTATTGCCTCTAGGGCATATTTCCAACAGTCTCCCACTTGCACTAGAGTCAATAATCTAGTTACATTGTGATGAATCGAACACCCATAGAGTACTGGTGTTGATCATGTTTTGCTCGTGAAAGTGGTTTAGTCAACGGATCTGCTACATTCAAATCCGTGTGCACTTTACAAATATCTATGTCTCCATCTTGAACATGTTCACGTATGGAGTTGAAGCGACGCTTGATATGCCTGGTCCTTTTGTGAAACCTGGGCTCCTTGGCAAGGGCAATAGCTCCAGTGTTGTCACAGAAGAGAGCCATTGGACCCGACGCATTTGGAATGACTCCTAGGTCGGTGATGAACTCCTTCATCCATACTGCTTCGTGTGCTGCCTCCGAGGCTGCTATGTACTCCGCTTCGCATGTAGAACCCGCCACGACGCTTTGCTTGCAACTGCACCAGCTTACCGCTCCACCATTCAAAATATACACGTATCCGGTTTGTGACTTGGAGTCATCCGGATCTGTGTCGAAGCTAGCGTCGACGTAACCCTTTACGACGAGCTCTTCGTCACCTCCATATATGAGAAACATATCCTTAGTCCTTTTCAGGTATTTCAGGATGTTCTTGACCGCTGTCCAGTGTTCCTTGCCGGGATTACTTTGGTACCTACCTACCAAACTTACAGCAAGGTTTACATCAGGTCTGGTACACAGCATGGCATACATAATAGACCCTATGGCTGAGGCATAGGGGATGACACTCATCTCTTCTATATCTTTTGCCGTGGTCGGGCATTGAGCCGAGCTCAATTTCACACCTTGCAATACAGGCAAGAACCCCTTCTTGGACTAATCCATATTGAACTTCTTCAATATCTTATCAAGGTATGTGCTTTGCGAAAGACCTATGAGGCGTCTCGATCTATCTCTATAGATCTTGATGCCTAATATATAAGCAGCTTCTCCAAGGTCCTTCATTGAAAAACACTTATTCAAGTAGGCCTTTATACTTTCCAAGAATTCTATATCATTTCCCATTAGCAGTATGTCATCCACATATAATATGAGAAATGCTACAGAGCTCCCACTCACTTTCTTGTAAACACAGGCTTCTCCATAAGTCTGTGTGAACCCAAACGCTTTGATCATCTCGTCAAAGCGAATGTTCCAACTCCGAGATGCTTGCACCAGCCCATAGATTGAGCGCTGGAGCTTGCATACCTTGTCAGCATTCTCAGGGTCGACAAAACCTTCCGGTTGTATCATATACAACTCTTCCTTAAGAAAACCATTAAGGAATGCCGTTTTGACGTCCATTTGCCATATCTCATAACCATAGTATGCGGCAATTGCTAACATGATTCTGACGGATTTCAGCTTCGCTACGGGTGAGAAAGTCTCATCGTAGTCAACCCCTTGAACTTGTCGATAACCCTTAGCGACAAGCCGAGCCTTATAGATGGTCACATTACCATCCGCGTCAGTCTTCTTCTTAAAGATCCATTTATTTTCTATGGCTTGCCGATCATCGGGCAAGTCAGTCAAAGTCCATACTTCGTTTTCATACATGGATCCTATCTCGGATTTCATGGCTTCAAGCCATTTGTCGGAATCCGGGCCCGCCATCGCTTCTTCATAGTTCGAAGGTTCACTGTTGTCTAACAACATGATTTCCAGGACAGGATTGCCATACCACTCTGGTGCGGAACGTGTCCTCGTGGACCTTCGAAGTTCAGTGGTAGCTTGATCATGATCATTATCAATAACTTCCTCTCTAGCCGGTGTAGGCTCCACAGAAACATTTTCCTGTGCTGCGCTACTCTCCGGTTCGAGGGTCATCTCATCAAGCTCCACTTTCCTCCCACTCACTTCTTTCGAGAGAAGCTCTTTCTCTAGAAAGGATCCATTCCTGGCAACAAATATCTTGCCCTCGGATCTTAGGTAGAAGGTATACCCAATAGTTTCCTTAGGGTATCCTATGAATACGCATTTTTCCGACTTGGGTTCGAGCTTCTCTGGTTGAAGTTTCTTCACATAAGCATCGCATCCCCAAACTTTCAGAAACGACAGCTTAGGTTTCTTCCCAAACCATAATTCATACGGTGTCGTCTCAACGGATTTTGACGGTGCCCTATTTAAAGTGAATGCGGCAGTCTCTAAAGCATAACCCCAAAAGGATAGCGGTAAATCGGTAAGAGACATCATAGATCGCACCATATCCAATAGAGTGCGATTACGACGTTCGGACACACCATTACGCTGAGGTGTTCCAGGCGGCGTGAGTTGTGAAACAATTCCACATTTCCTTAAGTGCGTGCCAAATTCATGACTCAAATATTCTCCTCCACGATCTGATCGTAAGAACTTTATTTTCTTATCACGTTGATTCTCAACCTCACTCTGAAATTCCTTGAACTTTTCAAAGGTCTCAGACTTGTGCTTCATCAAGTAGACATACCCATATCTACTCAAATCATCGGTGAGGGTGAGAACATAACGATAACCACCGCGAGCCTCAACACTCATTGGACCACACACATCAGTATGTATGATCTCCAATAAGTTGGTTGCTCGCTCCATTGTTCCGGAGAACGGAGTCTTGGTCATCTTGCCCAAGAGGCATGGTTCGCATCTGTCAAATGATTCATAATCAAGAGACTCCAAAAGTCCATCTGCATGGAGTTTCTTCATGCGTTTAACACCGATATGACCAAGGCGGCAGTGCCACAAGTATGTGGGACTATCGTTATCAACCTTGCATTTCTTGGCATTCACATTATAAACATGTGTAACATCACGTTAGAGATTCAATAAAAATAAACCATTCACCAGCGGGGCATGACCATAAAACATATCTCTCATATAAATAGAACAACCATTATTCTCAGATTTAAATGAGTAGCCATCTCGCATTAAGCGAGATCCAGATACAATGTTCATGCTCAAAGCTGGTACTAAATAACAATTATTGAGGTTTAAAACTAATCCCGTAGGTAGATGCAGAGGTAGCGTGCCGACGGCGATCACATCGACCTTGGAACCATTCCCGACGCGCATCGTCACCTCGTCCTTTGCCAGTCTACGCTGATTCCGCAGTTCCTGCTTTGAGTTACAAATATGAGCAACCACACCGGTATCAAATACCCAGGAACTACTACGAGTGCTGGTAAGGTACACATCAATTACATGTATATCATATATACCTTTGGTATTGCCGGCCTTCTTGTCCGCCAAGTACTTGGGGCAGTTTCGCTTCCAGTGACCGTTTCCCTTGCAATAAAAGCACTCAGTCTCAGGCTTGGGTCCATTCTTCGACTTCTTCCCGGCAGCTGGCTTACAGGGCGCGGCAACTCCCTTGCCGTCCTTCTTGAAGTTCTTCTTACCCTTGCCCTTCTTGAACTTAGTGGTTTTATTCACCATCAACACTTGATGTTCCTTTCTGATCTCTGCCTCCGCTGACTTCAGCATCGCATATACCTCAGGAATGGTCTTTTCCATCCCCTGCATGTTGAAGTTCATCACGAAGCTCTTGTAGCTAGGTGGAAGCGACTGAAGGATTCTGTCAACGACCGCGTCATCCGGGAGATTAACTCCCAGCTGAGACAAGCGGCTGTGCAACCCAGACATTTTGAGTATGTGCTCGCTGACAGAACTATTTTCCTCCATCTTACAGCTGTAGAACTTATCGGAGACTTCATATCTCTCGATCCGGGCATGAGCTTGGAAAACCATTTTCAGCTCTTCGAACATCTCATATGCTCCGTGATGCTCAAAACGCTTTTGGAGCCCCGGTTCTAAGCTGAAGAGCATGCCGCACTGAACGAAGGAGTGATCATCGGTGCGTGTCTGCCAAACATTCAAATCGTCTGGCAGTGCTGGGAGAGGAGGTGGGTCACCTAACGGTGCTTCAAGGACATATGATTTCTTGGCAGCTATGAGGATAATCCTCAGGTTACGGACCCAGTCCGCATAGTTGCTACCATCGTCTTTCAGCTTGTTTTTCTCTAGGAACGCGTTGAAGTTGAGGGTAACATTAGCGTTGGCCATTTGATCTACAAGATAGATATGTAACATTTAGACTAAGTTCATGACAATTAAGTTCATCTAATCAAATTATGTAATGAACTCCCACTCAGATAGACATCCCTCTCGTCATCTAAGTGATTACATGATCCGAATCGACTAGGCCGTGTCCGATCATCACGTGAGACGGACTAGTCATCAACGGTGAACATCCCCATGTTGATCGTATCTTCTATACGACTCATGCTCGACCTTTCGGTCTCTTGTGTTCCGAGGCCATGTCTGTACATGCTAGGCTAGTCAAGTCAACCTAAGTGTATTGCTGTGTAAATCTGGCTTACACCCGTTGTATTCGAACGTTAGAATCTATCACACCCGATCAACACGTAGTGCTTCGAAACAACGAACCTTCGCAACGGTGCACAGTTAGGGGGAACACTTTCTTGAAATCTTAGTAAGGGATCATCTTATATATGCTACCGTCGTTCTAAGCAAATAAGATGCAAAAACATGATAAACATCTCATGCAATCAAAATAGTGACATGATATGGCCATTATCACTTTGCTCCTTTTGATCTCCATCTTCGGGGCTCCATGATCATCATCGTCACCGGCATGACACCATGATCTCCATCATCATGATCTCCATCATCGTGTCTTCATGAAGTTGTCTCGCCAACTATTACTTCTACTACTACGGCTAACGGTTAGCATAAAGTGAAGTAATTACATGGCGAATTTCAATGACACGCAGTCATATAATAATTAAGACAACTCCTATGGCTCCTGCCGGTTGTCATACTCATCGACATGCAAGTCGTGATTCCTATTACAAGAAAATGATCATCTCATACATCACATATATCATTCATCACATCCTTTGGCCATATCACATCACAAAGCACTTGCTGCAAAAACAAGTTAGACGTCCTCTAATTGTTGTTGCAAGTTTTTTACGTGGCTGCTATAGGTTTCCTACAAGAACGTTTCTTACCTACGCCAAAACCACAACGTGATATGCCAATTTCTATTTACCCTTCATAAGGACCCTGTCATCGAATCCGATCCGACTAAAGTGGGAGAGACAGACACCCCTAGCCACCTTATGCAACTAGTGCATGTCGTCGGTGGAACCTGTCTCACGTAAGCGTACGTGTAAGGTCGGTCCGGGCCGCTTCATCCCACAGTGCCGCCGAATCAAGATAAGACTAGTAACGGCAAGAAGATTGACAATCGACGCCCACAACTACTTTGTGTTCTACTCGTGCAAGATACTACGCATAGCCTGGCCTGATACCACTGTTGGGGAACGTAGCAGAATTTTAAAATTTTCTACGCATCACACAAGATCAATCTATGGAGTCATCTAGCAACGATTGAGAGGGAGTGTATCTACATACCCTTGTAGATCGCGAGCGAAGCGTTCAAGAGAACGGGGTTGATGGAGTCGTCTTTCGT